>JAMXBD010001604.1:0-331567 GCA_024138025.1 Combretum micranthum
AAATCACACATTATGCTAGTTAAGTCCATGTTCAAACATCAACAATAGGGGAAGTCAAGTGATTAAAATTTTAGTGTAGCTGACTAAATTTTATTTGGTCTTTAATTAAAGTCCATCAATACAAGTAAATACATAAACATTCAAGTTGTAACCCATGATTCTCTTGATACTCATCTCACTGTGTCTAAGAATCTAATTTATTAGGTTTTAGAGAACTATCTAGATAAACCTTTGTTATAATATCATTTAAAACTATCACGCCTTGAATAGGGTCAAGGCTTATTCAGCTCTCTACATACAACACTTAGGCATTATATGCTAAGGCTATCATAAACTATTTATTTTCTTGATTGTTTGCTAACCAATTTTAGATTCTGAAATCATATAATTAGGTTTTGAAAACATTTGATTAATTAGTGAAAAAATAAGAAAGTATCAAGGTGAATGAATATCAACACAAGGTATTTAATAAAAAATTTTACAACTATGAGCACAAACTAGGATCTCAAAAGAAAATACAAGTTTAAAAATTAACTATAATTTTTACTTAAGAGAAACATATAATCCAACATTCCTAGCCACTCGCTTGTCAACAAGCTCGTATTAATCTGTCTTATACTCGAGATATGCATTAGTATAAAGTTGGAATCACCAACTCCTGAAAAGAGAAAAGAATGAGACGAAACCCAATATACAGCAGTACAATCACACACAATATGGCATACGCACCTAGACTATATGCAATGCATCCACCAACAATTTAAGGTTATCATTTAAGGCGATTCAAATAACACGAGAGTATTCATACTTCGAACAACAAGCCATAGGAATCTGAAGGCCTTGAGTAGCAACAATTACTCAGGAGTAGATATAGGTCGCTCGAATACCTAATCTCCTATAACAATCATATAGTAATAGCTTTGTCTATGATTCATAGTCGTTACATATCTACTTATCTCAATCCATATTACAATTCGGCTCAACTTTTCCTATAAACGTGAACCAAATTGTATTACTTCTCTTGTGTCTAAGTAGATGTTATCTCGATACCATTTACCTTATCAATTACCCATCGAGCCACCAATGATGGCATAAGTGCCTAACTACCATGTTGACACCGCCTAGCAAGGTTTTGCTCCTCGGACTAGATTAAACAATGGAAGCACACTCAAGTAATTAATTAGGTCATCTATAAGTATTAGTTCAATTTAGGATGTCTACCTTACCAAGCAACACACAAGTTACTGCGTATCTAATAACAAATTAATGATGACAAAGGATCACACGAAAGACAATGTGTCAATGATATATCTATTCAAGGAAGATTAATTTGTATGAGAACCAAATATACAAACTAATGATTCAAGTCATATTAATTAATCAATCAATGCAAAGACTTACATAATATAAAGCCTTAGGCTATAATTGACTTAAATCCATTTAGGTAGTTGGCCTTAGATGGTCTAGATTAAGCTATTGAATTTATAAATTGAATTTTATCTAGATGTATTGGGTCTTTAGGGATTCCAGGTTATGCCTAATAATAAATTCTCTAATGCCACTATTGGTACACGAGAATGGAACCAGAATGGAATCATGAATCTAGGTCTTAACCCCATTCCTATGTTGGATGTGACTTAAGAAGCTATGATCGCATTTCCATAGAATTGTCGATTACGACTTTAAGGGGCAATACAGTTTTGCCTTTAAGAGACCAAATAGCAGATCCATTCTTGCTTTCTCATTATAATATTACGTAAATGCCTAAATCTAACATCCATTAATGTTAATAATTTTATTGCCTTTTGTCATCCCTACCCATTAAAAGAAAATGAATTTTAAAAAAAAGAAATAAAAAATGAACACAATTGATCAAAAGCAAAAGCAAAAGAATGATACTGCGGGAAAAAAAAAAAAAAAAAGTAGAGAACGGCATTGCACTGTTATATCACGAGAAGAAATGAAGGGGCATGTATCAAACATTGTCTTCTTTTCTTTTTTTTTTTTAATGAATAATTGATAATGGCACTGAAGACTATATTGATTTCATTTTATTGATACATAATCTTGTAGATAACTTGATATAATTATTATTTTATAATATCAATGTATTTTTGCCATTTTGTTTGGTGTTGAGTGAGTTACCTGGCTGTAGTTGCTTTGTGAATTTATTTGAAAACGAAAAATAATAGGAGGACCTACCATGTATCAAGTAGGGTCACATGGAAAAGGTAAAGCAATAATCGTATTGGGTACTTATGTAGGAATATGAAAATTAATGCTATGTCATGCCACAATATGGGGGCCTACTAGGATTAATCTAAAGTTATCATACCACGTGTGCACCCGTAATATGAGAACCATCTTGCATGTCAGAGTTTACAAAATTCTATTTATTCATCAATATTTATCATACAAATGATATATTATATTACTGGATTTCAATTATGGAATCCGATTTTCCAATTTCTATCAAGATCGCAGAGAATCGGTATCTCCTACTAAATGGTGAAAGTGGGTTTCAAATTACAACATACAAAATTCAAAATTTATCTAATTTACATTCTAAGTTTCCATATCCTATATCTCTATCTTCAATAGAGTTCGTTGGAGATGCTCACTTCACACATTCTTATCCCAATCCCAGCTAGTATTAATCCTGCACAAAAACTGTTGGGGGGTGTCACGCCCCGAGGGTATCTTAGACGGACAGTTCCGCCATACACAATACCCGGCTTAAGATTAAATCATAAATCTCTTAAAGCCATAAATATTGTGCAAGCGTATCCTGAATAGATAACCAATGGTTTGATAGTATCAGATTAGCCATATAATAACAACTAATAGCCTCAAAACTTAACTAATAACTACTGCAGAAATATAACATTAAAAGAAAAGTAGTTTAAGAGTGTATATAACAAAGCAGTTGGATTACTGATCCTAAAATATTACAATCCGTTTCAAAGATTTATTTAAAAACCCCTCCCAGGAAAAAGAAGAAGGAACTCTCTTCAACCCTCGTATCCTTCCTCAAAACCCTGAATCCAAAGAGGAGCTAACCTGAGGTACCTCGTCCTGACTAGTACCAAATATAGTCCTGTGACAATAAACTGTAAGGGAGTAAGCGATCCACAGGCCAGCGAGTTATACTCCTCACTCTATACCATTCAAGCAAGTTATTAATTCAAACATATGCAATGCAAACAATCAAGTGGACAAATATATATAGCCAACCGTAACCGTATACATATTCGATTTGCGCCCTCCGAATCCGGGGTTGGGTACATCCACTCATCACACCCAGATTAATATACTTCGGGAATCAAATTTCTCAAGAAACTTTTTATATCAAAATAATATACATATAACAACATCCCAGTGAAGTAATAATCCGAAACAATGACCCGGCGCGATTCTAGGAGAAGGGTCGTCTTCCCAGGACGACTTAGTTCCCATTCCCCTAGAACAAGGCCCATGGTACACACTAGTATATACCACTTCGTCCTCCATTTCACCATCCTCACGGGACATGCGGCCCATCCGGGTCAAGTGTATGGTGATGGCCTTCTACGTGCATAAATGCTATGCATGATGTATTCAATTATTATGCCAGATTGTTTTATATTTATTTACTTGGCGTGCAAACAAGTTTCATACACTTTCATTTCTATTCTATAGCATCCAATGGTTAGAATATAATTACAATATTTTCAACCAGTTCAAGTAACATCAGCCACAAATTTCCCAACCCCTTAATATTTTATTACTTGATTAATTCTATTCTACAACCACAATCAAGTATAGAGATCATAAGAATATACTCACTTGTCCATATTTTTCTTGTCAGTCGTAATAGTCAACATGCAGGTCAAGCTCAGAGTCAGAATCACCTGAATATAATTAAAGATACAAATATACTATAAGAATTGACTAAAAACATCTAATACATATATATATATATATAATCTATGCTACAGACTTTCTATATTTCTGGAATCTAGTACTAGAAACCTTATGTAGCTAACTTAAATCGATTTAACGTAGATTATACGTACAAAGGTGGTTTATTATTATTTTAGAGTTATTTTGAAATATAAGCAAAATAATAATAGTAACTAAATAAAAATATCATTATTAAGGATAAAGAAAATTTAATCAAGTAACCTAAGTAACTAAACATATAGATATAGATATATATATATTTAAGTACGTATTGAAAGGTTAAAGGAAATAATTTAATAAATATGAGTAATATAATAATAACAATAATAATATATATCATATTTACGTCTATATATAATATATATATATAAACATCTTATAGAATAAATAAATCAACATACTTATATTATATAAATAATTTAATTCTTATATATATATATGAAGCATAAATATATATATAGCAAGAAATATAATATATCATAATAGTATATAATGTACAAATATATATAAATATAACATACAAGAGCTTATATATACACATATACTAACTATATATATATAACATATACATATATACATATATACATATACTAATTACATATATATAACATATACGTATATAATACATAGACAGAAGAAGCAGCAAGGCTGCTGCACGGAGAAGGAGCAGCGCGGCTGCTGCTGCTGCGTGGAGCGCTCACCTGGAGCGCCTGCTCGAGCGCTGCTGAGCGCTCGCTGTACGCTCCTTCAGCGCTCGCTAGCACTGCTGGAGCGCATCAGATGCGCTCCCTGAGCGCTAGGTTGGCGCTCGTTGAGCGCTGCTCCGAGCGCCCATGGGGCCTTCCAGCGCGCGTGCGGTGAGCGTGGAGGCTCGGTGGGGGCAGAGCACCCTGCTCTGCCCGTGAGCAGTGGTGCGTGTGTGGTGGTGGTTGATGCTGTGGTGGAGCGTGTGTGCTGTGGTGCGGTGGCTGATGCTGTGGTGGAGCGTGTGTGCTGTGGTGCGGTGGCTGAGGTGGTGCTGCGTGGGCCGTGCGACGAAGAAGAAGAAGAAGAAGAAAAAGAAGACGATGAACAGCAAAAGAAGGAAAGAAAGAAAAAGAAAGAAGAACTCACCTTATTCGGACCGTTGCTCCAAAGGAAGAAGAAAGAAGAACAAAGGAAAGAAAAAGAAAAGAAATTGAAACAAAGAAAGAAAGAAACAGAGGAAATCCAAAACGAAAAAAAAAAAGGAAGAAGAAGAAACCGCAGCTTAATATGTATATATAATATATATCTCCCAACAAAGAGAGCTTAATGTCAAACAAGACAAAAAAATGTCAGATACATCCATTCCGAATTTAATCTTATATATATATATATATATATAATAAATTGATCACAATATGGATCTTGTTAAATTTCTTGTTGACTAATAGTTTCGAAATAATTGAATTAAAAATAAGAAATATCTAATTTAAACACAATAGCGCGGTTCGAAATTATAATAGTAAATCGAATAATATTTTTATCGTATAAGATCAAATACTCAGACAACTTTCGGACAAAGAATTTATAAATAAAATCTTTAATTAATACTGTTTAGAGTAGATTCATATTTGAATAAAGAAAAATTAGTTTATTAAGAAGTTTATACTCAATTTGATAAATAAAATAAAATAATCAAAATAATAATTAAAATTATCAAAACAATTTAAGAAATCAGAAATCGGAAATTTTCGAAGCTCACAGGGGGTGAGCAAACCACGAGCTCAGTGAGATAACCTGACCAAAGCACACATCAACCAATAACAAACAAGTATAATTATCAATCATATGCAATGCGATAATCAATCATATACACATTACAAGCTTGGATGATCTAGAATCCAAAGTAGGATGGAGATTTACGCCCACTCATCGGGATTGAAGGAACTCGATACTATGGCCCACCTACCCAGGAGAAACTAAGTACACAAGAAAGCCACGATCCTCATTGTAGTTATCTCTTATACTTTAGGCACTCAATTCCTGTTTTAAGCCTTAGAAACTCCACCGAATGTTAGTCATTTCACAATGATACCATAGGCGGCGTCCTTCATTACCAGTTAGTTCCCATGGAACCGACGGAACAAAGGTAATCTTACGTAGAACTAATAGCCTCTTGCCTAGAAAAACCAAGCATTACTAGAAAACTAAAATACTAACACGTAATAGGCTGCCACATCTTCAAATGTAATTTATGCAAATTATGCGATGCATGTCCATTTCATTTATAGTACTAGTAGTTGTTAATCAAATTTAAGGTGATCATATGATTGGCAAATAATCATCAACATGCTTCATACAACATTTATCATATAATAGAATTATCGCTTATATTACAATAATTTGTAATTCACTCATACACCACGCATCATGCATTATCCTCAATCCCGCATGCATATCAATTAAATATATATTATTCCAAGTGTAACTATACTATAAGCACAATCAATGTGATAAAGTCAAGTAACTTACCTGTGGTCCTTGCTAAACTGTTGTGTAAGCTACCGAAAGTCCGAGAATTAATCTATTTTCCTATGAAAGAAAATAACAGAGATTTATTATTGAACTGTTTCTGTAAGAGAAGTCTTCCTATAATTAAAGACGCTGATCTCATTCGCTGGATATTAGACTAAGCTCGTTATATTAATTATGCATCGTTCAATAGTTTAATTAAATCCTTATAGGTGCCTAACTATTCCGTATCGGTATTTAATACAGTTTTTATTAAGGTTTTAATCCCTATAGTAAAAAATATTATTTGTTATTTGTTTCCATTTTACTTCTCTCGGTTTTAATGGCTATCTATATTTTTATTTAAGAGGTTTGTCTTTTTCTTAAGTCCTACTGCTTTTAGTAGAAGATTTTTTTTTTATTAATTCTTTGCCTGTCAACCTTATTTATCTCTTAAATTAGTATTTTTAGTTATTTAAGGGTATGTTCTAATATCTATACTTTTCAAAAATTATTTTACTAAGATCGTATGTTTATGGAGTTTAGATATATTAAATTTTTATTATGCTTCAATTTTATTTTTATTACAAAACAAGCTAAATTTAATAATATAATATTATCAATAATATTAGTTTTGAAATGTTAACATCAATAGTAATAAATAAAGGTATAATAAATAACAAAATTTTCATACTATTATTAAATAATAATACTAGTGACAAAAATATTAATAGTATAGATGAATATATAAATACAATGACCTTAATGTAAAAATAACAGTATTGATAATTGTAATGATTCTTGATGAAAATATCAACGATATGGATACTATACTTAGCAGTAATAATAATAGTAATAATCATAACCATACTTATAGGAATAACAGTAACATTGACATTGGTTTATTAAGAGTGAAAACTGAATGATTTTCTAGCTTGTGATTTCTTCTTCGTTTTAAGTTCGATTTCGCTGTATAAATAGTCGATTTGATAGTACCGAAGAGTAATTTCTAGTAGTGGAATTATTTTCAAGAAAAGAGACTTGTACAATTTTTAAATTTATGAAACACATGCATAGATTTCAAGTAAATTTTAACAATTGTAGTCAAAATTTGTTTTGATGATATCTAACTCATTTCTAGTCCGTTTTTGACGAATAAATAGTCGTTTTCATAGTATTTTTCGTGTTCTTTCCATTGGTGGGGTCTTTTTTAGCTTAAAGTCAACACATCAATACAGTTTATTCAATCTTCCTAGTCATTTACATGAGTTATCTTAGTTTTGTTGTAGTTTAGATATGGTTTTGGTTTTTCCTTCTAAGACTTGAATTTTATACTTTAAAATCTT
Organism: Combretum micranthum; assembly: GCA_024138025.1. Classification (NCBI taxonomy): domain Eukaryota; kingdom Viridiplantae; phylum Streptophyta; class Magnoliopsida; order Myrtales; family Combretaceae; genus Combretum; species Combretum micranthum. Next base: position 7,764 of record JAMXBD010001604.1, read on the forward strand.
CAAGTTATTGTATTTATATCATAAATAGTCTAAATAACATAAATATATTATTAGATCCATTTTGGTAAATTTATAAGACAATTTCTATAGATCAAACATAATAAACATTTGAACTTAATATGATCCTTAACTTGATTGGATGCTAGAATGAATTTAGCTCCTCATTCTTGATGAAAATCATGATCTAAGGAGGAAGTTAAGAAGATGAGTCACTAAGCAGAAACTAATCTAGCTAACTAGCATATATATTTGTTTTATTTTCTTACCTTGTTGAGCTTAGGTTCCAAGTTGGATTTATGACATATCAAGAGCTATTTGAGTTGGTTTCCTGTTGTTATTTGGAGTAGCTAAAGTGGGGTTTTGATTGTGGTTGATGAGTATTGATGTTTGGATAGTGTTATAGGTTATACATAAGGGATACACTTTATTTTTGGAATGTTGAAATAAGTTTGAACAAGTGAGCAAGAAGGATGGATATATGAAATTCGTGGTGGTTGTTTAGGGAAAAATTTTGGATTGTGTTTGGGGAGATTTTGAGTTGGTTTTGTAGCCAACTTAAGCCTACATATGTATACTAATGTTAAGCTAAGATTTAGGTACATGAGAGGGTATTTTGAACTTGAAAAATACAAATTTTTGTTGTTGTTTCTCGGGTAGAAATTTCATGCGAATTTAGAGATGATTTTGGTTGAATTTGTATAGAATTTGTGGCTGATTTCAAGGGGCATTAATTGTGTTTGTTTGCTAGTTAATTAAGGTCATTTATGATTTTGGTTGAATTTCCATGATGGTTTGCATGATTTTTTTATTAGATTTCTCTGTTGTTTTCTATTAATAAATGGTGTTTGAAGTAGACATTTGAAGGCTTTAATTGGTGCTTAATAGTCAAATATTCAATTCCTTTAAAGCCTAGAAACTAAGCTATATTCTGTGGAGATAATTGGGTAACAAAGCTACTGTTTATTCCATTCTTCTCTTGTTGCAGCTGGAAATCACGGTGAAGTACAAGGAAAAATGGAGTTGTTTTCTTACTTGTTTGAGCTGGATTTTCCTTGCATTTAATGAGTGTCTAAGCTGGGATTTGATGATTGGTTGTGGATCATTGTCTTGTTGAAATTGGAGTCCAAATTGGCGCAAATTGGGACGTAAATTGCAACTGAAATCCCTTGTTACCGTGACAAATTCTGCAATGTGGTTCTAGTAGCTCTGTACGTGAGGGAAATTTTACAGCCAAAGAATACAACTTGTACCGTGATTTCTTCTATCCATCGTGGAAACTGCAGCCAAATTTTTCAGTTCCATGAAGAATTATGCAGTGCGTCCTCTGTTCAATGTTGTCCGTGATGAATTTTGCAACGTAAAGCACTTTCCAGCGGCTCTGTTACGTGAAGGATGAAGACTCCTCTATTTCCATTCTAATTCCAGCTGTGGTGTTTTGTCTGTGATGCGCTTCCATTTAGCCGAGATGTTCCCTGCTCGTTCAAGAATTCCATTGCAGCGTGATGCAATTTCTGCATCAGTTTTCTTCTTTTATTTATTTAATTAATATTATTATTATTTGTTTATTATTTGCTACATATAATTAATTAAAATATTGTATCCCATATCAATATATATATGTATGTTTATAACACTTAGGTAAGAGTTTTATCCAAATAAATTATCTAAGTTTCTACAAAATCTCTAGATTGTTTATATATTCAAATTTTTAATTTAAAGTTTACCCGATTAATTATTTTCAGTATTTTAACTTGCATGATTAAATTTTTCAAGTTCAATAGATTAAATCGGGAACCAAATCTTATTAAATTCAGAATTCCTTTACAATTATAACAATGGTTTGGAATTTTCATTTTAGATCTAGATTAATATTTATTGATCGGTATTTGTATCTATTATGTAATTATAATCCTAGTAATTCCTCTTTGGATTTTTGTTTTGTACCAATAAGTACTGTTAATAGATTATATTTTATCGGGTTGAAAATTTAGGGCTACTTTCCAATTATATGTTGGATTATCAGTTTAAGATACGAAATCTCGTTTTTTGTATTATTAAGATCAAGAAAAGTTTTATTCGGTTTTTCAAACTATGAATGAGTTTATTATATCTCATAGGTCTATTTAAGATTTTGTTGAATCATATATTTGCATTAGTTTCACATTTGTTAATTTTTCATTTTCTAGTTATGAAAATTATTAAAGGTTACGTTTACAATTTATGATTTAATTTATAAAATCTCTAAATCTTTTAATTAGAATATTAGTGTAATTTAAATATTTATTTAAGATCTAGATTCTTAAATATCGATTTATTTGTGAGCTTATCGTATCTTAATTCTAGTAATTTATCTTTAGTCTATATTTTTATAACTTGTCGGTTCTAACCGTCTTTTATTGTAATTTGAAATTATGATTTTTGTTGGTTTATTGATCATTTTTCCAATATCATGTTTTACTGTATAGGAGTTATTTATACTAATTTGTTAATAACAATATATTTTTATCTAGTGCTACTTAATATTGTTAACAAATAAAAATAGTTTGAACACTATTATGTCATTATTTAACAAACGTAGGATTTATTTTCTAAGTATTGGCTTAAGGAAAAAGAACTCAGGAATTTATATTAACAATTAGTTTATCATTGTTTTATAAATTATTTGATCATAGAAGTTACAGTTGGTATTTCGAAAATTTTTATTGGTAGAGATTCTAATCTTTCTAACTATAATCAAATTCATTTATACTTTGACATTTTTAAATCGAGAAAAATTTGGAGTGATTTTTTTACTACTTGTTCCAAATATTCTATATATTTCTATATTACATTTTTAGTTTTTGTTAAAATTAGGTTGCACAAAATTAAGGGGATTACATGCTATGTCATACAAATATTGTAATTGTAAAATAGATTATTTGAACAATGGATATATCATAGAAACACGTCATTTTTCTCCATTTGTCTATGTTCATCCTCATCCTCAGGAGTTTTTGACTAGTTTAAAGTATTGTGGTCTTTTTGAGTTCAATGTTTATTATCTGAGCATTCAAATGTAATAATTTTATGAAGATTGTATTGCTTTGCACTTAACTCAATCTTATTTCACCATATGACAAGAAACAACCATAATATTATATCATACATGCTTATCGTGTAGCTAAAATCATGAGTGCAATTATTACTTTGAAATGTTTATATTTTCACTTTGATATGTTTTTGCATGTTAGCTTTACAATCATGTCTAAATTATCTTTATTTTATATTTTTATCTATATAATTATTTATACCTTTACTCTTGCTATTTATGCTTGCAAATTATAGGAGTGCTTGTCTTTATTGTTCCATATCATTAACTTATGGGAGATGTTTTTTTTCTTTTTTATCAATAGAAAAATCACGATCTATATCTAGCTCCAATAATTTGCAGTAAATTATATAAAATATTGATATGAGAAATACATGCAATGCAGAACAAAATCATGAAAATTGCTTGAAACTAAAGTGGACATCCTCGCCCTAATTATATACAGATGAAACTAGTTTAGAAGATAATAATAATTTTGTCACTACTTTTGAGTAATGAGCTCGCACCACAACTATCTATTGCAAAATAAACTTTTGGTGGCCTTGGTTCAAAGTGAACTAAATCAAATTTATTTTTCATGGATATGTATCTCATAACTTTGTTTATATCTTCTTCCTCATTAACATATTGTATAATTTAAATGTATCATGTAAATATATATAATTTATATATTATAATGATAGAGGTATAGAATTTATATACATCTTAAACATGTGTTTAATCACATTTATATCTATTGTATATGATATATGCATATATATAGTAGAATTATATATACACATTTAAGATATGCACACACATATATAATATATTGTAAAACACATACCTACAAGAATGCATTAATCGAGGTTATTTTAGTCAAAACCCGCATATATGCATTCCATTCCATTCTAGACGTAAAAAACCAAACACTAGATTGGAATGGAATCAAAGATTCTATTGACATTTTCAAATATAGGAATGGATTCGTCATTCCACTCTTTAATCTATTCCAATCCATTCCAAATCATTTCATTCCATTTAAAGTCATTCCTGCATACTAAATATGACATAATTGTTTGACTTTTTAGGATAATGAGCTTTGAGATTTAGAATTGAGCCCATTAAGGAATGTAAATATCGAATTAGATGGAATTGGACTTTTTTTGAAATTATGTTCAATTAGAGTAATATTGGTTATTGGACCTAAGAATTGCTAATGATATTTTAAGACTTTTAAGCCAATGAAAAAAATTGAGCCTAATTAGGCATTTCAATACTTGTAACTGAAATGAATTTTAATATTTTATAAATAGACCCAATTGGAATAGGTAAAGGGTATTTGACCCATATTATAGGATTTTAAGCCCATAATGCTTAAAATTAGATATTATCTATATTTTAAAGCTTTAGGCCTAAATGGCTAGGAAAGACTTGTTAGGATTTAGTTTGGGTCTATCTAATGTAAATATCCTAGTTGGCTAGAAATTATGTTATTAGGCTCCGGTTATGTTTTTAAACCAATTAATCCTAATTCACCAACAATACTATATAATTTACTTAGTTAAAATTATTTAGATCAAATTTCTAGTTTAGGTTCTAATTTAATTTAAAAATTTTGCATTTTTATACTATTTAATTCATATTTCTTAATTAACCTAGTGAATTCGGGATATTTCAGGTTTGTTAATAGAAAAATACAGGGCTTGTTTGCAAATACGTTAAAATATAGATCATGTTTTTATGATTTAGCCTTAATGAAATATATGAAAGTTAGCTATCGGTTTTGTACTTTTTTTTTCTTGTTAAGCCTAACTAAAGCAAGCATGAAATATTCTCCATTGTTAATGTTGTTTTTTATTATTTATTAAAAGAATTTTTGTCATTACTTAGTGACATTAATATCATATCTCATAGTTCAATATCATTTTGTATTCCATTATTTTTGCATTGTTAATCTTAAATCTTTTATTCGGTCTTTCTTCCTTCATACCAATAGTGCTTGTATGAAGTATGGGAAGGAAGGAGGAAGATATACATAATGGCTAATCATTATATTATATATTAATGGTTATTTGTCCAATGTGTGCATTCTCTCTAGGATAATTGAAATTGGACTACCATTAGTTGTAAATTTTTTTTTTCATCTTTATGGTTATGATTTGGATTTTTTAATTATTTTATTAAGCTTAAGGAAAAGTAAAAAAATATTTTATATTGTTAGTGTTATTCTTAGGTATTTGGTGGAAGAATCTTTGCTCAAGATATAATATTGAAACATTACATCTCATAATAAACAATAGTGCAAGATCACTTTATTTCTACTATTGTTGCTTTATTAATCTTGGGTTTGCAAAACAAACAATGGTTAATTTGTCCGACGCAACCATTTTGACAGTCAGATTAGTAAGGTACAAAAGGTATAAAGTAATGGAAATAGCAGAGTGTAGGTTAAATTTAACTAGATGGTTTGAAGATGACATTCTATGCAGTATTTTATAGAGAGGTGGTCATTGATTGAAATAAGTGGATTTAACTCATGGAGTGCATGGTAGTTATTAGGAAGTGGAAGCTGAGTCATTGAGTAACGCTCCGTGATTTTCGAGAGTGGAATTGATGGGTCTAAACCTAGCAGGGCTAATGATTAGGATGTTAAGCAAATCAATTGCAATGTTGTACTTTAAGTCCAATTTAGGGGTCGACGCGCGTCTTAAGTAGGTTGGATTTAACTTAGGAGCCCTTGTCTAAATTATCCATCAACAACGCTGATAACCATAAACTTATCCTTCTAATTTTTGTTGAATTTTATGTTTACGAATGATTTTGATGAGAATAATTATTACATAATTAATTATTTAAATATTCTTAATTGTTTAAATACTTAAATATATATATATATATATGCTTTTATTTGTTTGTGTTGTTTAAGTTTTAATAGAACAAAAGTTGAAGAAAAGTCAAGACAAAGCTATCGAGCCTAGTCGAAAAGGTGGAGGCACTATTCATCAATAAAGACAAAACTAAGTTTTGGGAAAACTTGTAAGTCAAGTATTGAATTTTTGGGAAAAATATGAAGTCAAGAGTTGGAGTTTTGGGCAAAATTTATAAAGTCAAGAGTTGAAGTTTAGGCCTCGAGCTCAGACCTTGACTTCAAAAGTTTGCATTGGGTAAAATTTATAAAGTCAAGGGCTAAAGTTTAGGCCTCAACCTCAGACTCGATTTAGAAATTTTGCCCTCGACTTTTTCAAAAAATAAAAAATAAATAAAAAAATATTTTAGGCTCGACCTATTCTTAAGCAAAACAGTAAAAGTTTTTTTTTAATTATTTATTATTTAATAATATAAGTAAAATAGAAAAAGAAAAGAGTTGTTGGAATGTATTTAATGCATGTGTCAGAGACATTTAATGCTCTTTCATTGCTTTTAAACTTTTACATGTTATTAAAACTTTAAGTACATTAAACACAAGTATGGGTTGTCAGAAACTTTTTTATAACCGGCAAATTTCTTATCAAGAGCTATAAATAAAATTTTTCTATTCTCTTTAGAACAGAAAAAAATACTAGAATTTTGAAACAACGTTCTGAAAGTTTTTTTTTATTTGTGTTTTTGTTCTCGTTCTCGTTAATTTGTAAATTTTTTAAGAGAACAATTAGTGCTCTGTTTCGAAATTTGCTGATACACTATAAACAAGAGTTTTTGAACATTGTTTAAGATTTACGAAATTTGTTTATCTACTCGTTTAAGAGCTCAGTTTGTAAAAAGAATTTGTAAAATTCCTAAAGTATTTGTTGTTGTAAATTTGCTAAAGTAGGAGCATTTCTTTGTAAAGGAAATTTGTATATTTTCTTAAGAGCTTTTCAATTTGTAAATCTGCTCATATAGGAGCTATTTATAAAAAAAAAGTCCTTAGTGGAGGTAAAGTGAAGTCTTCGTGTGAGGTATTGAGAAAATTCGTCTGTGGGAGGCATTTGAAGTCTGGTATGGAGTTACCACCATCGTTTTAGTTGCAATTAGGCAGGAAGTCCTTCGTGGAAGGCAAAGAGAAGTCCTCAGTGGGAGGCATTTGAAGTTTGGTCTGGAGTTGCCAGCATTGTCCTAATTGCGATTAGTCGGGAAGTCCTTTGTGTAAGGCAAAGAGAAGTTTAGTCGTGTGTTACCAGCACAACGCTTGATTTATCAAGTAGAAGTCCTTTGTGAAAGGCAATTGTAAAAGTCCTATTGTGATAGGCTTTGTTGTAATTCCTCATCTAAGAGCTGTATTGATTTTGGAATAACAATATAGTGATAAAAGTCCTCTTTGAGGCATTTGCACCGTGGAAAGTAGGCAGTGGGCCGAACTCCACGTTAAATCCTTATGTTGCTTGCCTCTCTGTGTGTGTCGTGTGCGCATGCACTTCTTTATCTTTGCTTATTTGTTAATTAGTTTTAATTAGTTTATTCCGCTATATTTTTGTTTAAGTTAACTCTTGTCTTATCTTAGTTAATTAACCTGGTTTGATAAAACCGAAAAATTTGTAATAATTAATTCCTCCCCCTTCCCCCTTTAAGTATTCCTTGTGTATTATTATTTCTAACAATTTTTACAAAGGAGTGCAAATCCTCAAACAACTTCCTCCTAGACCAGTTGGTTAAGTAATAACACCTATCCTGGGTTATTTTATTGAGGAAGAAGTATTAAAATAATTAAGGAGTTACCCTTACCACTAAGCCCTTGCAAAAGGTCTCAAATGCCACCAAAAGATGTCATGTATTCAACTTAAGATATATAAGATATGGTTGGTGGTGGTTAAGGAACTACTTCTAAAACTCCATAAAAGGAATTTGGAGTTTAAATTCCATCTTCATTGGATACAAGCATAATTGGTTCCATTAATAAAGGGAACTTGGCTGTACTTCCTATGATGGTGTATCTCCTAGCTTAAAAGAAGGAGATGGAAGTTCCCCTTCATGTAATAAGGCATGATCTCTTTGTCTATGATGGAGCTCTTCCAACCATCAAGATTAGGCCCACAAAGCTCATTGTTCGTTACCTTGTATATAGCTACTGTTGGTAACCTATCCTTATCATGCTTGTCATATATGTCCCTAAAGACACTTAAGATGCATATTTGCTTATTGGTAGCCTCATTGATACTGTGGGAGGCACCATTGATTTTTTTTTACTATCGCTTTGATGTATCGATTACCATTGTCACCATTGGTTGGGCCAACCTATTAATGTACTTTTTATTGATTTGTGGATTCTTTTCCACTGTTTGTCAAGAAGAGGAGGAGGTTGTGTTTACTTGTTCATGAAGACATGATGATAGTGAAAAAACTTTAAAGAAAGATTTGAAGAATCCTTGGCCTTCGAAAGATTAGAGAGTTTGAGAAAACGAAAAACAAAAAGGCAAAGTAACAAGAGATTTTGTATAAAGATGAAAAGACTAGGTTTTGAGGGCTTTTTAGAGATAGTTATAACAAAATTGTAAATGACATGATGTCTTATCTTTAGGATCTCACTAAGGGAGTTAATTCAACAAACGAGCCAGATGTGTTTACTTTCCTTGTCATCCTATCACTAATGAGAGTAAAAGGCAAGTATCGATAGGCCATTTTGGATGTGAACTCCTTAATCATAGATTAACCCATCTAGGTCATGGACCTAGCTATTTAGGGCCCTATCTAACCTTTAATAGGCCTTAGATAAGCTACTTAGAGTTAGACCAAGCCACTTGAGTTGATTATAGCTTGGTCATTCCTTCCCTGATGCTAGATCATACACCTTGAGACCATTCCTCAGAGCGAATTGATCCTTTAGATTTTCCTTCCACTACATAAACAATCAACATACGTGATTTGCTATCTCCAACACATCGCAATGATTTTAGAAACTACTATAATAGAAAGATATGCTTTCCATACATTTATTAGATGCACCTTCTTGATATATCGAGATGCACTTTCCTATTATGGGATCTACTTGCCAAATTTATTACAATCTCCTATGAATAAGCCCTCAGAATTAATGGTAAATCATCTATACACATTCTACTTTTGCCATTACTTTGTTAATTTTTTTCCATCACTGAGTAAGCATTAGATAAACCCACTAGATAGCCTCCTAGATGTTCCGCTCATGCTTTTTGTCTTAGAAACCCAACAACACTTATTAAACACTTTACAAGCTTTATATTCTATAGCAAAAATTTAAGGCAAATAATATTATTTACTTATATACTTACATTTTTATATATTTGTAATATCTACTGACATTAGGCCCTGTTTATTTTAATGAAGATATTTTCAAGAAAAATATATTCTCATTTTTCCATGTTTGTTTAGAGGAAAGTGGAATAATTATTGGAAATTATTTTTCTTTATTTTAGAAAATCGAGACTCATTTATAACTTATCTTTAAAAAAACAACTTATGGAATATAAAAGCATATGTTATTTTCCCATTAATTTACGAGCTTTGTCTACCAATCATTTACTACTAATGATATTTATTATTTATGTTTAATATTTTTTATTTAGATAGATTTATCTCTCATTATAGAATATGTTTTATTATTAATATCTTAGTATTTCATTGTCTAAGTATTTGGAAGAAAACAAACAAAGAAAAACTATTTTTATAAAATTAGTATAACATTTGAAAACATGCCTCTTTTCAGGAAAACTTTTTCAAGGAAAAACATATTTAATTTACAAGTAGTTTTTTTTTTTAAAAACAAAAAAACAATGCTTAAGCTTAATTAAGGTTTTCATTACTCTTATGAGGATCATTTACAACCTAATAGGGTTTATGGTTGGATTGTGGGTTATAGTTATGGCTTGATGATAAGTCCAATTTGACAAAATATAATAAAATTTAAAATAAAATAGTTAAAAAAATTTCAATTCAAACTCAAAAGAAAAATATTGGAGGGTTAGAATCTCTCTCTCTCTCAATTCTATTAATTGTGATATAATCTTTGAAGCTTAATCATAATTTTAGTTATCTAAATTAAACTAATATTTATAAGGGTTAATTATAAAAACATGATATGTGTTTTGATTAAACATATATATGTGTTATTTTTTTTATAAACAGGTGACCCGAGTTTCATACAAAAGTATTAATATTATTTAATAATTTTAGAATGACAAATGTCAATGTTTTATTGGTCATAAAAATTAATTTCACAATTTTTTTTTTAATTTTTTCATTTTAAAAAATAATTATTAATATTTTTTTATTTAGTAATATTTTTATACTAATAAGACTAACACATATCCTTCTAATAGTAATTAATTATAATGACACTTTTGTATAAAACTTGGGTCACCTATGTGTTAAAAAAATTAACATAGTCACGTGTTTGTAAAATGACTAAACACATGTCATGTTTTTTTAATTAACCCTATTTATAATGTATAATAAATTATGATTTTAAGGTTACGCTATATGTAAAATTTGAATTTTCATAAATAATATGTTAATTTATGGTTTCAAAATTGAAAGATATCTTTTTTTTTTCCATTTTATTTGGTGATATTCCCTTTTATGTTTAATAGCTTGACTTGGATTTTATTATTTATTTTTTAAGTTAGATTAAACTTTTTGTTCTGATTATATGATTACATTACTCTCGGTTGGGTAAAACATAGTGGATCGAATCAACCTGTTAACTTATAGGGACGGGCTTAGGTATGATAATAAAAATCCCATAGGGATTAAGATTGGATTTAGAATACTCTATAGGGAAGCAAGGTGAGTTTGAGTTTTAAATAACTCGTTCTAAACCTGTCATGATTGCATTCTCACTTAAAATCAATGATATCAACTTTAAAAGAGAATTCAATCTCATCCTCAAGAAAGTAGAATTGTCCTTTCATTTTATTGTGAGTGATATATTTTATTGGTATCACTCTTTTACCCGCCACAAATTTATTATCCATAGGGTAATTTTGACATGTACTACCATATACACTTCTATTTATTTCATTAAGTGACATTTCCAAACATAAATAAATTTATATTTCTTACTCATTTTATTCCATTTTGTTCTGATCCATTCCATTCAGAACAACACCTATATATAAAACATGACATAATCTAAGTCTTGAGATAATTATTAGGATTTGTTTTAGATCGATCAACTCAATCAAGCTAGTAGCCAATGACCTTGTCGTCTAATGACATTCGATCCTGGTCTTTATCATCAAGGTACCGAGTTTGATTTTTCGCATTGTAATAGTCCTAATAGCCACGTTATTGTAACTACAGGGAGGGGAAAACACTCAATCAAGCTACTAAGTAAGCCCCTTCAATTTTAAAGAGCTAATAGTAAGACTAAGTGTACTTAAGCTAATTACACGGTCATGCAAAACCCTAAAAACCCGTGTCTTTCTACTTTCAATGCAGTGTGCATCACTAATTTGTGTCTCGAATTTGAACTCCGACCGTGACATATCTCTACCGGTATCATGCTTGGGATTAGATTTAGATACAACCTCAAGAATTCCGAAAGGAGGGTGATAACACTTCGTTCTACCTTTTACACATCTCTTTTATTTTGGTACATTTATGACCCTTAATTCTTTTCAAACCCTATCTAAATATTAGTTGCAAGTGATTGTAGTTGCTGGATAGATCTCACTTTGTCATACATGATAGTGCATAAAAGACTAATACACTAACGATAGGATTGATCACCAAATTGCATCCTACATATTGTAAGGAGAGCCTGATGTGGGCAATGCATATTGTGCAATAGGTTTTAGTTTTAAATATGGAAACCTGCACTCGTATGATATTAGGTTTTACAGGATATGGTGTTATATTTAATGTGTATGCCATGTCCATCCGTTTTGTAAAATATTATTAATGAATGCAATTGAATTTGATAAATATAAAGAAAATTCACTGGTTTACAATTTATCATTGCGGATAAACACTTGTCAATACATTTTATTGGATACATTATAAACTTTTAAATTTTATAGAATACATATTTAGGTTTAGATAGATTTTGATTTTAGATTCTTAAATAGGTTTGATTACACAATTTTTAATCATAACGGAGTTAACTCATTATAGTGCATTTTTGTTTGCTAGATGAATTTGGTATTGGACAAAATTTTTCTTATGGTACCATATAAAACCTAAGATTTCTATCACTTATTTTTTATGATGCAAAAATATTGGAACAAAAGAAAAAAAAATTTCTTAACAAATACAGCAAATTTGTCATCACCATCTTGTTACTACTATTAAATCATCATCATTTCTATTAACATTATTACTTCTGCATGGTAAAAAAAAAAAAAATATTTGAAAAAAAAACTTATATTTGACTTCATGTAAGCAGGAAAAAAAAAAATACTAAATTTATTTTGTTCTATTTATATCGTATTGTGCTAAAAATCGAATCTATTTAGAGCATATATATACATATATATTTTGACAGATACAGAACAGGATTCCCTAGCCTATCGAATTTGAGCCCCTCGCCTCCAATTGAAACTACAAAGTTGTATCCATAGAATTATTTTATAGGTTTTTTGAACTGGACTACTTAATTAATATAAATGACACCAACTAATTTCTTTTATTTTTTGTTGAGATGATAGTACACCAAACGGATAACCCTTAAGACTTAAAAAAAAAAAAAAAGTAGAGATGCTACTCCATAAATGAAGTTACATATAGGCATTGTCAAATAATAAGTGCATACAAAATCAAAGTCACATATCATGGTCAAGAAAACCAGCAACCAACCCCGACCATCTCCTCTTGGCCAAAAACAAAAAGAAAAGGATGTTTTTGTTGACATCATGTGACCATGTATTTGCGAGAAAGAGAGAAAGAGAAAGAAAGAGACAGCTAAATGGCAAACTATTCATCCACTAATAATTCTAGTAGACTATTACCCTTTCTCTCTCTCTCTCTCTCTAGAATTTGTCATTGAGACAGCATTGTCTTTGGCAAAGTCTCTCTCTTCTTGTTTAAGATTTGAATACTTCAATATGGTTTATATATTTTATTAAAAAGATACCTACATAAATCTATTTTAATATTTAGTACCCTACATCAAGAAAATTGATCTAGATAGAAATTATGCGAATTAGTAAGATAAATTTATGTCTATAGATGAAATGATAATTTTTACGACAGAAATTTAGTTTTAGATGTAGAAATTTTGCTTAAAAGATCCAGTTTTCTTATACTGCGTATATTAATAAACATTTCTTTTGTTGAAAAAAAGGCATTTCTCTTATATTCACTAGCAAATACATATTTAATACTTGACTTTTGCACAATTTTATAATTTATAACTTAAAGTTTAGAGCTATCAATTTATTACATATAATTTTTTAAAGGTTATTTGTAACCAATTAACTAAGTTCCTCTTCATAGTTAATTGTAAAAATGGATAAAATTTAGATAGTTGATTATAAAAATGAGTAATATTTATATAATTAATTGCAAAAGATGGATGATATATACCAAATCCATATTTAAAAATTTTAGGCAATTAACTCTAGAAATTAGCAAAATCAATACTAAATATGACATTTCAACTATATATATATATATATTAATAATTTCCAAGATTTAAATTATGATATTAGCCATATTAGAGACTTTCTAATGAAGGTCCTTAACACAATTCTATATATTAAGCAGGGATGAACGCAAGACGATATGACTGGGATACCAAATCTTAGTTAAGTTAACATAAAATTATCAATGTATTTACTTACTATCATATTATATTGCATCTTATATATTTATTATCAGTATGTATCCAGTAAAATAATATATACATATATTACTTGAATATTAATTATTGATTAAAAAATAGAGTTAATATTATGATATAATTAGTATTATTTAGAAATACTCTATGTGATAAAATCAAAGCATTTGTAACGTGAATAATAATAAATTTTTACAGTAATTTTATTTATTTAAATATAATTTTATGATAAATTAATTTAACTATGTTAGTTATTGTCAAAGGAAATAAGTTAATAGAGGGGAAAGAGAAAAAGATAATGTAACAAATGCATGTTAAAAAATGAAACAACAATTATGGGATTTGAACCCATAGATGAAAAAACCAAATATAACCCTAAAATATATTTTTTTTCATGATTTATTTGCTTTTTATAACATAAATATAATACATACATTTTTTTATATTTTACAAAATTAAAAAACTAATTTCTTTTGAGTCTAGGGCATTAAGGTCCCTTTCATCTTGCAACTTATCAGGGTCTTTGTTTCATTTTGTAAATTTTTACAAATGTCAAAGTAAACCACTAAAATAAATTATATTTAAGGTAATAAATGGCATCTAGCAATAATAAAATGAAGGACTCAAGATAAAGTAAAGATGTCTTAAAGATAGCGCTTCTTAAGATGCTTATAGGACACATGGGATACTAGATGAGATTTTTACTATTCATCATGCTTTTATAACACAAAATACAAACTATTGTGCTTGAGTCTGTTTAGATTGTCAGATTTTCATATATATCTTACATGTATTTGTATTTTATACATATTTGACATGTTTAATCTATTTATGAGTAAAAACATCTATTTTTCATCTATATTTGTTTTCTGACAAACATTTGTTTGAAAATGATAAAAATAAGATGTTAAAATAACCATAAACAAATGGAACAAACATACCCATAATAGGATTTGTATGTGCTTATAGTAGAATTTTCCATATATTTGTGATACTTGTTAAAAGTTCAAGATGAATATAATTTTAAAATTTGATTATGTACTTAAGAAAAGAATTAAAAAAAAAAAAATCCTCATAACTTTGCAATAAGTTTTTGAGACCTTCATTATTATTTTCAATATTAGATGTTGAATGCTAATTAGAAGGTTACAAGAAAGCTTATTTGACTGTTTGGATGGTCTGTTTTTCATCGGTATTCATTTTATATCTGTCATTTTAGTATTTGGTATATTTGATCGTTTTATGAGTAAAAATATATGTTTTTCATCGATATCTGTTTTTATAAACAGTTATTTGAAAATGATAAAAAGGATGAAATCAAAATGATAAAAAAATGACGAAACAAATAAAAAAGGTAATTCTTTTAATTTTCAAGAATGTTTTATTCACAAAAGGAAGAGGAGAAAAGTGGAAACAAGGAGTAGCTTTTAGGAATTCTTTTAATTTTTAAGATACCTTAGGTACCGGTCCTTTCGGCTTGCGCTACTGATAACCTGCCAGATAGGACTATGAATAAAACATTCTTTATTTGAATCAGTGTAATTAGTTAATTACGATATAAAGTTAAAAAAAGTGCGTGACAATACTTTATTTCATTAATTGTACGTACTTTTTTTTAAACTCTCTTTATTTAATTCATCCTTTGAATCTTTTATGACATAATTCTTTTAAATAAATATATATATATATATATATATATATCAAAAACAATAAAAGACATTGCCTCTGCAGATGATTGAAAGATTTACTACATAAGGAGGCAGCAGTCAACTTGATACAGGAGAAGCGGCTTTTGTCGTGGTGATTAGAGAACATCTCTTGTCATTCGCATCCCTTCCCGTGGTATGATTTGGGAAAAAAGGATTCATTAAGTGTCAAGTGTGATACGGGATTTGTTTGAATAAAGTATCAATGTTACGTTTGATATTTTAGAATAAAATCGAATAGAATCATAAAAATAGAATGTAATAAATCGAATAAGAAATGTAAATTTATTTTTTATTTAAATACATTCGATAATAGAATAGAATAATTATTTAATAAGATTTATAAAAAATATCTTTATATTAAATATATATAATAAATATGTACAGATTAAAAATGTAATAAAAAAATAATTATATATTAGATGAAATGAAATCATCATTCTAAATCACGATTTTAACTTTTAGAAACATTATCAAATATAGAAAATAAATGGAAGTGGAATCGCGATTTCATTTCGACTTATTTCTACGTATCAAACGTGTTATATTTTAAATAAATGATAAAAATAATATATAATTTTTATAAAATTTATATGTAACTAATTATCGCATGGTGAATAGCATATCTCACTTAATAAGTTTTTTCATTTTCATGATTTTGAGGAACCGTTGTCTTCAGAGCGGAACTATTCTTATTCTGAAAGGGCAAAGTCATCTGTTTTATGGATCGACTCGACCTCTGAATTCCGAGTCTTGGTCAACATGTTATGGGAGTCTTGTCGTTTGCCCGTTCAGTGGGTAACTATTAGAATGTTTTTCATAATCCTCTCTTTATTTGATTTATCATTTGATTTTCCATTACAAACACAATTTACATTTTTTTCTAAAGTACTATTATCACTTGAAACGTTAAAAAGTACTATGTTTTTCCCATGACTATAATAAAGAGCGATTCAAATCTGATTTACCGTGATAAAATTATAAATTAGTACATTAAATAACAAGATTTTAACCAATTTACTTAATTTTTTTTCCAATTTATTTAATCATTTAATCTTTTTTGGCATGAAAAAAATTTACTCTTGCCGAGCTTGAATAATAAGTTGTTATTAGGAGAAAATTTATCATATTAATGATAAGGATAAAGAAAAAATACTTTAATAAAAATACTAATGGATGTAAAATAATTTAATAAATAAGTATGTTAAACCAGTATCTTGAATTATAATCAACTTGTCTTTTTAAATATAATTATGTAGAGTATATTTTAGTATTATTTTTATATTGTTTTCATAACTTTTTTATGAAAGAAAAATATTTTTTTCTCTACCCATGGGAAGTTGGTAACATGTAATGACAATAACCAAGACAAAAAAAACACACCACAGTAAAAGAAAAATAAAAACAAACAAACACAATAATTCAAGAAATGCACGTGAAACCAAAAGCCAAATTTTACTCATCCTCGTATTTTCTTCACCCTCTAAAACCCCTCTCTCTCTCTCTCTTTCTTTTCTCTCAGACTCTCTGATATGCAAAATTTGTCTTAAACTGAAAACGCTTCCCTTTTTCTTTTTCAAAATCAAAACTCCCCCTTTTAATTTGTTTCTCATAATTCATTAATTTCCTCCATAATTCCATTCTGTCTTTTTAACCATTACCCTCTCTCTTGAATTTTCAAGAATTTCCACTTTCTTCTTCTTCTTCTTCTTCACTGTTAAATTTCTCCAAAAAGTTAAGGACTTTCTTGGGTTTCCTTTTCCAAGACATCATAAAGGTTTTAACTTTTTTTACTTTTGAGAATATTCTCAATGGCGCGTGAGACCACTCGACGAGGTGAGTGAGTACACACTTATGATCGCCGATCTTTATAATTTTTCCTTGTGTCTAGGGTTTAGCAGAACTGGAAAGGAATTCACTTGTTTTCTTTTCTTTTGGTTTTCTTTTTTGCCCAAAGTTTCTAAATTTACTTAAACTTTGATCTTTTAAGAAAATTTTTTTGGGTGTATTTTGTTTTTTTCAGTGGCTGAGCGTTGGATTGAAGAGTAAGTGTAATTCTTGGGAGCTACAGTTTGTTGTGGAAGTGAAGTCACAATCAGGTTAGTAATATAAATTTTTTTAATTTTTTTTTTTTTGCATTTAATTCTGTATTTTTAATTCATAGGATGCTCTTCTTGTTTGTGGAAATTGTTTTGTGTACTTATCAGTTATTAAGATTGTATAGTGTAGTTGTTGAATAATAAAGCCTAAGGTAGTGGTCAAAATAGTGTTAGTACTTGTGGTTGGTGGTGACCATGTTCTGTTGTCACTCATCCAATCACATGCTGCCATGTAGGGGGAACATTTAATAGTATCCCACTCCTTTCTATATTTTTGGTACATGGTAATATGTGATTAGTCGAGATATGGACGCTATGACTGATGACCCAGTTGAGGACGGATGAACTTTTCCTGGATGGTTTGAGCTATTGCGGGATGTATAGATATTGGTTCAGCCGAGTAGAGAGTATATAGTGAGGGGTGAAACCATAAAAAGTACATATGTTTTTGGCAGAGTATTGCAAGCTTTGGCCGCCCAGCAACCCCTCTTGGTGTGCTGGAGCATGGTTAAATCATAGTGACTTTTGCGTGTATTATGTTGCAATATTATCATAATGCAAGACATTTTCCCTTCTCATTCATTTAGAACATGACTACCATCCTATAATCAAGAAAGAAAAGAAGAGAAAAGAGTTGGGATGATGTGGCAGGTGCTGTGGTTTTTCTCGCTGGATCTGGAACTGGGAACCAGTAATGTGTGTCCTGGGAGATTGTTGGTGTCTAATGGCTAACTCTTCTGGTTGATTTCTGTACAAATTGATAACAAATTTACATAAACGATTATTCTTTTTACTGGCTAAAAATTTATTTGTCATTTGTAGTTTGATATGTATATCTCTTTTAAGCATTTTGTTTGTACACTACCAGTCCAAAAATTATTTTCGGTGAAAAAATTGCACCCTTGATTTGGATGTGTTTGTTGCTTGTGGTTGTTGTTGGCAAATGGTTCACTTTGTGTAGCGTGGTTGATGCATGTGATTAGTTAATGTATGATGAGGTCGAGCCCATGAATTTGGTTGCTCAAAACTTGTTAGGAATTGATAATAGTTGGTTGGTCATAGATGGAAATAAGTTCTCCATTTCTACTCAGTTGAGACATGAGTGATTGGTGATATTGAAGAAGATTTTACGGAACTGGAAAGATTTTCTTACTCCATTTTTGGGGTAATTTTAATTAACCTATCAGTTTCCTCTCTCCTCTTGAATTTGTGCTGATCTCCACTTTATTTATCCACAATCCAAGTTCGATTAATTGAGCAAGGTATAGAAATGCTGAGTTCATGCTGTTATTGATTGTAATTTATTAGTGATTTTGTATGTGAATTACGTGGAAGGTTACACTCGTGGTTAGGAAAGTTAAGAAAATGTATAATGGCTAAACTATTTTATCCTCCTTGTGATTTTGGCCTGCCTCCTCGGTTTTCATGTTGACTGTCCAGTGCACCTAAAGTTGCATGTGTGAAGCTTAGAAGAATGTTGTGAATTGGTTGCTCAAAGTTACCTCTTTTGTGATGCATACATATCTGGTTTGTGTCATCATTGAGATTGTTCTTTTCTCTGCCACAATTTTTAGTAGATTTTTAACTATTTTGATTTTTTTTTTTGGGGGACAGATTGGCACCTAATTAATAATCCATAAAGTGCAATGGTTGCAAGAGACCAGCAGAAAACTACAGGTTCTCCTAGAGTGGAGGTGGGAGAGATAGACACCAGGGCACCATTCCAATCGGTTAAGGATGCTGTCAGCCTATTTGGAGAAGGTGCTTTCTCAGGAGAGAAACCAGTTATTAAGAAGAAGGCTCATTCTGCAGAGGTACGCTGATGTATCATAATTCACTTGCTTGATACCAGTGCCCTATTTGCTTTCTGTTGCCCTTTCTGATTTTCATACGAGAAAAGATGTGTGTAATTATGGATAATTCATGGATCACACAGCTGAAGCGAACCTTCAAACACAGGCTCTGTGTTTCAACTTTCATGTATGTTGACTTGACATATTTTTTGTTTAATTTCATGTGTCACCTTGAGGTTGTAATGACAGTCTGATGACTTTACTCATGCTTAAAACGGAGAGCTGTCTTTTACTTTCCTGTAATACATTAGGGAAGTTTTCTTGTAGAATTTGAAGAACTAATTATTGCTGAATATTCTTTCATGTGTACTAGAAAAACTAGATGTAACTAAAAGTACATGGACCTAGGGTAGCTTGAAATGTCTAGGTCACTCTTTATATTTTGTAATTTTACACTGTTTGGCAATCTGATAAAGTCTTTTTTATTTTTTTGTTGTTGGGCGTGGCCGGGGGAGGGAGGTGTTGGGTGGGTGGGGGTGGTGGTGTTTTTTTTTTTTTTTTTTGTTAGGATTGTTAAGATGGAATTGAAAAGAAATCAGATAATTATTATTTTAGATAGACTGAAATATCCATTGCTTTATATTTTTAGCTTTGTTATTAGGGGTATTTCTAAAATTTTACATCATTTCCATCGATTTTGACTGGTTTCCCTCCAAAACTGGAGAGAAACAAAATGGGCATTAAAAGTGGAAATGTTTCTACAGTTTTCTTCCCATTTCTATTCTTTTCCACTTTCATTTTATGTACCCAAACATAAATTTCCATTGATTTCCTTCCATTTCTACAGCTTTCCTTTGATTTCACACTTGCCAAACATAGTGTTAGTACTATCTAATAAATAGGCCAAATGTGGGCTTATTTTATAAAGTACTTGAACTTAAGTATAGAAAATTGTATATTATAAGGCAGCTTTTATTCTGTAAGTGGCAGAGTGGTTCTGTGTAATAATTTTAACAAGAAGGTTTTACTTTTCTTCTCTGATTATTGACACAGGAACTGATGATTAGGGATGAAGTGCTTCTCTTTCCTTAGGAATAGTAGTTTTTTGGGAATAGGCTAATTGAGGATTGTGTTTCAGCAATTTTCTTTTACACATGTTGCCTTTTTGTCTTGGGAAACACATAATTATTATCATTTGCAAAATTAACTACTGTGTCTGTTCCATTGCAGAGAGTGTTGGCAAAAGAGACCCAACTTCACCTGGCCCAGAAAGAGCTCAACAAATTAAAGGAACAGCTGAAGAATGCTGAAACAACAAAAACCCAAGTCCTTGCAGAGCTTGAGAAGGCAAAGAGGACAGTGGAAGAGCTTACAAGTAAGTTGAGTACTGTCAGTAAATCCAAGGAATTAGCAATCGAGCAAACAGAAGTAGCGAAAACCAAGGCAACGCAGCTTGAAGGAAAAAACTCTGGTGGGCCTGCTGGGAGTGATGGTGCTTGGAAGCAGGACTTAGAAAGTGAGAGAAAACAGTATACAGCCCTTGTAACGGAGCTTGATGCGACGAAACAAGAGCTATGGAAAGTTCATCAGGATTTTCATTCAACAAAGGAAGCAAAAGATACTGCCCTCAGGCAAGTTGAAGAAGCTAAGAGTGCTGTCGAAGCAAACATGGAAAGGGTGGGTGAGCTCTCAAAAGAGATTTCGGCTGTACAAGAAGCAATCGGACAAGTAAAGTTCGCAACACTCCAGGCACAGCAAGAGCAAGCGAAGATTTTTGCAGAAAAAGATGTTCAGAGGCAGTCTTGTAAATCTGCCTTGGAAGATTCAGCAAAAAAGTTGCTCTCTCTTAAAAAGGAGTTCAATCCTGAAATCACCCAAAACCTTCAAAACCAATTGGCTGAAACTCTGGATCAGATAGGATCCCTGGAAAAGCAAATGGAAAGTGCAAAAGCATCTGATCTAGATTCTGTACGCACTGTTACATCAGAGCTAGATGATGCAAAAGGATCATTGAAGAAAGTAGCTGAAGAGGAAAGTTCCCTTCGAAACCTGGTGGAATCCCTGAAGTTGGAGTTGGAGAGTGTGAAGAAGGATCATGCTGAGTTGAAGGCAAAGGAGGCTGAGACAGAATCCACTGTTGGAAATCTCCATGTCAAGCTTCGCAAGAGCAAAGCTGAGCTTGAAGCATGCCTTGCTGAAGAGTCAAAAGCAAGAGGTGCTTCAGATGAAATGATTGCAACGCTTCAACAGCTTTCTTCAGAAACAGAAACTGCTCGACAAGAGGCAGAGGACATGAAGAACAAAGCTGAAGATCTGAGGAAGGAAGCTGAGAAAACCAAATCTG
This sequence comes from Combretum micranthum, assembly GCA_024138025.1. Taxonomy (NCBI): domain Eukaryota; kingdom Viridiplantae; phylum Streptophyta; class Magnoliopsida; order Myrtales; family Combretaceae; genus Combretum; species Combretum micranthum. The sequence goes on from JAMXBD010001604.1 coordinate 29,505, forward strand.
TGCTCAAAGAAGCAGAGAAGAAATTCAAAATTGCTTTAGAAGAAGCTGAAGAAGCAAAATTGGCAGAGACTCAAGCCCTCGAACAGATCAAGGAATTGTCAGAAAGAACAACTGCTGCACGTGCCTCAACTTCTGAGTCTGGGGCCAAGATTACAATCTCAAAAGAAGAGTACGAGTCACTGAGTCGAAAGCTTGGGGAGTCAAATACATTAGCTGAAATGAAAGTGGCTGCTGCTCTTGCCCAGGTGGAAGCTGTGAAGGCCAGTGAAAATGAGGCCCTGAAGAGATTAGAGGCTACCCAAAAGGAGATTGAGGATATGAAGGTCAAAACAGAGGCAGCTTTAAAGCGGGCAGAGATGGCTGAAGCAGCCAAGAGAGCTGTGGAGGGAGAACTTCGGAGATGGCGTGAGAGAGAGCAGAAGAAGGCTGTTGAAGCTGCATCTCGTATTCTAGCTGAAAAGGAGGCTTCGGTGGAATCACCCCCTTACCAATATAGAATGCAGAGGGCAAATCCTCAAGAGAGAATCATTGAGGTACGGAAGTTGGATAAGGAGAAGACTTCAGTCTCGAAGAAGGTTCTTAGGCCTAATCTCAGTGGCATCTTTAACAGGAAAAAGAATCAGGTGGAGGGTGGGTCTCCATCTTATTTGTCTGGAGAAAAGCCTCCAGCGTTCTTGTGAGGAGGATCTTTTCATGCTCATGGAAGGTTGACGACATGTTTATGCTTTGTTTGTGTTGTACATTTGAAGATGTGTAAAAGTAAATTCATCTTTCTTCTTTATATTTGCGTGGAAGATTGGAATCTGAAAATCTTATCATCGAAGTAAAAACATAAAAGTTTGGTAATGCACATGATTTTAAAGCTTTTGAATTTTGATACCGTGTTTTAGAGATTAGGAAATTAGGTAGTAGGTACCTACATCCCTTTTAAGGGAAGCCAAGCTGTGAAGGGTAATCATGTTAAAGTGCAATTGTTAGGTTTCCTATGGGCAATGGGTCCAGGTTAAACTTCCGTGGAAAGTAATGTCACGTTTGAGGACTCTCCGGTATCGTCAGAAGTACTCTGCTTTTTTCTCTCTTTCATGGACCTGCTGTGGCCAGTTCAAGCCGGGTCCCCATTTGGACCCGACCTGAAGAGATGCATACATCTGCATCTCTTTCATTATGTGATCCTCAGTGGCTGAAAGATTTCAGCCTATAAAATTTTTATATTGTTTTGGGGGTTTTGTTGGTGGGGGAAGGGGGAGGGGGGACTGAATGAATGAAACTGCCAATGGTATGGTTTTGAGCTAGACTTGAATTGCATTTGGGATTTTTAACTCAAGCTCCATTGATGGTTACTTCAGAGATACAAGTTCTACTTGATAAAGCATGGGCTTGTTTTAATTTAAACCAGCTCAAGGCCCGGACCACTTTGATCCATTGTGACTCCATGGCAGGGGGTAATAAAATTGCATTTTGACGCATCAAGCTAGCTCCTTAGGCATGTTAGATATGGCCCCAAAGACAAAAAAAACCGATAGAGAAGGTTCTTCTCCCAGTGGATATTCTACACGTTCACCTCAATATTTACAACATAATTTTCATCCAGCCATAAGCCATGAATCAGATCTAGAATATGGGTTTTACATTGCATAACCAAAATATGAGTCAGCTTATAACAAAGCACCACTTTGTAGTGCCGAGGTGAAAATCCCTTTCCTCGAGTATCTTGTACTTGGTGTTATTGACAATGGAAAACGGTACAGGAATGGTAAATGAAGGCCAAGTAACTTGGATATTTTCTGCTTCTTGCAAGCTAATCATTTAAAAACTCAGAATTCCACACCCTTAAATGGTAATGTTGAGCTACATAACTATGTAAACTGGGCCCTGCACAAGCTAGTGCAAGGTTTACAAACAGGAAGAAAACCCGCATGCAACAAATATCACGGGTTCAAATTGTTCTCTCTTATAATATAGCCTTCATCGGTGGTTAGTAGATGTTAATCTTTAGTTACCATTTACTTTAAGACTGGTTAGTGTCTTGACAAGGCAGTTATCTCCAAGCTTGTGGATTTCGGCTTCAATTGTCTGAGCAATTCTGGCATCTTCAGGGTCAGGCTCAGGAAGAGTAACGTGGACTGATCCCTGTTTGAGTGGCCTGACAGACTCCGAAAGAGAAGCCTGCTCCTTGACATAATTGTAAAGTTGTTGATGGAAGGGATGGTCCAAGGAGAAACAGTTATCAACAGTTCCATTGTCAGAATGCCGGGAAGACCCTGACCCTTCTTTTCTACAAAAATGTGGGAGGGATGCATATTCCATTATCTGCAAAAAAAAAAAAAAAAAATTCAGTCAGCCATGGGCTGAAACTAATTCCTAATTATTGCTCAGCGGCATATCAAGCAGCAGATATTGCTTCATCTGCAGTGACAATTAACACCTATTCCCTTTAATGCTGTAATGCCAAAAGATAATTTATTTATCCAGCAAATGTGAATGATGATCGCACGTTTCAAGTTTGGATGTAAGAAGCAGTGCATCCCGAGCTAAATGTCTCAATAATTGCTCAATACCAGGAAAAGGGAAAGACTTGTTGCTATAAAACAGAGATGCATCTCAAACTATAAACTTAGAATTCAGAAATCTGCCTGACCTTCAGTAACTCATCTCTTGAAGAACCATGCAAAACTTGAACTTTCTTCCTTGTTCTTTCTTGCAAAAGAGGTTTTACAACCTGCCAATGAACCGGTATTTGGTTTTAAGAAGACAAAAGAAAAACAGATCAAGAAGGAGAATCAAACATAGAAATAGGCTCCAACCTTCCAACAGGCAGAAAAAATGCGAGGTGGGTTAACGATATAGTATGTTTCAGTCTTCTCTGGATAATTCAGATCATCAATTGTTGATATAGCAGTCAACAGCTGCAAAAAAAAGAAATGGTTGACGCATGAGCATCAAAGGCACCTTAGAAATTGAGAAAGAAATGAAAGAATTGGTGCTCAAGTAATGGAACAAGTTTTGTGGATAATATAGAATTGGCAACAAGGAGAAGGGTTCTGACATCTTAAGCAGAATTTTGACAAGATACCTTAATTTGGTTGAGTGCAGATAGCTTCAAGCCAGTCATATCCAAAACTTTCATGCAGGTGCCAATATACTTTCCATACTTCTTTGTTGCATAAGGCTATAATAAAATCAAGGGTTCAAGCTCCAGAAAGTACAAATGAAAATGGAAAAAACAATTGCTAGTGTAAGGCTATACCAGCACTACGCGGTCTCTGTATTCATTCATCTGGATGTGTGATTGAATATAGTAATGCACCTAATGAAAAAGGATAGGAAGAACTTGAGGTCATGAATGAAGAGTAATGCTTGCAAACAGCCACAAAAACATAGAAACATTATTAGCAAGGGATATATAAAAAGAATATGTGTTATATAATATGGGCATGTCATTTGAGTGGAAATCTGATAATGAAATGGTGCCATCAGCTAAGGGTGAGAGAATATGAAATGATAAATCAACAAAAATGCAAAATCCAATTTATGGTTTTGAGTACCAAGGCCCCAAACAAGATGTGACAAATGTGAGTGCTTCCTCTGATTGAGAAAGACTGATAAGATGATCATTTATAATTCTTCAACTACTACCTCCCTTTCCTATTTTTCTTTTATTCTTTTGAACATGACAGAAATCAGCCGAGCTTACAGATGCTTTATCATATGTACTGAGCCCAACTCCAACAGCAATTACTGGAAAACCCTGCAGTGAGAAAAAATGGAATTGTGATCCAGAGCCATAGCCGATGCAATGAACTTCTAGGGTTTAGTCTTGAAAAAAAGGCATAAATTTCTTCTCCTCTCTCTCTCTCTCTTTCGCTCTTTCATTTTTTTTTTTTTTTCTGGCAGAAACTTTGCAAAGGAGAAGATTCAAAGAATCAAAACTAAAAGCAGTATATGGGGTACTTGAGAGGGAAACATGAGTCTCTTTTTTTTCTATCACAAAAGGAAGGGTCATATATATATAACAAAATTTAACTCATTTTATACCTCTTTTGAGAAACCTGACAATCCTATAAGCTGTGAATCACGTATGTCTCTGTACAACTCAACAGGAACAATGGGTTTCTGTTACCATAAATAAGAACAATAGCAGATAGATAGTCAGCATGCATGAGAATCAAAATTAGGTACCAAAATTATTTGAACCGCAGCATCCTCAAATGGTAAAGCTTACCGCTAACATATTGTCAATCTCATTGTCTATCCTCCATTGTAGACAATCCATCAACTGAAACAATTCCGAATTGTTAGCTTTAGGATACATGTCCTTTTTTTTTTTTTTTTTTTTTTAGCCTGGCATGTCCAAATTTGAACAGACAGATATTGTCATAGAAGTAAACAAAACCAACCATCTTGTGGGCTTTTGGGACATTCCAATCTCTTGCTTTTAGAAACCGCACCAGAGTTTCAGTCGGGTACCCTTGGTGAATATTCTGAAAGCAAATAGTAAATTTAGAACTTGTCATGAAATCATAACAACTATTAGATATAATCAATGCATTCAAATGCTATGGAGAACAAATCAGGACAATATTTTATGCATACACATATGACAGAGTCATACGAAATGGATTTAAGCAAACCCCATTCCAAAGAGCAACTTTAGACCAAAAAATGACCTCATGCCTTTGAAGGATATGAAGAAAGAAACTTGTGACAATAATGAAGTTGCACAGTTACAGTAATGACGTTATAAAGACAAAAAGAAAAGAGAAGAATCATCAAGTGAGATGGAAAAATTTATTTCTCCGCACTTTAGCCGTAATGTCAGCATCAATGGAATGTATTTTTCTGAGCCAGTATGGATGTTATCTTTGATATATTTTATGCCTTTATTTTAGCTCCTCTACATTCTCAAGATGTCATTGTTGATGTGTCCAATCCATTTGGAATAGGATTTTGCAACTAATTATTTTGCACATAACACTCAAATGGGACTTTTTTTATATTTTCGCAATTTTTACATCAAAGAAAGGTCAGTCAATCCTATGCCAACACAATAAACCCAATTCCAGTACTACATCTTCTCAAACTCTTGAGTCAATTCTGATGACTATTAACTGCATTAGACTGTACTTATACCTTTATCCAAACTAATAAGACTGCCAGTGGTCTTTCTCCATTCTAATTTAGCATTACTGCAGGATAAGAGATCCTGGCAGTAAGTTGAATGTGTTAGCATGAAGCCTATCCTAACCTGGACTGTTTCAACTCTTTCGTAAGTGCCTTCAACAGTGTTTGGATAGCACTAACAATAAATTCTTCAGCAGTACGGATTCAAATATTAGAAGATACATTTCTAATAGACAATACTGTGAAGAAAATTGGAGATGATTGTCCCAATTATTCCTCTTACGCGATCAAAATTGAAATTTTGTAGTGCAATTGGGCATACTGTTAGCAAGTCAACATGTGCTGATTCATCAGGATGTGAAATTAGCTGTTCGGATCTGTAATCTTAAGCTGGTTTTGCTTCAGTGTTATTAAACAGTTCTCTTTTTGACCATGAAACTTAAAACAGACTTTGCAAATATATTGGAAAGATCACCAACTATGCAATATCTAAACCTAAATCCAAGAACAAGCACTGCAATAAATCAACCTTTTTACAAAGAAATCACATGTGAAGTCCCCTAAATAATCATGCCAATCAATCTATTGTATTAATGAATTTTTGCTCTCATCTAAGCAGGAATCCAGATTGTCAAAGTACCAAAATTAATCTTAACCCAAAAAAGAAGTACCAAAAGTAATGACTTAAAATCAAATGTCAAACTAATTTAAAAGCAAAAAAAAAAAAAAGGTACATCAACTAGAAATTCATTATCACAAGAGGATCAATAGCACAATTCAACAATTAAAACATAGAATGATAAAAACCACAAATACCCTGAATAAAAATCAACCAAAAAAATATAATTATTTTCCAAAAATCTCACATCTAGAAAAAAAAAAAAAGCTTAAAATATATATTCTAATAAACTGCTAAAAACGAGCATTCCTAACAGTAATTTGAAAAAATAAAATAAAATAAAAACTAGCAAAAAGAAAAACCTCAGAATTAAAACAAACAAAAAATAAAGAGAGAAGACTGATAAATACTGACTTTATATGTATTCTTCAGTGACTCATCAACTGCAAAAGAGCCAAAAAAACAAATAAATAGGTAATAAAAAAACACAAACACTAGGAAATTTGAACATTAAAACAACACAGATGAAAGAGCTTGATGAATATAATTAAAGTGGGGTTGGTTCACGGGGCTTACCTTCTTCCACGAGAGACTGAAATTGCTTGATTGCTTCTTGATAATCAACACCCATTTTCTAATTTCTTAGTAATTTTTCAGTAATGACAAAAAGATTCAAACTTTAACACCCAAAAAAAAAGAATTAAAAAGAAAAAAATTAAGTAAAATTTGTTTGAGGTCAAACTGCAAAGTTTGAATTTTTCTGTCACTCTAGATCTCCACTCTCTCTCTCTCTCTCTCTCTCTGTCGTTCTCTCTATCAGTGTGTTATCTAATAATTCAGTAATGAGCTAATGTAAGAATTTTTAAACAACTTTAAGAATAAAAAACAAAAAAAGGGGACAAAAAAAAAAAGGTGTGCAAGACTAGACAGACTCGCACACACCAGAAAGAAAGAAACAAAGAGAGGAGAGGGAGGAAGAGAGGCAGGGAGGAAGAGAGGAAGAGAGGAAGAGATGTGTTTTTTAAAGTTTTCGATGTGGGTCGATTTGTAAAGTAACAACAGAGAATATAATATATTTTATAGTGATGTTTTTAAGTATTTAGATTAGAAAAAAACTTTTTTTTTTCTGATAATAAGGAAACGGTAAATGCATTTAATTCTATTAATAATTAGTTATTAGCTATGATTTTGTACGGTGTACTTGGGAATCAATTAAAAAAAAAAACAAATATGAACTCGAAAAGAGAAGATATAATTTTTTTTACTTTATATATATATATATGAAATGAAATTATATGGAAGGAAACTTTTCTTTTCTTTTCTTTTTTTTAACTTACTATTTGATTCTATTGATGAAGATGAATTAGAGAAATAATGGGTCCTAAAGAACAAAAATGTTCTCTATGTTTTTTTGGCATTACGGCTCTTTACTTCGTTGTATAGAATAAAGCGATAATGAAATTTTGATTTAAAAAGATGTAATAAGGTTGTAATAACTATTAATATGTTTTATTGGTATTAAAAGTAAAATAAGTAATAATTAAAGTAAAAAGTAAAATATCTATACTATTATTTGTATTTATTATAAAAAAAGATAATTATATAATGATATTTTGAAGATAAATGTATTTATGATAAAATTAAAAAATAAAACATTGAATGATAATTTATCTCTTTATATCGTGAATTGCTATTTATTTTACTCAATAATAATTTATTATTACTTAAAACTTGTCGTTCCTCTCAATAGAATACGTAATAACACATTTACATAACGAAAAAGGAATGAATTGTCATTTAGTGTTTTAAGTTCGTTTTCATAATTTAAAATAACACATATGTAATGTTTATTTTCTTGATTTATAGGATAGAAAAAAATAAAGAAAGAAATATATAAGACATTTAAGAAGAAATACAAGAAAATGAAAGAAAATATTATATATAATAAAATAGATTATACTAAGTCACAATGTTTGACGGAAAGTTCATTTTGCGTCACAACATTTAAAAAATTCAAAAGAGGTTATAACGTTTGGAAAAGTATATTCGAAAATTTAATTAAATATTTTTTCTATTGATACATGTTAATAGGCTATAAAAAAATGACATTAATTGACTAACTTCTCTAAATGTTGTGATTTTTTTAACCACTAAAAAACGTTATGATATTAAATGAACTTACTCACTAAATGCTTTGACCCCTTTATCTAAAATAAACTTAACCTCAAACGTTGTGATATTACGATATAATTTATACATATATAATACGATAAAAGTATCTTCTAAATTTTTTTATAAATTTTAAAACAGAAATTTAGGGGCAATTTCATAGATAATTTAAAAATATATTCTACCATTTTCTTTCTAAAATTCAAAAGAAAGCTAACCCATTTTGATATAAAATCAAAATGTTTCTATTTATTTCTCTCTAATTCCATTGATTTCCAATTGTATTGTTTTTATTCATTAAATTTGAACACCGAGGAATTTGCCCTATGTTCGACGATTTTTTTTTTTTTTTAAGAAAAGAAAAGGCATAAACAAATTAAAAGAACAGAGACGATTGAAAAATGAAAAAAAATATATATAATTTTTACTTTATATTTGAAAATATAGGAGAAAAATAAGGAAATAGATAGAGAAATCTTTATTTTTTTCATTTGATTAGTTTTATAAAACGAAAATGAATAGAAAATTGAGTTGTTATTTGATAAAGTTTTCTCAGGTTTAAATTGATATAAATCCACAATTTATTCATTATATTTTTAATCAAGTTTTGTTTTACTCCCCTAAACATGATGGTGATGGGGATTACATTTTGACTTTAATTTGGCCATCCCTTGATGTTCTCCCTTTAAGTTTGTGTTTTCCTGTATCTCTCTCTCTCCCTCTCTTTTTTAATGTTTTTTTAAGTTTAATTTGCATTATATATATATAGGCTAAAAAATTATATAAAAATACATCCATTTAATATTAACAACCTCATAACCTAATGATATTATCAAGTGAGTTGATTAAAACTTATTTAATTGATTTATTTATTTATTTTATGTATTTATATTTATATCAATTTGTATTTATTTATATATATGTGTGTAATTAATTTTTTTAATTTAAACAAACAATCCAATTTAAATGCCATTAAACAAGTGCGAAAAAGAAAAAAAGGGGAGGGAAAATTGATCAACCTAACAACTCCTCGAAACTTGTTCCTGTAATAATAATAATAATAATAATAATAATAATAATAGATCACGGGTTTCCTTTGACAACTTAATTGCTAAAGAGAAAGGAAAAGTCAGTGGCTTTAAAGTTAAAGCGCGTCCTTTCGCTCATCACGCACCACCTGCATGCAAATGCGTGTGACTATTTGTTTTCATTATCTTTTGGAAAATCAAATTGGAGCCCTACTTTAGTTTCCATTTTATTTTTCCTTGCTTAGTTAAATGAATTACCACGTTCTAAATGGTTAAAAGAAAATATTTTTAAATAATTAACAAAATTAATTAAAACCATATATACAAATTGGAGTAAATCAGAAATAAATTTTGAAGTAAAAAAAAAAGACACTACTTTCTTTTTCTTTTAGTATTATAAATCAATCATGATTACATCAAAATGAACTATATTAGTATATTTTATAATAACACATTCATATTTATTACCAATCTACTTTATATAATGTTTTTTTTTAAATCATTCATGACAATAATTCTTGATTTAAACTAATCTTTTTACTTTATTCTTTCATGTATAATTTTCTAATAGATAAAGGTCGCGAATGGTATATAATCTTTAACGCGTACCACTAGCACATATTGCAATTCGTGGCTGAAATTCATGAGGTCAGCAAAGTTTGTAATGAGATGTAAGAAATCGTAAAGCATCCACGCGAGGTTGTAGATGCCAGTGCCTTTGGCATATTTCTTTAGAAATTATGGGCATACCTTTTCCTTTGTTCTTTGTCTTCGTCTTCTCTATTTATTTGTATATTCCAATTCCGATTGATGAATGGAGGGTGTTCCCATGTCCACTAAAATCCTCTTATGATAACGGAAAATGGACCATGCCCAAGTAAACAGAATATTCAGCTTTTCTTTATGTGGAAACGGAACACTAGCGTGGCAACAAAAATAGCAAAATTTGCATATAACCAATAAATGATATATATGTACATGTATTGGTAGACCTAGAGTTCTATTTAGCTGGAACTTCTACAGTCTCGTCACGGGATCATAACATCATTAATGTTATAAATTAATTGATTATAAAAAAAATAAAGATAAATACACAAAAATTTAACAATTTCAATCACGATTGAAATAAATATAAACCGTTAATGATATGATAGAACCGATATAATTATAATCATCATGTGACCATAGAATTTTTCTATTTAACATATTATTTTCTTTTATGGAAGTTATTTTGGATTAGTTTTAGTGTACAATATGAATACTCCACATCAATTAGTTACAAATAGAACTCTTGAATTTTCTTGATGCAACTTTATACATCTTCATAAATTTTGAATTGCGTAAATTGTAGTTAGATTCCAAAAAGTGATTACTATTTGTGATTCTTTTAATGAGGTTTGGGTTGTTGAAAATTGAAATGGTTTCAAAAAACCTATCCCATACCATTTCTTTTAACGTGCAATAAAAGAAAAAAAAACTAGAGACACGAGAGCAAGCCTTTTATAATCTTTTCTTATTACTTACCACTTGTTCAAAAAGTAATTCATTATTCAAAGGGTTTCTTTTTTGCCATAATATTCAAAGGATTAATGTCATGAATAGTATCTAAAATTTTGACAAAATATATTAATTACGTATAAAGAATTTATTGTATATGCCAAAAGTATCTCCATCAAGTTCGTTTAAATATCTGGCCAAAAAAGAAAGATCATTTAAGTAATCAATGATTAATTTCGTATTCTATTTAAATGTAAGCATCATTTATGACATTATCCTTTATTCAAACCTCTGAATAGTAATTCAATGTTGAAATTAATTTTTTCCTAAAATATCTTCATTTAATAAAAATTAACAAATAAAAATTTTTTTACAACTATATTTCATTTCTTAATAATAGCAATTCTAAAACTCCTTATTAAGCATTATTAGTTCTTTGTCTCTCTATCAAAATCAACCCTTATTAAAGGGGAATCAATCTGATATTTGGAGCTAAATTTGAAATATTCAAGCAAATATATAAAGATTAGGGACGAGGCTTGGTGAATAGAGTTAATATTATAGATGTTGAATTATTGCATATTTTCAAAAGTTACAAGCATGTAAATTTTTATATTTCGAGTTTAGAAAATACATTTATACCTAAAATAATTTTTAAAATGTAGTTCCAATTATCTCTTAACTTCAATATAGCGTTTGAACTATATCTAATAAAGATCAAATATTTAAAATAACCATCTAGGTATGATTTTATTAACATTTTTTTTTCTAGTAAACTATTAACATCTTTTTATTTGATTTAATTTGTTTTTTATTTATAAAATTTGATTAAATTAGTAGTCTATTTCTCAAATATCAAGTTTTATTAGTTATTTTGATGTTTTCCTTATTACAGTAGTTATATAATAAATGTAAGATGGAATCAAAATGGTAGAACTCATACCCAATCTTTATAATATTATCAATTATTAAATGTTTTGCATAGATAATAATTTTGTCATGGATAAAATTATTTTATAACAAACTGGTGTGATGTTTTTTAATTTTATTAAATAGTATGACTGCATTAATATCTTAAGCTTTAGAAATTGATTATGGTATGAAACCATGGTAAAACCTATAGTGTAGAGCTACCACGTTTATGTTTTTTTTTTTCTTTTTTCAATTTTATTGTTCCTTATAAGAAAGCATATAATATTAGCATTCTTGATAATATTATTTGAAAAAGAAAATGCTTTAATTTTTTTTTTTTACTATTTAACTATTCGTTGAAGCAATTAATAAGTACTGACATTAACAAAATTATATAAAATATAATTATCTAAGAGTTTGAATGTATCTTTTTTCTAAAGATTGAATGTATAAATACTTAATTCAAAAATAAGAAGTCAAGTGAAAATGAATTCATAAGGGGTATTTACATTTTATTCTAAAGCCATTGCAACCGACACTTTTCCTTAACATGGTGAGCTGCCTTTACCTTTATATTCCATAAGTTTTTCAACATTTAAAAAAAAAAAAAAGATCCTTTCTTTTTCTTTTTTATAGTGTCAGTCCTCAAAATTCCATGTTATAATAAGTTAACGGAAAATATACATGCAGATAGGTCCATTTTACTCCGTTACGCATGGTGTACATTTTGTATGTAAAAATAAATATCCGCAGTACAAGTACGGGCATACGTTGCTTAAAGACCAAGACGGCTTAAGTGTCTTTGAAACTTTCTTCCAGCCGACGCCAATGGAAAACATCAAGGATCAAGACCAAGACCATGACCATCCAGATATTGTGTTTGTCTCCATTGGAAATGATGCAATAATAAGGGTAACCTAATAGTTTCGACACTACCGACTCTTTATTTCGCTGAATGAATAAGAATATTATAGAATTTTTGTTATTGAGGAATATAATAGAGTTATACTAAAACTTTTCTTTGTTAATTTTTTATTCAAATGGAGGTATTTTAGAAATAAGATAATTCCATAATTGAATTTATCATTCATAGGTTTTAATAAAAAATATATATTCAATGTTTTTTTAATAGTAATTCATTATGAAATTATTATTACGGTTAACTAATTATCGTAATAACCATTGATAAAGAATAAGACTAATAGACTTGCAATCACGACGATGTTAAAGCATAAATTTATGACGATAAGTATTAATGTTTTTTTAACAGATAAAAATATATAGTTCTTATAAAACTATCTATATATTATAATTTTATTTATACTTGTATACTATTAACCAATCCACATGCGTTGGTTTCTTTCTCTTCTCTCCTTTTTCACTTGCTTACTTTTATTTTTATTTTTATTTTCGTAACATAAAATTACATGTGCATTAGTACTTAATGGAATTTGGTACTCATGTTTCATAAAACAGATTATGATGTGATAGATAAGGAAATATAAACTAAAATTTAATGTATAAGGATATTTGGAATAGCTTTTAATAACTATCTTATTAATGTTTTATGTAAATACCAATTATATAAGTATAATTATCAAAATACTATCACAATATCACGGATAAAAGATGTGATACTTGTTTTTTTATAAGTGTTACATGTTATACACGAGATGCTCAATGTAGCATTCAATTTTCATATGCCTTACATGCCATGCATGTGATATTGCATGGGAATCAAAAGTGAGTATTGCATATTATATATGTGATGCTAGTAAAAAACGAGTATCTTATCTTATAGATACGATATGTGATGATATTTTGATAAGTATTTTTATATGATTTGTATTTACATTATATTTATTTGCAGAATTAGTAGCTATGTATTATTATCCATGAAATAAAATAAGTTTTTAACCGAATTTCGACCAGCATCAAGCATACAGGATTTTAGAACTGATCTTTTATTCAATAATAAGTATAATGTCAATTAATGCATTTATATTTTCAATAAAATCAAATTATTAACCTGTCCAAAATCGCTAAACGGACGCAAACGAGTGTTACTTTTTCACCGATAAGGACACACAACAACAACAACAATGTCAAAATAGCATTAGGGAGAGCATCCATTGATTTGGCAACTTCTACAGCCATTGCATTGTCACTAACAACGGTACATATGTGGACATATTTTATTAAAGCAAATTGGAATATTTATGAGAAAAATACTAGTTCTTTAGAAAATTCTATTATTCTTTTTATCTTATAATAAAATTGATCCTATGTGTTTTATTTAACTATTCAGATTTATAATTATTTATTGCATTATATAATATAATTACTTTAATAATAAGATAATGGATATGATGATCTGGTCAATTGAAATATAGATATCATAATTCTTTAAAATTATCATTTTTTCCTTTTGCACTTAATTTTTCGGCAATTTACATTTGAAATAGCAATCCTTAGGCATATTTAGATATTTTGAACAATCAAATTTGTTTATAGAAAAATTATAAAAATAAGATAACCTATTGGTTTTTATGTAAACAAGTTATATACATACATATATACATATATACATATATACACATTTCAACAAACATATCAACTGCATTTCATTGATTATTAACGTTAACTAGAGATATATGTTAACTTTAGATAGTTCACAATAATAAATTTAATAAATTAGATTATAAAAGTTATATAATTAAAAATCAATGAAAATTATAGAAAACAAAAAGGAGAAATAAAGAATATCAAGGTTGAATCTAATAATTCCAACTAGCTCATGACTAGATGACCGGGGCCATTAGACCTTAGGAGATTGCAAACTCATGGTACAGTAGATGGTTGCTTGACCCACTTAAAATGGTAATTCGTAGCTGATCCTCATTTGTACTAGGGCTATCAGTGTGTTTAGTTGCTTGTGAGCTACTTAATGTGATTCATTTTAAACTTGATTAGACTCGAGCTTATTGCACAAATAAGTCAATTTTGAGTTCATAATAAAACTATCTATTTAAATGAGTTTAACTAAAGCTTCACTTTATATTTAATATAAATTTTTAAAAGTCTAAAAATAATCATTACTCAACTACACAAAAAAAGGAAGCAAATAAATCTAAACAAATCTACATGCTCAAACAAGCCGGAGCACTAGTTAGGGTTGAGGCTCTTTTAAGCTCTCAAATTAAGTTCGAGCTTGAAAATCTTTAATGAGATAGAGATCAAGCTTATAAGTTTCTACTTCAATAAAAAATGGGACTTGGTTAAAATTTATTAATATTTAAAGTTAGCTCAACCAAAACCTATAATATTTAGCTCGAATTAGATTGGTCCGGTTTGGTCTAGCTTTTTTTGCCTCATTTATTGGTAGCTGTTTTTCAATCACTCCTATATATTGGGTAGCAAGAAAATGATCACATGGGATTTATTTATTTATTTATTTTGATAAAAAAGAGGAAAATTATTTCTCTTCTTCTTTCTTCTTTTCAAATTTAATTAGATTGATTATTAACCAAACAAATGTCATGTTTATTCAAACAAACAAAAAATTTAAGTCACTTATTTTGAGGCGACGGGGGTGGGGGCGTGGGGTGGACAACTAATTTTTTTTTTTTTTTTAATTTCCCATTTATTTGACCATCGTATCAATTCACATTATCTCCATAATTGTGTTTATTTATTTTCATGTCATAAAAGTTGTGCCTTTTCTATCACTCTATGTGAATGGATTAAGCCACACGTAGAGAAACAAGACAACTAAAAATATCGCATAGGATGTTGTGTTGGCAACGAAAAGACACAGCGGTAAGGTAACGAAAACACATCACGTATTTAATATTAATTATGATCCAATGACCAACCTCCTTCGATGTAAGCCATGGAACGGTTTGTGGTTGAGAGGACGCAAACTTTGAACCAACGACACATGTGTGCGTGACTCATTCTTATTCAAAACCTATGGGTTGGGTTTGCACCGCATCAGCCTTCACACACGGCGCCCTATGAGACATTTGAGACCTACACGCTTGCCGTCGTAAAGGGACAAACTGAGCTATTTCAGATTGAAATGTTCTTCGTTGCCGACTCAGTGATGATTATTCAAAATGACGTTTCAAATCACTGGTCTATTTTAACACAAAGAACGCCCTTTACCATTCGTATTTTAATCCAAATTGACTTTCAGTTTAGTGACACTTTTGACTTTAGTTTATAAGTTGGAAAGACTTGAAAAGTGGTTTATTGTAAATGGCATTGGGTTTACTTGATTGAATTGAATAAGGTCATCGCAATAGTTTTTTATCGTAACGTATGTTGTTTTGAATTTTCATAATATATGAAGATTTTCGCTTTGTTCTTTGTGTTTGATTATTTTGTTGATAAATGATTTAAGAAACAAAACCTGAATAAGGGGTTTTATTGAATGATATAGTTGGTGGTAGCCAAAACTCCCAAAACTTTTCAACCATAACGAGATCAACCGTTGAATCCCTTACCCAAAAACTGTCGTAAACTTCAATTCTTCGTCAATAAATCTTAAAAGATGAATCAAAGTAACCAAACTAGATTATTACACTTAAAAATTATACCGTTGCCCCTTTTTGCTCCCCTAAATACAACAAAAGTTACCAACACTTCGATTTCTTTGAATTGAAAGCAACCAACTGTGTTTGAATTCAATATTACTTGATTTTGACTCAACAACAACCTAGTTAAGTTTAAATTTAAACTACTCAAATAGTGTATTGATTTGAATTTGAGTTTTAAAATAGTTAACCATAAGTAATGAGCTTGAGTTGATCTTTATCAGCTTGATTTGAACAATGAGCTGGAATTTTAATATTATCAGTATTAAGAAGCATACTTGATTTAAACTTGAACTCTTCAAGTGCCATCAAATGTGGGGTTTGAATTTAGAAGTTAAATTCGACGAGTCCAATTTATTTAAGAATATGATATAATTGTTTTGTGCTTTAACATTAGCATTTTGTGAAACTTAAACAAAAGCTAGTTAAAATATTCAATTTATATTTTTACAAATAATAACAAATAATTTCACTAATGAGGTTGATACTTAATAAAGTATGCACAAATAAATAAAATACAAGCTTTAAATACATTATAGTATTATACTATGTTTTTCTTGTCACAATCGTTCGAAATTAATAATAATAATACTTCTATGAAATTTGAGTTAAATTAGGAGTTCATTTAGATTATCTAATTTTTATCTGTATCATATCTATATTAAATCTGCATCTATAACTTATCCATAGCATATCTGTATTATATTTATTTAGTCCATTTTATGAGTAAAACTATTGATTTTTCATTAGTATCTGTTTTCTTGATAAACATCTGTTTGAAAATGATAAAATATTATGCTAAAATGATCAAAATATAATAAAACTAACAAATGAGAATAATAATTAGGGAGAGAATGATGATAACTAATGAGATCGATGGTAGTGTGATATCATAAGATCACTAGAAGTAGTGGTGGGTGTGATACGATTTGGTCTGGTTCACCTCTCAAATCGAATTGAACCTAAAATTATGGCGGTTAATTTGCTAATTGTTTGAAGCTTAAAAAAGATAGTTTGGTATATGATTCGAATTGTATATCGAAAAAAAAATTTCTTTTTTTTTTTTCCATTTCAATAGAAAAAACTCATGAACTGTCTTCCCACATTTCAAACCTCAGTAGTAAATTGACTAGCTGATTTATCGATTTATCAAATGACAAAATCACTAACAACACTTTTATCAATTGATGGAAATTAGCATTAAACTATAATGAGTAAAATGTTTTTAAGTGAAATGAGAATAACTAAACAGGCGTAGAAGTAAATTGGTAATGGTGTAGTCTCTTTTTTTAAGACTCAAAGCTATCATTACAAACATATATATATATATGTATGTATGTATGTGTGGTGTACAGAGAAGGAGTAAGATTAGATTGCCTTCAACGATGAAAGACATAACTAATAGATTCTTGAATGTTTCCAATACCGATAAAATTATAACACTTTTTTAACCATTAAAACTCTAAAAGTATGAATTATAAATAAAAAAGATTAAAAATTTTACATCAAAACACAATTAAGTGCAAAAATAAAGAGAAAATTAATAGGAATTTTATTATTTTTTTTAATGATAAAATGGTTCGGTTCAGTTTATAACTCTGAACCGATCCGTTAAAAATATTGATCAATTCGGTCCGGTTTGAATCGGTCTACGATTTGATTGGTTTTTTTGTCTAGCTCTAACTAAAAGCAACCCTGAGAGAGGTGTAGAGGTGGTTTATGGTGGGGATAGGAGATGCTACATATGTATAAATGAATAACAAAAAAAAAATTAAAATATGAAAATTATAGAACATAAAATTGAAGTAAAATATTTAAATTTTTTAATGGGTCTGCAATTCTAACTCAAACATGTATAGGAGATTTGTTTACTAAATGAACTAGTATAGAGGTTTTGAAGCTAAATCTGAATCCAAATCTCAAATAAATTTGATCTTTTTCCTAATCGTATAAAAGTTTACTTATATAAATCCAAGTATAATGATAATTATTATATCTGAATTGGTTGATGCGGAGCGAAATTGCTAGGTGCCTATGACTTTTTATTTTTCCCCTTTTGTCCATGGTCATGCGATTCCCAATCTTGAACATTGCCCAAAAAACAAAAAAAATTCCCACCCCCATAATGCGAATATATGCACCATTAAAATACAGCACAGAGTACCTAGAATTTCCGCCAACCAAAGGTCAATAATTGATGGAGTCGGAGAATAAGAGGGTCGTTTATATATATATATATATATATATATATATATATATAATGTGAAAGAAAAGTAATTAAGTGTAGAAATTAATTGGCCATGGGTGCGTGAGCGGTGCACTTAAATGAGCTCAATAATTTCAATGTCCGCATAATTAAGTGGCACACATATCAATTTTCTAACGAAGTCAATTCGGGCTTGGTTCTTTTCATTCTCTATTTTTTATTTTTACCAATAATAACATACAAAGAATTCGAATATGAGACATCTCGTATATGAATATATAAAAGATACTATTAAACTATTAGGCCATTGACTGTTATTTAAAAGTATTAGCATATGATAACTGATAAAAAAGTAAATAAATAAAAAATAAGTAAAATTTTATCTTCTCCATATATTTATATTTTATGTAGTAAATTTTGAAAATTATAATATTTTTTTAAAGCACAATCACATTTAAGAATGAAACTCTATCCAATTATCAATTAACAACATATACTTTTTGTTAATTAATATTAGTCCCTTTTAAACTTCCTAAAATCATTTACACTATAAAGTTATCCACACGGACCGGTCTAGGACAAGACTCAACCTTAGACATCGGCACGAGGTGGTTCTGAACAGCGAACCGCCCCAAACTATCTCCAGTGGTTCTGTACTCGAGAACCGCCCCGTCGGGGGCGGTTTTGAACCGTCGTAGGACCCGCGGGTTTCGACGGGTCCTAGCGGTTCCTCCATGTCGAACCGGTGGTTCTATCGAGTCAGGAACCGCCGTTCCAGACGCGGAACCAACGGTTCCAACTCGTCTAGAACAGAAATTAAAAAAAAAATACAAAACATATACATTATAAATCTGGGACTAGATAATACTAAGCATTCTGCATTACCAAATATTTAATGTTGTCAAATAAAAAGAACAACTCCTTTGGCAACTTAACGTATTATCTAAATTTGTTGTGCGTTATGCCTATTTGTTACCAAGGAAAAAGAAAAAATAAAATAGAAAAAGATATAGTCACACCCATTCTAATATTTGTGATATCATGTCGACATAATGATGCTCTTTTGCGTCAACTAATCTTGTGAACTACAGACTTCATGACATAATGCATATGAAATGAATGGACCTTGGTTAGGGATAATATATTGTTTATATGTGAACTACAGACTACAGACTTCATGACATAATTCATTATTACTATCATGGGTGTTGGTGTTATAGTCAGGGCCAATGAACTGTGTGATTCTGGTTAGTTATTTGTTGTTGTAGTAATTAGTGTGTTCATGTTGTTATAGAGGTAATATGTAATGTTTGGCGCAATGAAATTTACTAGTCAACGTTTGCGTATATGTTAATCAACTACTATGTGTTCCGTAATTGTGCTTATTATTTGCTAACTATTATATTTTATTTGGAAAAATTTTAAATGTTTATTTTGGGTATAAATAAGTTATAATTACTTTTGTTGATTTTAGGGATTTTTTCTCATTTTTCGATTAATTTAAAAAAAAAATGGTTCATGGTTCGCGTGAACAGGAACCGGAACCGCCAGAACAGGCGATTCAATGGAACCGTGAACCGGCAGTTCCGGTTCGGGGTCCAGAACCGACCCGAACCGTGTCGATGTCTACTCGACCTAAACCTACCAAATCCTGACCAAAATTATAAGAGCTTAGACCACCCCAATCTAAGGCAAGCCCTAAACTGCAAACCCATTTAGTCAAGCCAAGTTCAATTTAGCACCTGCTTCGGCCAATTTTTTTAACAAATTAGAAAAAAAAATTATTCAAATTAAAAATTAAAACTACTAATGAAGATTGAGTCTAAGAAAATTATAGTCTTTAGCACTTTTCACATAAAATTGTTAAGAATATGCATTTATTTATACACTAGCACATCTTGAAATATTAGTATTGTGGGACTACAATGATACTCTATTAGGTTAAGTGAGAAAAAGAAAACATTTTAGTTTAAACTATTTGTTAAGAAACAGATACAAATTAAATAAATTTTTTTACTTATAAACAAATAAAAAAAATCGGATATAAATAAGATATGATGCTAATAAAAAGGTATAGATGCAAATGAAAATGAGATAATTCAAATAGACCCTAAAGCAATTGGACATGTTTTTTTTTTAATTATATTTATTTTGCGTGTCATTCTAAACAACACATTAAATACTGTGGATAGATAATAAATTATTTTTATTCACATGAAAAATATTATAAACATTAAATGTTATTTATTTTAATTTTTTATTATTTTATATTTTATTTTTATTTTTATTTTTTATTTTTATAATAAATAATTCATATTTTTATTTTAGAATTCGTTTTCTTTTTATCACTGTGGACCCACATAGGTCCATCGATGGGTCAAACCCGACCTTGCGGGCCGGGTTTGGGGTGGTGACATGTTGGGTCAGTCTCCACAGGTTCGATTTGGACCCGACATCACTTTCAATTTTATTTCCATATCGAATTTTGTGTCAAGTTAATTTTTCTTTCCAATGTAAACAACTATCATTTACGCTATTTATTTAACTTCGTATTTTCAATCTAGCCCTTCTAACCAGATTAGCATGGAGAGTGGAACAGGACAGTGAAGACCTATGGGTGAGATTCCTGAAAGGAATTTACTACCCTAACAAGGAATTCAAAGATGCCCCAAGAGGAGGAAGACCTTCATGGGCGTGGAACAGCCTTCTAAAAGGAAGGGATGAATTATTCAGGGAAGGGATTTGGCAAGTAGGAACAGGAGACAGAATTAAGGTTTTTAAAGACAAATGGGTACCCCTAATCACAGATGCTATCCCTAGATCTATTGGGGTCGAAGACACAGAGGACATAACTGTTAATAAACTCATCATACAGGAAACAGTATCATGGAATTCAATGAGAATAAAACAGATCATGCCTAACAAGGATGCTCTAAGGGTCTTGAATATACCTCTTAATCGAACCCATAAAGCCGATTCCTTGGTGTGGCCGCACACAAGAGAGGGGGTTTGCACGGTCAAATCAGCTTATCGCAACCTGAAAGCAAACCAAAAATACCCGTTAGTAGCCATAGCATCTACTTCAGATAGTATCTCAAGATCGAGCTGGAACAGAGTCTAGAGAATTAAAACCCTCCCCAAAATCAAACACTTTCTATGGCGCATAGGCACAAATTCCTCCCAACGACAGATTTGTTATATAAAAGAAGAGCTTTACCTGACCCCATGTGCTCAATTTGCGGAGAGAGAGAAACGATCGAGCATGCTATTCTGACATGCGATTGGACTCTACCAATATGGTTTGGGTGCTTAGGAATCCGAGTAGATAAGCAGCAAGTCAAATCGGCCTTCGATTGGATCCTTCAAGTCTCAGGAGAGGGAGGGAAGCAATCTGCAGATGCGGAGGTCAAGGTCAGCATAGTGGCGTGGTGCATCTGGACCGCTAGATGCAAAGCGACGATGGAAGGAGGAAGAATTGAGGTGGGGAAGGTGGTTGCCCAGGCACGAGCGATGATGGAAGCGGTCGGCTCAATGGCAGCACAAGAAAAGGAGAACAAAGAAGTACAGGAAGCCATGGAGGAAGTCTGGAGGAGACCACAGCTGGGACAAATTAAAATAAATGTGGATGCATCATGGATTTCGAAATGGGAAAGAGCTGGAGTGGGTGCAGTGGCTCATGATGGTCAAGGCAAGCTGGTGGGAGGCCGAACCTTGTCCTGTTTCGGACATAATGTGGAGGAGGTAGAATGCAGGGCTGTCCAGCTAGGTCTCCGTTTGGCAGTAGACAATGGATGGTCAAATTTCATGGTTGAGTCCGATTGTCTCTCGGTGGTCTAGAGCTGTGGAGATCAGGATGGAAAGGCCCATTGGGCTACTAGGCCTATTCTGCAAAATATAAAAGGAATCCTTGATAGTTTCGATGACAAGCCCATTATCTCCTTTGTTTCTAGAAAAGCAAATAGAGTTGCTGATTGGGTAGCTACGTGTACTAGGAAAGGGACGTGTTCGATGGATTGGTGGTTTAACCCCCCTTCCCTACTCCTAAAGCTAACCCTATTAGATATCAATTTATGTATGTCGGGTTTTGATCCTCCGGATGGTGTATTTGATACTGGTTGAGTATTTATAAAATGTTCCTTATGTTCAAAAAAAAAGAAAAAAACTTCGTATTAAATTGACTTTTCCGCTCAATTATTTTGATGAATTTTACTTGAATATATGATATTTGATTTTTTGGATGACGATGAGATGCGTAAACACCTCTTGTGAAAACATTAATTCCTCTATTTATATGTGTTATAAGTGGAAATATATTCATTGATATAATCATTAAAAACATGATAGTCTATAATTCGGGAAAAAAAAGGAGGAAAAAAAAAAAAAACTGGACCGACAGCTTTAAATGAAGTCAATACATGTGGTACCATTTATCTTATAAAGTCTAATCAAATACTAATAAAATATATATAATTAATTGGATAATAAGTTAAAACTTTAACTTTTTTTAAGATGGTTAATATGTATCTTAAATGCTAATGTTACTAAACCTATTTTCTGTTAATAATCTTATAATCTAATAATATCTCATTGATTAGAGATGTTTTAGGTTTAAATGTCGTTTTACTCTTTAATTCACAAAGATAAATAAATAGCTAAACCCACTTTCCTAAGTTTCCTTGGGACTGTAATTTTTATTTATTTATTCTTCTTCCTCATCGTCGTGATCATCATCATCTTTTTGCCTTATTTGGGACTGTAATTTTTTTTTTTTTTTTTTTTTGCCATTTATTTGGGACTGTAATTGATAATGACAACCCGTATTTAAATTTTTAAATATTTTCGGAGAGTGTTTCGTGCAAGAGATTTGCCATTGTACAGAAGCGACATAACTTTTGCAATCGATAGTTTAATGTAAAATAGTATAACACTTTGCGTTTATGAAGTTCTACTTTCATACATTAAAAGATTCAAACTCTTTCCAAATGGACATCATTTAATGGAAAACCATCTAATAGTCATATAAAACTTTAGTATAAAATATCTTTTGTGTAATTAATATTAGTAGTAGTCCTCAATTTATAACAATTCGTATATTATAATATTCTTTAAAAAATTATTATTTTTACCGATTGAAAATATTTTAGATCAAACAACCACATGTAGCGCCAGTTTTAAGCTTATATATAATTTCAATAAAAATTAATAATTTGCTAAGATATAATATATATAATATTGAAATTTTGTTTAAATGAAAAATCTATTTTCAAAATAGTTACAATTTAATTTAATGCTTAATAACAATACTATTTGCATTTTCAAATTTTCCCTTTTAGAGTATTACAACTCTTTCTAAATAAGCCATTGATTTGTAGAAAATTGAATTGAGATAGAATATTTTTAAAACTCAAGCTCAACTTGAATTTGATTGAGTTTAGAATTTTGAACTCAAGTACAACTTGAAACTTCACTAGAAAACTTAGATTTTCTCCAATTAAATTTGTTTAAGACCGATTTATTCAATTTTTTTTTTATTTTAACATATAATAATATAATATATATATATATATATTTTTCCATTAAAAATGGGGAAAAAGAAATTAAACATGATACATCTCACTTAAGAAATTAGGGGTGATGTCATTAGCCCATAAAATCATTGACAATAATGTTTAAACTTGATTTGTACTAAATTAACATTTAAACTTGGTTAAACTTATGAGATACTCAAGATAATTGTTATGGAACATCGTTAATACTTCATTATAATTATAAAAAAAATGTTGTGTTTATCAATAAAGCAATATGTATTTTTTTTATCAATATGATGCCAGTCAAGGGTTTTACTTTGCTATAATCAAAATTTATGCATTAAATAAAGACCTATGTAATCATGTTGTATCCGAATTAAACTTGACCGGTCATGGGTGAGATCATTAGATCTTGATTCTATGCTCAACACTTATAACTGACTTAATCCAAATCTGTTTACGTCGGAATCACATGATTGGAGTCTCACGAGAAATTGTCAATTCGTCACCCTCAAATTTATGTGCACACCTCTCCCTCATGTGGTAGATTCCCCCCCCACTCCAATTCACAAGGCTCCATTGTTATCCATCACGTTTTACGATCTGATAATCGTTTAAAATGAAATAGATTGGAATGAATTAATTATGAAATAATAGATCTAGACGTTTAGATAGAATAAAATATGATGAAATTGTTATAAAGTGTATTTGTTGAGAATTTTTTTAGTAATAAATAAAATTTTATTACATATAGTTAACGAAAGGATAATGCAATCACAATTCTGTCTTTGAGAAGGCATAATCGGATTCTCCTTTAAAATCAGAATTGTCAATTCTATAGAATCATGGTTTTGGTTTTCAAAATGATATTCATGAATAAAAAATAAAATCAAACATAAAAACAGTAATTCAATTCCAAATTAGTATCTGCATACTAACATGACAATGTACTTTTAAATATTAACTTATGTGAAAGATATCTATGAAAAAGGTAGAAAAAATTTTGTGTGGTATTTTTAATATTTTAAATATAAATATTCTAAGACACGCGTTAATAATTTTTTTTTTTTTATAAATAATAATGAATGGTACAAAATTTCAACTTAGAAGGAATGTCGCATCGTGGAATTGGATCCACCCTTGGAACTCTTCATAGACTACATGTGGCATCACGTTGCCTAACTCGTTGTATGTACCTTTCTTTATAAATTTTAAGGACAAAAAAATGACATGGGACGTTGGGTTGGGTCCTATTCATGTTAAAAGAATCATAGACGTATTTGTGTGATATGCCATGTGTTTCATTGGCAAGTTAGTGCAATCATTTAGGTTGTTGTAGCACTTCCATGTGATCTTTTTCAAGCATATTCCATGGACCTATAGTTATCTATATAATAAAGTTTATAATAATGTAGCGGTTGTTTTTTTTTTTTTTCTTCCCTTGTTTCCCTTGCTCTTTCCTTAGAAAAGTATGCTATTTTAAAAAAAAAAATTATATTCAAAAGATGATAAGATTGGATATGTTCCTAGATAGCTAGGATCAATTGGGCATTTGTTATGTTTCCAATGTGGGAACTAGGAAAAACATCATTAAAAAGAAATCTAAAAATAAAAATAAATAAAAAGGTTAGTACAAAACAAAAGATGAGACACCAAGATACTTAAATGAGATAAGTAGAATTTATAGTATGATTGATATCTATTAAATATGCCAGTGAATAATTGATTTAAGAGAACTGGCTATTTAAACCATATAAAACATTTGAATCCATCGCTAAGAGAAATGATACCAATTATATATTATCTTATGGCTATTCAATCTTGGATGCTTTATCTCTAGAGTTGCTTCTCTCATGCTTTTTACCTCCACGAAAACCACACCAAGTTGTTGTGCAAATAATTTATCTAAGAGAAGGAGCTATTTAGATTGTACAAGGCATTTGAACCCACAACTAAAAGATAGGGGATGGTTTTGGAACCAACCATATCATATCTTATATCTAAGATTCTTTGTACCCTATTTACTTATTTACCCATGAAATCAATTATAATTTTCATTATTGTCCAATGAGATTAGTAATGCTTACAAAAAAGTAAAGGTAATCAAAATGTTTTGAAAAGATTTGAGTTAGAACATTAAGAATATGTCCATATTCTTTGATACTTTTAATCTAGCAGGTCCTTTTTTTTTTAATTCCCCTGCATTCCTTGTTTGATTTTCTCAATCTATCATCTTATTGCCACTCCAAATTCTAACTTGGATTCATCATAACCATAAAATACGCACAAAACCTTTACCACTCGTTCACTTAACATGAATAACTATTCATTCATTCTTCGTAAAATTGTTATTACGGTATTTATTTAAAAGGAATAACAATTCATAATGAATTACTATTACATAAAACAATAAATGACAATTCATGTTTTTACACTCATGAATTCTTATTCAATATTTTTTTTTCAACTTTACCATAAATACCCATCTTAAAAACATGACATATACAATTATCTTATAATAAAGACAAAAAGTATTATTAAAATTTTACTGTTTACTCCAATATAGAATTTCATTCCTCCCTTATCCGGCAGTGTGATATCTACAAGGCCACAACTTTGTTAGTAATCAAATTTGCATTAAATTTAGTTATGATCTTATGAAGCAAAATGATGAATACCGATTTACAATATTAGATGTGAGAAAGCATGTTATATATTTCATGATGAAGCACGATGTAAAATCAAACTTATATAATGGATCCCACCTCAATGAATGCAGCTGGTGCACCTTCAAATTCAGTACAGAAGAATGACCAAGAAAAGAATCAGAATATTCAAATAATCAATAATTTTCCTTCAAAAGTACATGAAAGTATTGATTTGAATTTCTATTAAATAATACATAAAGCTTAAACTGCAATTATAATTGATATCTACTAAAGCCGATTACACATAAAACTTTGCCTACTTGAGAAATAGTCCATGAAAACTGCTACTATGAGCTTCCATTTCATCATAAAAACTATTTTTAAATATGAAACTACACTACCAAGAGTACAAAGCAAAAAAAATCAACAGAATGAACCTCTCTATTCTTGCTGCACAAAGAGCTCTTACAAATCAAATTACAAGATTTCATCATAAGCATTACATAAAAACATATGTGCTTCAAATTTTCCTATAGGACTAGAGAATTGAACACCCTGCTTTTCACGGCGTCAAACACAGGAGCAAGTGTATGATAAAAACACCATCTTCGCATAACTTTCAGCAACCGTAATGTATGACTTGAGGGCATAAATCTTTCATCTTCAGGAACATAATTCAAAAACTGTACCCAACATCAAATATATAAGACCATCAAACAAGCAGTAGCACAATCCTTAACCCCATGCCAGTTCTGGAAGCATGAGAGGTCTCTACTTTGAGATAAGATAACAAGGAATAACCCGGGTCATATAATGCTTAAAAAAAGTCGAACTCCATGTACTTTTCAGAACCTCCTTGACCAACTGCAGCAGGACCAGGAACTTTTTGGCTGCTCGATGAGGTTGGGGCCTGAATTCGTTCTATCTCAAATGGTCTTGGAATCTCAGGTGGACTAGCACATCTAATTAAAGCCCAATTCACACCTTCAAAGAAGGGATGCTGCTTAATTTCCGTTGCTCCTCGTTTGTATGCCAACCTGTGTTGAGGCTCCTTCACAAGCAAACCCCTTATCAAGTCCCGTGCCGAAAAACTAACAACAGGTGCTTCTGGAAATCGTAATGGCTGACCTACAACATTAAACAAGGTTGCTCTATTTCCAGAACCCTTGAATGGGGTTTTACCAAACAATAGTTCGTATAAAAAAATCCCAAACGTCCACCAATCAACAGCACTGCCATGCCCTTCCCCTTTGATGATTTCAGGTGCTAAGTATTCATGAGTTCCCACAAATGACATCGAGCGAGCATTTGTTGGCTCAGCAATAAGCTCTGGCAATGGGCTGACCTGGTTGCTTAGGTCATTTTTTGCCTTTCGTTCTTTCTTGGATTTGCTGGAAAAGATACGAGGAGAGAAACATGTTGTTGGCACCACACAAGATGGCTGGATACAAGAGGGTTGAATGCAAGCAGGTTGGACACAGTAGGCGGGGTTCTTTCTTAAAGCCTCAGATTCTGGCACAGAAGATTTGACCAGTGTAGGATTGAAGGCACACCGGAGTGAAAGATCAAAATCAGAAAGCATTATGTGCCCATCTTCCCTCACCAAGACATTCTCTGGCTTAAGATCACGATAAATTATTCCAAGCATGTGGAGGTATTCTAGAGCAAGGAGAACCTCTGCAATGTAAAACCTGCATCATGGAATTGGAGACAAACGCCATAATCAGAAGCAACTCTCATTACAAATGGATTGGCAAGCAAAAACATGAGATTTTTAGCATAGCATGAATAAACTTTAAAATTGTCCTAGCCAATGGATCAATGCCTTAGACTCTCGACCAAATCAAGGATTTTATAGCATCAAACCGAAAACTACAATGAGCTATAATAAGGGGAAAAAGAAAAAAACAAAGTATTCAGACTGCCTTTTTTTTTTTTTTTGGGGGGGGGGTTTGGTGGTGGGGAAGGTAACCAGCAGTAATGGCAACAGAACTAAAATAAGAATATTGAAATACTTAAGAGATTTAGGTGACAACTTGTAATAATAGAGACACTATGGGGCACAAAACACCAAACAGGCCATCCTTTTACTAGAGCAGGTACAGGGACATTCACACTTCATCACAGGTTGAGTTATTAAGCAAAAGCGCAATGACAAATAGAAAACTAATTGCGTAGCAAAAAATGAAGCCTCTGTTTAGGGTGAATAAGAAGATATATATTGAGTTTGCTCATTTGCTCTCTCTCATTTATTGCACACCCCCACTCCAAAGTTACTGAAGGGGAAAAAAACTAACTGTATTACCAAAACAATATGACAATTGTCAATTCAACAGGTCTTTACTGTTTCAAGAAGTAATGACATCATACTTGAATCAAAAGCAGGAATCATACCAGTTGTAGAGCTAAATTTCTAATCTTGAAATTTTATTTTCCCGCAACCATGAAATTCTACTTTTATTATATTTTAGTTTTAAGCATCACATCGTATCACTTAGTCGAAACCAAGATGGTTTCATCGTAAATCTGCATGACATATTTTAAAGCATCCACCTTGGCCTCTAGGCCTTTGCTGTCTCAAAAAGGCATCCCGACTTTGCAAAACATCCTGCACAAAATCTTACTCAGAAAAACTCAATCAGGTTACTCTATAACATTGGGCTAAAGCCATCCTATCCTAACCCTTGCCAAATATTTTATCACATTTACTATGCTATCGTCTGCAGTCAGTTGAGACTCCAGTCTTCTTCTATTACTTTCCCTTCAGATAAGGTAACAGTTGCAGCAAAGAGAGTAGAATTTATAGTTATGTATTTTAGCTTTTGCAAAAATTCATGCAACTCCGTGATAGTGTCATTTTCTCAGATTAATGTTTGTGCTTTGAAAATATAGCAATAGCTGCAAGAAGCATATTGTGGAATTTGAGACGAACCAAAGTTATGGTTTCCACTTAGCTATTGCAAGTGAATTGAGAATAGTTAGCAGCATGGGTAACAAACATATTCCAGGTACAAGTCCAGAAGCAAAAAGCAGCACAACGCAACAGACAGTTGAAAAAACCTATCATATATATTCTAACCAATCACTTTAGTAGAAGAGAGTTTCCTTACTTTACTGCTTGCTCAGAAAAATGCTTCCCTGGCTGGCGCTGTCTAAGAGTATGCAAATCACCTCCAGGGCAGAACTCCATCACCAAGCATGAAAATTTTTCAGTCTCAAAATGAGTGTATAATGTTGGCAGGAAGGGGTGATCCAGACACTGTAGAATTTCCCTCTCTGTCTGAGCTCGTGGCAACTTTTTACGGCTAGCTAACGATGCTTTGTCCATCACCTTCATGGCAAAGTAACACCTCGTGCCAGCCAACTCAGAAAGATACACGCTACCAATATCTCCACAACCCAATCTCTTCAACAACCTGAAATGACTCAAGCCCAAAACACCATCTTTTGCCCGAACAGCTTGGATGGCTTCCCATCTCAAGTCATTGGCTTTGTGAGGCTTGTTAACAGCACTGCTTAAGCTGCTGCAGGTACTCTCATCACTCACATCACTGCTCACACTACCTCTACATATACTGCTCTTCCCACTCTCGACATTGTCAAGTCGTTCGTTATTTTGATTGCTTCCATTAGACTTGGCAAGAGAGGCAGACCCAGCACTGACTTTAGCTGAAGGAGTACTGGCTCCATCCCCGGTTACTTTCTTTTTAAGATGATCACCAGCTTCAACAGTTAAATTACTTGCATTTATTGTCATTTTAACACAAGCAGGTTCCTTTTTGGAATCACACAATCCATGATCAGATATAACAGGGGATTCTTTCCTATAAGAATCCGCTAGCCCTTTATCTTCAGCAGTTTTTACTCCTTGCACGCCTGTAGGGGATCTTTTGGGAGTGACTGGTTCGAATTTCGTAGTTTTTGTGATTTCTAGAGGAGAAGGCTTTGAAACTTGTTTCCTTAGCTTCTCAGGGGAAGATCTCGGTTCCAATTTCGAGGCCATTAAACTAACTTACTAAACAGAACAAGTTGAAACAACCCATCACTGAGACCCACGGCCAACGCCCCGTCCCTCCATCATCATAATCAAAACTTGCTCTCCTTAATTCAATAATTCAAACAACATCCACCATAAACCAAAGGGAAAAACTATGGCCACCAAACAACCAAATCCTCTCTTCGTATGAATACAGTATCTTCAAAGAAGCAAACTGTGATCAATAATCAAAAATCAATCTCAGCCATAACAAGAATAGAACATGATATAAACCATAAGCAACAATATTTCTTATAGGAAAGACCACTCTATGCAACAAGATTTTTTTTTTGGGGGGGGGGGGTTGTGGGAAGGAGGAGGAAGGGGGAAAAAGAAAAAAGATCATCATAAACAATGAAATGAAATAGTACAACATCACAACTATTGGAAATTAAGCAGCACAGCAATTATTAATCATATGTTTTTACATTAAATCCGCATGCAAGTCTAGATCAAATATTTCTAAGTAATACTACAACTTCAAAAATCTTTACTGCACAGACAGACAGAATATGACAAGTTAATAAACTAAGAAGGAAAGGAATTGCAGAAACATACAAAAAGGGAATGATTTCACATAAAAATGCAGCAAATACATAGCTGTAATAAATTGAAACACTAAGAAACAATCCAAAGAAGATTACAATTTTAGATCTTAATAAAAGTAAAGATCTCACCTTTTACTTAAGAACATAAAAAAACAAAGCACACCCAGAATCCAGAAAACAAAGATCACAAAGAAAACACTAGCTAAAAGTGAACAGAAAGACAGGACATGAAGACCCAAAAGAAAAAGCAACCTTAGTGTGAGTTAAAGATCCTAACTTTATATCAATTTGCTTTGTTCAAGGTAGAGGGAAACAAAAGAAAAATGAATAAATTAATTGATACATAAAGGGAGAAGAGCACTCACTGGTTAGCACTGTAGAGAGAGATAAAAGGAAGAGAAAATAATGTGTAACATTTTCTACTCTCTCTCTCTCCCCTGAAATGTGTGGAGAGAAGGAGGAGAAAGAGGGGGCTTTTTAGAAGGAAAATGGGTCTACAAGTTAGGAAGAAAGGGAAAGGAGTCAAAGTAAAAGTGTGACTTTTCTTTGTGTAAAGAGCGTCTGCATCAAAAATTTGGATGGCCAAACAAGAGAGTAAATGAACAGAAATTTAAAAGTTCATGAATAAAATAATAAAAATAAGCGTTTAGATTTTTTAATCTTTAAAATGATATTTGTATAATCTTACAATAATAATATATATTTTTTTGTATTTTATTACCTTTTGGCCTTTCCGTTTCATTTTTTTAAACAGAAGGCAGATGATAATACAGTATATTGATAATTTATTCAATGTATTTTCATTTTTGGGCCTAGAGGGCTTTTTCCTAATGGGCCACGAGTTCTTTGTGGATCTAACAACAAAAGGCAGAAGCCACAGGTTCTTCTTCTTGTTTAATTTTAAATTTTACTCTCTTGGTGGATGATGCTGGCACTTGGCCAACTCCAACTGGTTGATCTTGAGATATCATGGGTGCGTGCGATGGAACGATTTGCCTGGATTAAATGCTTGGCCTTTCCGCTTTTATTCGAGTTAAGATATATATTGTATGTGGGATAAAAGATAAAATGATAATAATAATTATTACTATTATTAATTAATATTTTACCCATAACATATATGATTGGTTGGGATTCAGATAAAAAAAAAATGGCGACTAGTTTAGTTAATAATATTTCTTAATCTTGAGATTTAAATGATTTTAAGAGGCGGGAATCTGTATCATTAATTTTCAGGTTTAAGAACATGTATATATAATGATGTAATATTTTAATAGACTTGCATATAGTAATCCAATTATTTTTTTTTTCTATTACGGTAACAACTTGGGATATTTTATGAAATGCGAGTTCAGATTCCAGGCTTAACAAATGCGAGTTCAGATTTAGCATGTCTCAACTCGTATTCGGTTTTATTTATATCCTCTACAATAACAATTGACCAAATAAAAAAACTGACAGAAGGACACGTATTGAATGGGAAAGAAAGTAAATGTTGCATATTTTATGAATTTATTAGTTTATAAAAACCCCTAAAAATAATTAAAAAAACGGACAAGGTGTGGAACTAATTTTCCTCTGTATCATAAAAACCAATAAAAATATTTATTTTATCGGAATGCACGATGGTTCTGGATCACCGAAGACAATAAAGTTCCTTTAGCGTGAACTGTGATCACCACAAAATTCTCTCTTTAATGCAGACTAGGATCACATGGTCACATGTGAAGCTAATGACTCGTTCTAGTCGGCTACAAACTCACAACCTAGTTAAGGATTTCCTTCTGAAAAGAAGGAAAAAAAGAAAAGGAAACGGTGATGGTGATGGTATGGGCATGTTGGTGCATAAATCTTGAGCAAAATTGGACCACATTTGCACTTAGTCAATGCCAGACAATATCCAGCCAAAAAAAGGGTCTCCAAGGACCCCTGCATTGCTCATTTTTTAGGCAAAAGTTAGGAACAGCACCAATCAACACTGGCCACCAAACACATCTAACAGATAACAGAAATCTTTTTTCCATTAAAAAGTGAAGAAAAATAGTTTGCTTTCTGACAATTCATTGTAATAGGGAAATGAGAATTCTATTGATATTCCTAGTTACCCAAAATTGACTGGTTCTCCCAAAATTCATTGCACATGCCTTCCATTAAGGTCCTGGTGCATATACATAGCATCAACAACTCTACAGTCATACCCACCATTCAGTTCCAGAAATTGTAAAACCAACCAGTAAATTTGCAAATGGACAATAAACTAGAGAATTCCTATTGAAAACTATACTGCTATGTAATGCTTACAAATTAAGATAATTTCTGTCAACATTGGCAACAAATCAAAAACAACTTAAGAGGAAAATTTTTCAGACCAAGTAGTAAATAAGTACGTTAAATCAATTCAGTGTGAAGAACTTACAGAACCAAAACTTTTAACATGCCATCTTCATCAATTTGACAAAAGAAGCATGTCGTGCATACAAATTAGGATAATTTCTATCAACATTGATAATGGAGGGCATATCTTAACACAAGAGGGGAATCAACTTTCCAAGTCCTCTGAGATCCAAACAATGCAGCCATTATAATATATATCAGTGTGTGAGAGAGAGAAGGTGGAATCAGCATGTAGAAACTCTTGATAGCAGTACATTCTTCGATCCCATGCCTCCTTTGCACCCCATTAACATGACAACAGATGCCCCCACCACATGGCAAAATGGCTTGGTCGATTGTAGAATAGGTATTTTAGTCTATGAACCAATACCCAGCCGCTTCATGCTTTGCTGATATAACAATAAATCACTTTTTGTTCTTCCCTTTTGCAGCCTTGTTTTCCCGCAAAGCCTTTCTCTTCTCTTCTCTAAAGATTGAAAGACAAATTATAACAAAATTAATTAAGTATAGAAAAAATGAAGGCCAATTTCTCTAAATGCATTTGCATAATTTATTTTGGGCTTACTGCAGATATGATATTTCAGTGCTAAAGCTCTGTGTGAAAGTGTGTGTGTGTGTGAGAGAGAGAGAGAGAGGGGGGGGGGGGGGTGGTGGGTGGGGGTTTGTGTGGGTAGAATCTTTACCTTAATCTCGATACTTCCTCTCTGGATGGAAAATCCTTCCTCTTCCTCTTCCTGGAGTTTGACTGAGCTTTTCCCTTCTTATCTTTAACATGACCATTGTCCATAGTCTTTTTCATTTCTGACCTCTTTTTATCTGTTGATTTTCGGTTATGTTCCTCCGCAGTATTCTTCTCACCTTTGTTTTCATCAAGCCCAGAGGCTTGTTCTGCTGGTTCTGTTGGGCCAGTAGACGCTGAAGATGGCTTAAAATTGCTCATCTTCTTCAACTGCAATGCAAGAAGCAGGGAATGTGTCGATCAAGGTAGTTCCAAAGGGGAGAGTTTTTGAGAAAACGACTTTTTGGGTATGTTCCATTCTTACAGCACAATATCCATCATGGCAAGTACAAGTTGTACCTTAATAAACTACCTAGCAAACACTTCTTTTCCATGGAAAGAAATAAGCATCTAAATTTTGCATTAAGTGTCAGCATAGCCAGAAAACCCAGATCCAACCATAAGGACATTAATGCTGACTCTAAGGGCAAGTTCAGACTAAGCAAAAATCAAGAGCCAAATGAGATTTCCAGCTCAAAGAGCTAAAATACTTTCCCAAAGCTATGCTCCCTTCTATTCAATAACAAAGCCAATCTCATGCTTCACCAAATGATTGTCATTGAGACTTATAAATAATCAAGCAAATGGAGTTTCTAGTAGCATAGAATCCCGTATTGCAGAACCCAACAAAGATGGCCATCCCACTCCCCATACTGAGTAACGTTGTAGATTTCACTTCTAAGTGCTCCCAAGAATTATTGCCAACAAGAACTGATTAAATTCTCTCTAGAACCAAAAAAGAATAGCCATAGCTATAAACTACTCCCAAAGTAAAAAGATTGCCTTAAAAAAATCAATTAATACAGGATACTGTAGATCAACTTTTTTATTTGTTTAAAACAAAAAATGCACCTTTGCAACAAAAAAACCATCCATATTATGGACATGAGGATAGAACCGCCTTGTCTTCTCTAAAGATGGATGAAACCGGTGCTCCCTAAAACGGATGAACCTGAAATCAAAGGTAATAAATAAATCACAATAATGAAAATCTGCACAAATTTTATGCATTTAGTTGGGAAGATAGAAAGATTAAAAAAAAGAAGGGTATACCCAGGTTGTCCAAAATCCAATCCACAGGGCACAAGTTTGACATCCCTCTTCTTTAATGCATAGTCAATAACAGCTTCATTCTGAAACATAAGAATCATAAATGAGGTGAAGAGAAAATATTAAATAGGGAAGATAAAGGGTAATCTAGATCAAGTAAATAGCAAACCTCTGGAATCATGATGGAGCATGTGGAATAAACAATATAACCCCCAGATTTTGAATTTGCATCCACCATGTCAATTGCTGCAAGTATCAATTGCTGCAGAAACAGCACAATATTCTCAATGTAAGAACAAGTTTTGAAATTAACCTTTAGAGACTTCATCATGAATGTTGAGGGCACAGCTTCAAATATTTTTCACATAACTTTCTCCCATCATTCAAAAGCATAACTTTCAATATGTAGCTTCTAGTGGACAAAAGAATTTATCTATACATAAACATTCTCTCCATTCTTTTGGGTAAATCAAAAATAAGGGAGAGACAACCGCTGGAACAGTGGATACAGAAGAGGGATATATGAAGAGCAAGGTACAGAATCATCCTCTTATTTCATCATTTAATCTGTAAGGTAGTACTAGATCAAAAGCTATACTCTGTATAAGCGCTTAGAGGAAATCATACCTTCTGTAGAAAGGCACATTTCTGTATGTCCTCAGAACTTTTAGAGGTTTTGACAGATTCATCTTTTGAGATAACCTTCAAAGCATCAGCAGCCATTTAATTTTATCAACAATAAAGGGACAATGGCAAGGAGTCAACAATCTACAATAAATTTTGGCTGTGATAGCTTACCCCAGTGCCACTGCATGGTGCATCCAGCAACACTCTATCAACTGAATTTTGGCCCAAAACTTTAGGGAGCTGCCAAGGTAAATAAATAAGAGATATAAGAAAGAAATTCTCAAAATTTATGCCCATATTTAGTGATGCTATTCAAATAAATAAGACAAAAAACAATGCACACACTCTACAGTACAGAATTTTTAAATAACGGGCCTTGACTTAAGAAATTCAAAACTGAAGAAATAAGATATAAAAGCCCCAATTACAAGAGGAAAAGGGGGGTTGTCAAAAGCATTTATACATTTAGCTCTTCCAATCAAGATAATACAAACTGACAGTAATTAATTAATTAGAAAAGCAAACACTCAGGTTTTCTATTTTATTTTATTTTATTTATTTATTTTTGGAAATTGATTTAAAGCACTCGGATATTGAGGTAACAAAATTATGGGATGGTTACACGGAATTGATCACACAGTACTTACTTCTTTCCCATCATAATTACAAACTATTGTATTTGTTACACCCATTCGATGTAAATTAGCGGTCAAAGACTTCAACCTTGACTCCTTCATCTCATTTGCAAAAACAATCCCTGTTAAAAATATTTAACCAAAAAAATAAACTGGTAAGTAAGGCAATAAGATCTTAAAAGATTGCAGATGAAAAAATTTTTGACACTTGCATAGCTCCCAAAGAAAAAAAAATATAACCATCTGTCATGCCCAATATAAAAGTTAAACACTTCCAACATAACTTAAGAATTGGTGAATACCTTTACTCCCAATTTCGAATAATGTTTAATTGGCATGACTAGATCTAATTTGAAGGGACCATGCAAGAAAAACAACGTGCAGATGAATTAAATAATAGCACCATACCACTATTCTTCATAAGGGCAGCGATATACGTTGTTTTACCACCAGGTGCAGCACTGCATTAAAAACTGTCATCACTACTTGCAGCTTAGGAGGGAAAAAAAACTTGATAAAGCTCTAACAGACAGTGGTGCTTTCATCAATTGCAGCTTGTACATAATATAACCCAGCATTTCTTTCTCATAGTGCAGTAATGATAGAGTCTTGACAACAATTATCAGATAGACCAATTATAACCGCATAAGAGGATTTGCATATATAAAAAACAAAGCAATCATTTTAGCCAGTAATCTATAATACTAGAACATAGATAACATTAAAGTTTGAACCAGCTAGAGAAGCTATAGAACAAGATTATTGCTGCAGCTGAGAAGTTCATTGCAACAAAACAATCTACTTACGCCATGTCAACAATTCTTTCCTTCTCCTGTGGAGCCAGGGCCATTACAGGCAAAAAGGAGCTTGCACTTTGCAGCTGTTGGGAAAAAATTATGTAAGCATGGAAAAGTGATTCTAAGCAGAAACAGAAGGAGAGATGAAATGCCAGAAGAACTGATGTAAGGAACTTGAAAACAAATTACCATGTAATAACCAGCCATATACTCAGGAGTAGCACCAATAGGAACTTGTGAATCATACACAACAAGTCCAACCTGCAAGTGAAATTAAAGTTTCCGTTTCTGGCTGATGATGCACATCTTAGATAAGTAGAATCAGATTAATGAATCACGCTTACTTTTGACCACTTGCTCAATGGATCAAGATTTACACCTCTATTAATCAGAACATCAGCCAAATCCCGTCTCCTTGTCTGAACAAACATAACTAAATTTAACTGAGATAGGCTTTTGGCAAAGTATTATAAAATAAAAATAAGAAATATCTCCCAGACTGACTTTTAAAGTGTTTGTCCGTAAAGTTATAGGCCGAGGCTTTTCACATGCTTCAATGAGCTCCATAAGCTCAACGGGTGGGAACATCTGAAAATAATGAAAACTTAAAACAACAACAAAGTGAAACTGAAAAGAGAGACACTGATGAAGAGGAGATGCAAATAACTTGCTAGTCAATGTTCAGCTCATCTCTACATAATTTCAAATATTCAAGTACCTCCACCAGAACTCCAATGAGAAATTCATTATAGCCATAGTATGAAGCCAGATCCCTTTTAAGCTGTTCTACATATTCCTTCCTCGATGCCCCTTCTGGCTTTAGATCCTTGAAGTTCGAAAGAATACGAACAACTGAAAGTAATAGCCTAAGAAGTTCTTCAAAGAATTCCTCTTCAAACCAAAGTGTCAAAATTAGCGAATTTGAAAAAATTTCGAGTTTACTTTCTCTCATCCTCCTCTGAATGTTCTGAAGGTCAGGCGGTCTGTTTGCCTCCTCTTCCATTTCCTGCATCATTAAATAAAATCAAATT
Organism: Combretum micranthum; assembly: GCA_024138025.1. Lineage (NCBI taxonomy): Eukaryota > Viridiplantae > Streptophyta > Magnoliopsida > Myrtales > Combretaceae > Combretum > Combretum micranthum. The sequence goes on from JAMXBD010001604.1 coordinate 67,727, forward strand.
GTTAATACGGATTCACCCATATTGCCACAATCAACAGTATGCACAAAGAAATAAAAAGACCTCTTGTGTTGGTAATCTGAACTCATCGGGTTCCTCTTTAATGTTAAGCTGCATTTCAGCTTCGGCATCTTCTTCTTCTCTCGCTCTTTCCTCATCAATAGCTCTAGACTTCTTCTCAATATCAGACACATCTGAATCCGAATCCGAATCCGAATCCAAACCAGACACTGAACCAGCATCCACATCAGAATCCTTCTCTGAAACATTGCACCAAATCAATATCATATTCATATCCACCATAAAAATGCACCATATACATATCATTACTCAAAAGTCAAAACAATCACAATGTAACAATTCTATCACCTTCACTGTCACTCCCCTTAAGAAAATCATCTGCGAGAGGATCATCACCATCATCGTCACCGTCGCCTTCATCATCCTCCTCCCCACTGGAGGATACTTCAGACTCCGAACCCGGCACTTCCTCGTTATCAGTACCTCATCTCTACATCTTCCTCCACATCTTCATTGCTAGAGTTACCAGATTCCCCAAAGAGATCAGCTTTCTTAGGGTTTTTCTCCAAAGCTTCGTTCTTTTGCTTCTTCTTAGGTGGAGGCAAAGGCTTTTGTGCCTTTGCACCACCTTTCTTCTTATTAACAGCTCTAGCACCCATCACACTACACAACACAACACAATCAAATGATAAGTACGAGTGTACTATGAGGAAAGGGAAATTGGAACGCTTATTGTTGATTTAGTGCGTACCTGATTGATGAATTGATGAGCAGAGCCAGTTAATTGAGGAAATTAGGAATTGTTTGCTCCCTTCGAAGGTTGTCCGTTGGGCGTCTAGGGTTTAGGGTTTAGGAGAAAATAGGGCAAATTTCATAACTTGGAAGTGAAATAGCGAATGGACCTAAATTGAAAGAGCCCTAGCGGCCCGGTTTGGCAAAAGCTGCTGGGTAATTTTGTAATTAACATTTTTTGGGCCATACTTTGGTAATTTTTTTTGGCCCACCATGCTTTGGTAATTGAAATAAAAGAAAATTATATGGTAAAACATCAATATACTTAAAAAAAAAATTGAGATCCTATCTGTTTTAAAATAAAAATACAATAAACTTATTATTAATTTATTTGGCTAAAAATATCCTTAAAATATAAATATTTTCCTTTTTAAGAGAACCTTAATATTTTTAAGGAAAACATTTTTTTTTCTTAACAAGAGATTTTTCTTCTAAAATTAAAAAAATCAACATTAAACATCATAAACATCTTGAAAAATGTCAAATTTGATGTTGTATTTTACGTAAAAATTTGGTATATTTAATATCTAATTAGAATTTTTGTAGATATTTTTATTATTTCACCAATACTATTCATTCCGCTTTGTGATGTTGAAAAAGCAACATATCAATGCTAAACAGTATTAGAAGAATTAGAAAAAAATTAATAATATACTGTCTTTGTTAGGAAGGTATTAGAAGTAGTCAAAAAACGTTTAATTGGATATTAAATCGATCACTTTAAAATTTATACTAAATTGAATTTTTATACAAAATTTAAGTGATTTACCCTAAATATCCTTACACGGTGAAATATCTTGTTCAATGCAAATTTATGTTGGTCTTTTTAAGGATGTAAAATTGTATTAACTTCTTAAATGAGCGCACACCCACAACCCCCTTCCCCCCCAGTAGATGAAAATTATATATAAATGTTTTGTTTCCTTTTTCTGTTAAACATACTAAAAATATTCATTTTTATTTCATAATTATATATACGTATATATATTATAACTTCTGCTTCCATGTTGGTATCTGATAACTTTAATTGTTTAAATATTTAAATAAACCATTTTGTAAAACCGTTTATTAACTCTATCAAACTTTAACTTTATCCGCCAAAGAAAAAACTTTAACTTTGCCCGTCACATCCCCTGAACTTGTACAAGTCACAAAAGACTGAAAGAGATACAAGGTTTTATGTTTCACACATATGGTACTGTTAAATTTTATGCAAACGGCCCCTTCCTGTATGGTATAAACTAAGCATATAAAGGAACCACATTAGTTTCAAAACTACTCCAATTCGATTAAAATTTATTTAAATTTAATTTTAAGAACAATCAAATTCGATTTGAGAATAATCGAACCAAACTTGAACTCGAATAATTTATCAAATCAAACTCGAACTTTTGTTAAACTTGACTAGTTTCAAGACCTAATCAAACTTAATCAAGCTCAAATGGAGCAAATGCTAATCAAATTCGATAGGTATTAATATAATTTTAATTAGAATTAAAAATATCTTTTTAATAAATCTAGATAAATAAGTTTGATCAGATTCGAAAGCTATTAATATAATTTTAATTAGAATTAAAAATATCTTTTTAATAAATCTAGCTAAATAATTTTGATTGAATCAAACTCGAACTTACGCACAGTTATTTTGAGCTGAACTTAAAGTTTTTAAATTGGATCGAGCTTGGATTCATTATTATACAATTTCGACACCACTCATTTGCAGCAATAATAGATGCTATTTCCCCATAAATGGAATCACTTCATCTATAGAACAAAAAATAAAATAAAACAAAACTGTAAGGGCCCTGGAAAAGACAATGTCTCCGTATTCATTTATGTAGTTAGTTAGAAAAAAAGAAGTTTCCAAGCTAAAAGTACCCAGGAATAAAATTATACAGGTTCCATATCTTCCTAACAAAGTATAGAACTTCTTTCTAACAGATTACTACAAGAACAAGAATAGCTATCAAATCAAAATGAAACAAAACCTGACCAAAACTAAAAACCTTCTCAATCTTTGACCTGTCTGAGTTAAGAAACAGCATAATAAACTCCAAAAAAATAAAACAGTGATATGAAGCACAATCTGCTCACACCTTGGCCATACTCAGTTGAATAGATCAGGATTCAGCCAGTCCCTGCACATAGGATATTAGAAATGACACTGTCAAGCACTGTGACTAATGCAGGGGAAAAGGAAACGAGGGAATTATCTTGGGTGTGAGTTGCTTACTTGCTAATGTCGTCCAGGTGGTCATCAAAGTCAATGACATCTTGCCATTTCTCAGAAGATATATAGTCCAGCAAGACTATGTTCGCTGATGGCTCCTTAAGAACTAGTTTATTGCCACCATCTGATGATCCGTTCAACCTCCAATTCTTGGATACATCCCTTGTGTAAAGCTGATTGATGAGGAGAAACAAGAGTGAGTTGAACACATTGGGATACAGCAGCCTAAAATTAATAGGATAAGAAGTTGCAGATTCTACTTGTAAGGACCTCAAGCTGACAAATTAAGCGATGGAAAAAACAAAGAGATGATCGAATTCAAAAGCAAGTGTCAAATGAAGGTTTTGCAAAGTGATTGTATTCACACCTGGCCCCAGTCAGGTCAAGAAATAAGGCAAGTTTGTGCCATTTCTCTAAGCAGTCATTTGATGTAACTAACTGATTCGATAACAAAGTTCAAAAGAAAATACAATAGATAAACTGTGTGTCTTAGGAACTGCCAGCAGGAAGTCACCGATCCAATACACACTTCCAATGATCAAAAAATTAGCTAAGGTGTCAATATGGTGGCAAAGGGTGGGAATATATCATTTACTATTCGTCACTTCGCTGAATTGCAATTCCATTACACTCTATTTTACAAATATCTATTACGGTGTTTAATTCACTAAATAGCAATTCCACAATGAATCCCTATTACACAAAATATTGAATAATCATTCTTTATTCAAACCTATGAATACCTATTCAACACTGGAACTGTTTTTTTCCCCCCATAATACTACCATTTAAATGAAAAATTAATAAAGAAAAATCCTATTATAATTTTGTTCGATTCTTCTATAATAGGAATTCCACTACAGTCTTATTCATTCAGCGAAGTGATTATCTTAACTCCACCAATTGTGAGCTGCTTTGATCATTAGCATGTCCGATTACAGGTCAATTACATACTAACTCCACCAATTGAGAGGATTAATCGGATATTTCTTAAAGAAACCTGTATTTCATAATAGGTGGCTTGATACTATCAACCACGTGCTAGGCAATCCCACCCTAATCTATAAAGAGACAGCTCACTAGTCTTCACCACAATGTTTCCTTTTGGTAATTATCTTCACAACAATCTTGCTGAGGGTAAAGATGCATGCATGTAATAGTTCGGATTAGAAAATAACTTTTCAACTGCATAGCTGCTAAGATTTATCATGACAAAGAAAAAATTGGAATCAAAAGATGCATGGGGGGACTGATACAATTGACTGAAAATGGAATGTTCTTTCAGGATCCTAAAATAGGACATGTATATTATCTTTTTTGTTGAAGCAAACCTAGTCCCTACATTCCACTTCTGAACATAGTTTAAAACAAAAGAGGAGAATAAGATCAATTCAACTGCCAATAGTTGCACTATGTAAGTAAATCAGCAGGAATACCATCCGAGTAGCCAATTTCACATACAATGCAAAAAATTTCTAACTTGTTTATCCATTTCACAGTTGAGTTAGAAAAAACTGCTACAGTATGATCACAACTTATGGCTGCAACATGGTAACAGATGCATATAGGTAAAGACACCAACATGTGCATTGCACTTTCCTTCTTCTGCTATCCATTTTATCTCTTTTCCCCCATGAATATGGATACTAGCAACTTGCAAGATATTGCAATCTTGTTTAACCCAATTGGTGTTATATTTGGTGTCAACTTTTCCTAATGTAAGTGTGATTTCTCATCAACTATTTATCCCCTGCCTTCTAGATGATACATCCTGTGGCTCCAGTACAACCCCAAAACTTAAAAATACAGAAGGCATTCTGATTCATTGGTATAACTAAACTAACCTGCATAACTGGGGCCCGGTCCCTCCCCTTTGACAACGCTTCAAGCTTTTTATTGTCTAGCTGCATAAATGAAATGAACTTATTCCAACAATGTAGATATGCATATACAAAGAGCAATCTAGTTTTGCACAATGGTTTACACATACCAAAAGAACAGCAGCCTGTGGAAAGTAACGATATATGTGATCACCAATATTCTTGGCAACACCACTAAGCTCAATGTCATCATACCGCTCATTTGCATGGAAGTATCCTACCACATTCATGCCCTTAGCTCCATAATATTCTTCAATCTAGTACAATCAAATATTTCGTAGTTGAGAAGACATCAAAATTAACCATAAATGATAGGTATAACTAAGTTCCATCAGCATCTAAATCGAAAAGGAACATAATCAAATATGAAGTATTAAACTTGTATCATAATATATTTTATCCATACTCGATTCAATACTGAAGGCCGTTTTAATTGTTCAACTGAGTTTTAAACTAAGCTTATTGCTTGCACGGCTAGCATGTAAAGTGTCATGCCAAATATGCATATTGTGCATGTGATAACTGAATAATGTTTACTTGGGAAGTTCAAAACAAACTCATGTTCCATAAATCAATCAAAAAAGGCCAAATCATCCAACTAACCATCACAATATTTACAGCATCTTCGACCAGAGTTCATGAAATATAAACATTGTTTTGGAGTTGGATTTAGAGCCCAGATCATAACTCCCCCAGATACACTATAAATCTCATCAAGTCAAATACTTTGCCCTTACAAACACTCATAAAATTAAACAAAATCCATATCATAAAATCCGAACTTGACACAACCCATATCACAAAATCCTTAAAAACACAATTAAACCACATCAAGTCAGATACTTTACACTCACAAACACCAAACTCAAAGAAAACCCAGATCAGAAATTTCCAAAATTGATAAATCCTAGATCATGAAGTCCAAAATTTACACTCATACCAACCTTTTCACAAACAATTCACACATTAATTAAACACGCATATATATTACATATGTATAGAGAGAGAAAGAGAGGGAGGGAGAGAGAGAGGTTGGACCAATATGAGAGAGATCTCGAGGTTGGGGAGCAAACCAAGGTGATTGTGAAAAAGAGGAACGGAATCGAGGATTTCGACAACGGTGTCGTTTTGGGATAAAACGCGACCCAAAAGAACTCCATTAACAGCGGAAGTTTTGTGCTTTAACGCATGGAGGATCAGCTTTATGTATGCGTTTTGGCTTATCTCGTATCGTATCTCTCCACTCCCCATAACTAAGTTTACTAGATTAGGGTAACTCTCTCCGGTCGACGGCGATCAACAGCGTCGTCGTGTTGGTGTCGTCGCTCAGTGTGAGAGAGAGAGAGATATGGTTGCTAGTTACTACAACTGGGACAATACTGTCGTTTTGTTTCATGGGATCTTTCGTTTCGTCTGAAAGAAATATATTAATTGTGGGGTATAAACTATAAAACAGATTTCATTGATTATTCTTAAATTTAAAATTAAGAGTGTTAAAACGTAATTTAAGATAATTCTTTATTTTATCAATTATTTTTCATTTTAGTGTTTAAACTTTTCGGGAAAAGGAAATTAATATTATTAATTTTTTAAAAAATTACAAAAATATCACCAAGATAAAAATAATCTCAATTTTAGGTAACTTAAACTCTTCTCTTGAACAAATGAGATCATAAGTCATTGACCTTTTTTGTTAAAGAGACGAGGTTAATACTTTTTTCTTAACCTCGTCTGTTGAACAGATAATTTTTTGTCTAAGTATAAACAATTATTATGACCTTCTTTTACTTCCAAAAGCAATTCATTGCATGTGTGGATCTTATTTGCTATATGAATATGAGACGAACCAAAACGGTGAATTCTCCACAAGGCAAGTGTGGGTTGAGATTTGTCATCTCCCTCAGTCATGCATGGTGCTCGGTTTTTAGTGGCTGGAGATATGGTCTGATGCAAGGCCTTTGATGAATCATGCAGCGCGACTTTGGTTTGGGTTGCTGTGTTGGTTCACTAGCTTCATCTAAGTTCATGTCAAGCGATGGTGATGGGTTGAAGGTGGTGGAGAATTATGGTGGTGGTCTTTGGTGTTGTAGGTGAGGGTCCTGGTTTTGGATGGGATGTATGCAGTCCACTCTTGATGATGGGGAGTCTCCTATTTTATTTTATTTTACTTTACTTTTTGCCAGTAATGGTTATGGGAAGAATGTTAGAAATTGAGAATTAATGTGAATAAGACATCAAATGTTTGCTAAAAATCTACTAATTTTGTCTAATCAGTCCGTAAAAAACTTGTAAATTGATGCGAGTTTTCTATTTGAGATTGGAATGCAAGTCACGCAAATATGGTTTTAAAGGCGTCTGTTCAATATACGAGCCTGGGAGAAAAAATAATAACCATGTCTCTTCAACAGACGAGGTCAACCACTTATGGCCTCGTCTGTTCAAGAGACGAGTTTAAGTTACCTTAAATTGGGATTATTTTTGTTCCGGTAGTATTTTTGTAATTTTTTTAAATTAATATTATTAATTTCCTCTTCCCTAAACTTTTTCTCTAGTAAAAATGCATTTTATTACAATTATGTATTAAGGAACATTTTCTTTAATCCATCCAAAAAAAAAAAAAGAAAACGACAAAACGTTCAATAACATAACTAAATTAAGCTAATGGCCTTGTAGCCTAGTGGCATCCGGTCTAATTCCTCATCATTAAGGTACCGAGTTCAATTCCCTGCATTAGCGCTCAGGGTCATAAATAATCCCATTAAATTATATATTATGGATCTATTTGTTTCTCATATTATAGTCATTTTGACATCATATTTTATTATTCTCAAACAGATATTTGTTAAAAAAATAAATATCGATAAAAAAATTAATATTTTTATTCAAAAACAAACGAAACAAATATGATATTGATATGATATAGATAAATTACATATACATATCTAACACATATATGATAAAAATAAAAATCAAACAGTCTAATATGTATAAAATACAACTAAAAGAAAATTTTAACTTCTAAATAATATATATACATACATAACTTTTATTCATTATCCACTCATTTATTTAGATATTTATTTTAGATATTTAACTAATTGGATTTTATTTTACTTTTATGACTCATTGTCTACTTAACTCGACTTATTTTAAACTTTGCTCAGCTCAAGTTTGATTTGTAAATGAGTAAAGTTTAAATCGAAATAAAGCTTATTTAGCTAAATGAGCCAAAATCAATACTAAATTTCAACCTTGATAAAAAGCTTGGTTCCAACTCGAGCTTTATAGTTTTTAAATAAGTCGAGCCTAAACCCCGAAAACTCGACTTAACTTGTTTATGGTCCTAGTTTCGACATCTCCCTACCTTAATGTTAGGTACATGTAGACATGGGCATGGTTCTGGAACCAAACTGAACCGAACCAAAATCGGAATCGGAATTGGAACCACCAATTCAAGGTCTTGAAAATGAGGAACCAACAGTTCACGGTTATAGTTTTGAAACCGTAGAACTATTTTTATTTACGCAAAAAAAAATGAATTTTATATTTTAATAAATAAAATTCTAAACTCAAAATAATTTATTACTGGGTCTAAAAGTGTTAAATTATTTAGCCAAAAATTTTAAAAAAATTGTTTAGAATACGATTTATTTATATAAAAACACAACTAATATAAATTTATTTAGTATATGAGATTGTAAAATACTCTAAACGATAATAGGAAAATTACAATATAAAAAATAGTCTCACATTATCAAGGAATGAATTTTATTTTTAGGAGAAGTTTATATAAACTAAATTATATATAATTTTAAGTTATATTTATTTGTATTATTGATAATAAAACATTAAATAACGTAAATAGGTAATAAATTTTACTATTCATATGAAATAGTGTAAACATTAATAATTATATATTAAACATATTTTTAAAATTTTTTTATCTAATTATTTTCTTCTTCTTTTTTCATTGGAACCACTTGGAACTGCCAATTCAACTCGATTCTAGGCCGTAGAACATTCTAGAAATTGGAAAATAGGCGATTTCTTAGCCAGTTTTAGAACCGATTAACCGATCCAATTCCGATTCTAGAACCATCGTTAACTATTCTAGTTCGGTTCCCGAACCGCGCTTATGTCTATGTATGTGGTGATTTTAAAAGTACATGGTCTCTATTTATAAAATTTATTGAAATAATAATAATTGAAAGTAACATTATATTTTTGTTAAGTTTTGATATATATCTATAAATGTATATATAAACATAGATGTATAAATTGATGGCATAACAAACGTGTAGCTATCTTGTAAAACAAAATTATCAAAATATAAGTTATAGAAAATTGGTTAATTTTTCTCATGGTACCTATACTTTTTCGATTTAATAGAATTATACTTAAACAAAATTTTGTTAAAAGAAAATATATAAGCTTTTTTAATCTTTCACTCATGGTACCTCTATACGGATTCCATCTATTTGTTCATCCAATTACCAACATGGCAAGCAAAAATGATTAAAAAAGTATTTTTCATCCATGTTAGCTTTTTAATAATCTTTTTGTTTTTCTTTTACTTTTCATCTTTCTCTCTCTCTCCTCTCTCCCTCCCTCCTGTCTCTCTTTCCTGCTCCTTCTTCATCTTTAGACGAGTTTAATGATAGGTTATGTATGTTAACCTTGATAGCGATATGGTGATTTGTGGAGGGTGTATTGATGGAGAAAGGTGGTGACTTTAATATCAAAGATGTGCGAATTAATCATTGTTGATGAGTTAGCGTTGGGTTTGGTCATGGTGTCCGAGTTGATCGTGACTGGCCTTTTGATTTTGGTTGGGTTTGTGTTATTAGTGTATGTGGAAGGTAGACTGTTGTTAGATGTGTTTGGTGTTAGTGGGTTGTCTTTAGGCTGGGTTTGTGTGTGAGCTCATTGGTTGTTTTTTGTTTTGAGGTTAAGTTTGGTTGTGTTTATTGAAGCTCGGGTTTTATGGGTCAAAAAATCCAGAACTTTAATTGGGGAAGCCATAGAGGAAGAGGATGGTATCAGGACTTGTGCCACATTAGATCTTCTCTATGTTTATGATGTTTCTGTTTTAGTTTATAGTGTATACGTGTTCTTCATTGGTTAAGCTGTGGAAGATTGTGGGTTTTTTTTTTTAATTTGAAGAAGAAGAATAAACGCAAAAAGCGAGAAGAGAGAGGAGAGAGAAAGGGAAAATAAAAATGGCAAAAAAATATTTTTAATTAATTTAACTTGCCATGTCATCGATTGGACGAAAAAATAGAGAGAATCCATCAAAGGTTTCAAAAAGTTTAAGTTTATTCTATTAACTTGAAAAAGTTCAAGTACCGTAAAAGAAATTAACCCTATAGAAAATTAATTAATATATTACCAATGCATAATTGCAAAAGTACTAAGGTAATATTTATGGCTTGCGATTTAAAAAAAAAAAAGGAAACATAAAAATCACGTTAGTAGATACTATTCTTAAAAATAAATTTCAAATCTTATTTATTACTTGTTATTTCCAAAAGCATTTAGAGTTACTAAAATTATTTTTAAACATGCAATTTTTATGTAAAATAAAAAATGGCATGTTTAAAATGCAATTTTGCTAAGGTATATTTATAAATTTTTTTATATAATTAGTATTTATATAAATATTTTTATAGCAGATGTCCCTATAAATCGTAGTTGAAACCCTAAGATATCTTCTACTTTATTATTATTGATTTTTTTTACTCTTTTTATTACAAGTATACTCTTCTTATTACATTTATATACCTATAGTCCCATTTCATCTGATATTATATTTGTAATCTCACCGTAATATTATTGCATTTTTAAATAAAGTAGATTGAACTTGTAATAAATTGTAAGGTCTTCATAATAGAGAAAGTACACTTTCTTCAAGGATATGTTATTTTATCATTTTTACTTCTTTTTGTCTAAATGTGGTCCATAACATGATATCATATATTTTGTAACATTAATTATCTAAACTCATGAAGGGTGCACCTTCTTGTAGATTAAATAAATAAGATGTAATGACAATATAATAAACAATTATGCAAGTGAATTGATATACATATATATATATATATACATATATTGTCAAATTAAACAATCAAGCAAATAAAAAACTCTTGGTTACTTTTATGTGTATCTTAATCTACTACTTAATTGTCTAATTTTTTTAGTTTTTTATTAACCACTTGATTTGTGTTACTTCCTTATTCGCAAAGAGTTCTAACTCAATCATCTGAGTTAACTTTATTGACTGAGATAGTATTTGAAATACTCCAAACCCTCACTAATTAAATTAAAAATGATTCTATTGAAAAACATAATAGATAGTTAATTATGGTATATAAATTTGAGCTTAATTAGAAGTATATCTTAGATAGTTAAATAGTTTAGGTAAAACAAACAAGGAATTATGTTTAGATAATTTGACATGAATTACCTTAGTAAATAGATCTAAATTGAAATTGAGATTTTAAATGTTTTGTAAACTCCTAAATCTTTAAATTTTACTTAACTTTCATTTTCTTAAATACCGATAATTTTTTAAAACAATTGATTGTTTAAAAATATCAGTTTTAGACCTAAACCTAAATTAAATGTTATATTTTCGTAAATTAAACTTTTGAATTGTGTTTTAATATCAAGTCATAAATTGCTAATCCAAATTAATTTCCAACTAATTACGATTTTTAAAATAAATATTTAATACCTTTATTTTAAAATATCTTTATATTTTACTTATTTGTTCCCTTTTCTTATTTAATTGTCACCTGCCTCTCTCTCTTCTTCTATCATCTTCTTTCCTTTTCCTTTTTGTTTTCTTTTGTGTTTCCAGTTCTCTCTTTTTCTTCTTCTCTTCCTTTTCTTCCCTCAAAACTCAAACCTAAATCTCAAATTCAACAAAATCATAAGGGAAATCAAAGGTAGAAAATAAGATGGAGGATGCAAATCATGTAAGAAACAACTTCAAGAACTTAGGAGAAGTAGGAGTAGAAATATCAAGATGTTTGGATTTTCTAAAAAGATGAGTTTTGTTATTTTCTTTGTTTTAATTATTGTTTATATATGAAAATGTTGAATTGGAACTAGATAAATGTAGATCTTGTGTTAGAATTGACAAGTTAGCAAGAAGTGAACGTATATGTTAAAACATGGATATGTATATGCATGTGCGAATTATATATTTGATGAAATGATTTGTAGAAATATGATATAGAAATATATATAGAAGTGTTTATAGGATAAGATTAGGCATGAGTATACTGATAACAAGTTGTTTTTGTTGATGTTTATTGAAATCAAGTAGTTAAAATTAGAGTAAAAGACAAAGGAAAAATGTAACATGTTCCCCCTACCCATTACGATCGTATCACTGGTTATCTAAGCGGAAAATAAAATTAAGGAGGATAACGAGATGACGAGGGCATGATCTCCTCTGGTCATGGATTTTCGAAGATAATGGCCTATATCATGTCTTGATGAGGGGTGTGATTTCCTCTGGTCACGAATTTTCCCCTTATCAAGGGCGTGATATGTTCCCTAGTGTTGTTCATAAGAAGAAAAGAAAAGAAAGAAAAATAGATAAAATGAAATAGATAAAAAGTGATTAATATATCATATTAGTTAATTTACATAATTAAGAATGGGTTAGAATAATTTGTAGATTAATAATTAATTTAAGTTCACATAGTTCCTAAGTATAAAATGAACTTAGTTAATAAACATAAGTTCAACATGAGTTAATAAACTTTAATGATCTAAAATGAATTAGATTGACTAAGTATGTTGGACTTTGCTAAGATTAAACTAGTATAGATTTAACTTGTAACTAGCTTAGATTAATACGATAGGTTAAACCTTGGATGATAAGAAGTACGTAATTTGTAGAATATGTTAGACTAAAGCTTTGTTTAATAGAAGAAATAATTTGACAGACAATGGAGAACTGCTCGCATCTTGGTGGGGCGATCTTTGCAGCCATGGTGGGGTTCCTATTTCATGTCTAATCAAATAGAAATATAAAATGAATGTTTAATATGAAAGTTGATGTAAGTTAATAAATAAATGAGTTACTTATACAATTTAATTTCTTAAATAGATATTTGCTTCTAAACCTACCCTCTGGTCTATCTCCTGACCCTTTTCAATTGTAGACATCATTTAAAGGTACACAATAACTTACGTGTTGTATGCTAGGATATGCATCCTAAATGAATTAAAAACTTAAACTTGACTTAATAAACAAGTGTTGTTTGTGTGTGCGATGTTAAATCCTGTCCAAGGAGCGGTAACCTTCTCCCAATGGGACATGATAGTTTAGACGCTTAGCCATCTCATCATAAATGTAATGATATTTATAAGTGGCTCAACAGTAGCCAATGGGACAAACGGTATTAATGTACGTTTTCTTAAGATTGGAGTGAATAACATGGTTTAGTTCACGTTTATAGGACCGGTTGAACTAAACAATGTTATGGACTGAAACTAAGTAAAATGTGTAACGGTTGTAAATCCTAGATAAAGCTATTTTGTTGTAACGTTATGTAAAAGATATAGGTGTTTGGGTTAACTATATCAATCCCTTGAATAGTTATTGTTACTCATGACCCATGGATTTTTAGGATTATTCCGGAGTGTGAGTACTCCAGTGTTGATTTGCTTATTTTAGTTAAAGATAATAACCTGTTATTGTTTGCATTACATTTAGCTTAAGCTTATATATCATCTCATGTGTGCTTATGTTACTATGTACTAGGTTCTGACTCATTATTGTTGTTGTTGTCTTTTTCAAGGTGTTGCATTAATAATTGATGATGACATGTTGATGATGATTGATGGTGATGATGATGTCAACTCGGGTTATGGGAATTTTGGGAGGAAGAGTGAATTAATGTAGGGCCGATGGATTATTTGATTTTATTTTTATTTCATTTCAAGGACTGGATTTAATCTTTTAAAGTATGTATATTCTATAATGGCTTAGTTGAGAAGTCCATCTTTTGTAATAAGTTTTCAAAGCTTTGTTTAAGCCAATGTTTTGTAATAAGTTTTTAAAGCTTTGTTGAGTGAAAATTCTTCTACTTACATGAGTAGAAGTTAGAAAAGTTTCTATAAAGTTTTTTTCTTGTTATAAATTTAGTTGTCTCTAGAATATAATTAAACGACTTATGAATTTAAAATGGTTAATAATATTCAATATAAAATAAAATTGTTTAAGAAAGCCTGAGCGTGTAATGCATAAGGTATTATACGTGGTAGTATACGCTTTAATTAAGTTTTAAGGTGTTGTAGTATTAATGAATATAAAATTTTTGATTGGGTATTAAATGATTACCTTAAATTTAGGCAATTAATTATACATTCGTTACTTATGGTCTAATAATATCTCTCCTAATATCTCATGTGCGAGTTCCAAGGTTCGAATCCCCCTTCTCCCATTATAATTAACAAAAATAAAAATGTACAATTGTTAAAAGTTCAAACACAAACATGATATAAAAGCTAAAAAGTTGCTATGGATTATAATAGTATAAAAGCATAATAGAAAAAAAATATATAGGTATAATAGGATGTCTACAAGGTATAGGTTTCTAGGTGTTTTAACTGTCATAGGATAGACTTTTGTTTTAAAGTTTGGAAATTAATGCCTGTATGATAAAGTATGGGTAAGATTTATATCATCTTTAGTTTATGGAACTTGTCTACCATTCAATTATCTAATAATTAAAATAAATACAGTATTTGGTATATTAACTATTTTAATGATGTGATTATGGTTATACATGAATTTGAGTCGTTAGATAATTAACGATACTATAGAATTTCCCATAATTTTTACCCAATCACATGGTTTGTATGACATAATATCCACGTAAATAAATATAGAAAAGACCATCAATAATTGCTAATTAAATAATAGTGTTAACACTTATTTCTATCAATGAATTTGAAATATATTATTTGAATGTGAACTGTGGTAACTTTTAGTAAGTCTTTATTTTTCGTAATGTTTTGTATATATCTAGTTAGAAAATGGCCTTAAAAAAAGGAAACATGGTAGTCTTACATTATCTAAGACCATCTTGAGCCTAGATAGTGCTAAAAATCTTGGCATAAAAGATCTCAACCAATAAAGTCACGTCTTTAACAAAATATCAATTTTTAGCTAAGAAATAGTTATTAACTTTTATATCATAGATATTTTTGTTATATAACTTGTGAAATTTGTCAAATTTAACGAAAATCCAATAATAACACATATATCATATAACTTTCTTTAAAAGCCTAGGAGAAGTTTACAAAGGAAATAATTCTTTAAAGTGTTTATGTAACAACCTAAGATTTAATGGAGTTCCTATTAATATAGATGGTCTAAGGGAATAAAAAAAAATCTCCTTAATAGCTTATTCACCTAAAATGAATAACTACTCATACCCTCAACATTTTATGTGCTATTATAGTGTTCACTTTACTGAATGATAATATATTTATAATAAATTGCTATTACAACTTTGTCACTTAATAGTTTATTTTCCAACTTTGTCATAAATACCCCAAAATATCATATATACAATTATTCTCTCTGTAATAAAGATGAAGAGTAGTATAGAAAATTTATCTTTTATTTTAATAATTATTTATTTTATTTTTTACACTAAGTGAATATTGCAATAGCATTGCAATCTCATTATATTTCTATCGACTAGAATTTAATTTCCCCTTATTCCATATGTTGAACTGAATGAGTCATAAGTGTAATTTGGAAAGGTTGTAAGTTTAAATTGCTTAGGCATTTTGAACCTAAAATGTCTCAATAAAAACCATAGCAAGCAAGCCTATGATTTCACATTAGCTCCTTTTAAGTATGTCATGTGCCATAAATAACTTAATTTCACCGTTTTTTTCTTATTATGATAACCATTGCCTTATTGTCAATAAAACTATTGGTCCCAACTGCACAATCCCCGGGGGGGGGGGGGGCGCGGGCGATTGTTGGTGTGTGTATGTGGTGGTGAATTATTTGTCATTAAAAATTAAATCTTTTTTCAATTTAAATAATTATCAGTTTCCCTCTTAATTTTTCAATTATAATGGCGTGAAACAATAATTTAATAATATTATAAAGATCGACACAGCTCATATATAAAGCTAAGCATGTACAGTCTCCAGCCACATGTAATCTTATGTTATTACATGTAAAGCTGCCTTAAAGAAGGATTTTGTATAAACGTTTGTCTAAATATGCCATATGAACCTTTTCAAAACTACTTATTAAGAGTAGTATCATAAATAATTTTACAAAGACATGGACTGTTCTTAGTCTTCATAATAGAAAACCTTATACATACGTACATACATACGTACATACTATAAACCAAGGCTTGAGACTAAGCCTTAATGAAATACATAAAACTTAAAAAGATCTTCAAGAAAAGATACGTTGTCCACAAATAGTTTCCTTATCTATTACGAAACGGTCTTTAACAAGACCGGGGTCCTAATCCTCCTACTCATCTAGAAAGTCCTTGTAATCAATCCCATAACCTAACTGAGAAATAGAAGTCGTCATCATTAATACCTGAAATAGTAAATCATGAGCCGGAGGCCCAGTACACAAGTAACACAATCAAATATAAAGTGACAAACACACTTAACCTAAATGCAATGTAACAAACAATAATTTAATTATCTTTAATTAAGTAAACGAATCAACACTAGATTGTTCAAACTCTGATTCCAACCTCAAGGAATATGGAGGTCCTGAGTAACAGCAATTGTCCAAATGGTTGATATAAGCAGTTTGAATACTTATATCCCCTATATCTAATTGAAAAGGAGAATGTAGCGTCCTTTTTTCATATTTTTCTTAACTTAATCCATAATATCACTTAATTCAACCGGTCCATAAACGTGAACTAAATCATATTACTTCCTCTTAAAAATAATTAAACGTTATGCGATACAATTAGCCCTATCACATATCCATTGAGCAACTTATAAGCGTCATTGCATAATGATTAGGTGTCCTAAGTGCCTAACTACCATGTTGACCTTGTTAACAGAGTTGCCACTCCTCGACCAGATTCAACGGCTCATGCATAAACAATTCAAACACTTTTGAAGCCACCTTTAATTAAAGTCAATTTAAGATATGCCTATCCTATCAATTAACATCTAAGGTACTGTGTACCAGCAGTATCTCGTAAAAAGATTAGTAGGTACACTCAACTGAAAAGAGGAATCTATAAGAAAAGAATTTAGTTCATATAAAATTGAATATCAATCATAAATAATCACTAAGTCCTTTATCACTTATCAATTTCAAACAAAAACCCATATCAAAACATAGCTTGGCATTTATACATATATTTATATAACTTATTCCCTTATTCCTACTTTATTTTAAATAAATTATTTTATTTATTTATTTTAGATAAGGTATTGTTCATGCCCATATGAGGTTGTATGAATTATTAAACAAAACCAAAAAACCATACACCTACAAATCCCTAATCCCCCTCACACACACACACACACACACACACACACACACATACACACACACACACACACACACACATAACACACATACGAGCCTGTATAAAAGGACCATTTGGCTCATAAACCTCCACCTTATATGGGCCGTTTCAAGGGCTGTGTCAACTAGGGACTTGCATAGAAGACCATACACCACACACCTAGGCCGTTTCAACTCAAGAGCTTCACACAATATGTGATACACCCCTCGAAACGGTTCGTTTAATAGGATGTATGAGTTCGTGCAACATTCATCTGTTTCTTTTTACTTAATTTGACTACTTGTTTACAAAAATATTTCAAATGCAACTTATAAACATAATATTAAGCATCAAAAAGTTCATTTATTCCCACTACACATACATAGACAAGCAAACTAACTAATCTCCATCGACAACCTCCACAACTTCACCAACTTCATTACTCAAACTAACACAACATATAAATCAAGCAAATTACGTATTCATAAAAACAATCAAAACAAATTTCATATTCCTACTCTTACAATTTCTAAGAACCCATTTAAGTCCTAAAGATCCATTTAACTAATCAAACATCCTTCATTCCTTAAAACTTCATTTGAATAGAGATTATGTCCATGTAAGAACAAATAAATAGATGAATAGAAAAGCATACAAACTTTACCTTAAGCTTCTTTAACTTGTAGGTGAAGGGTTGAAAGGAGTTCTTTGTGAATTTAAGAAAGAAAATTGAATCAAACTATGGCATATTTGAGTTGCAAGAGGAACATTAGTTTAAGGTCTGTTTTGGATTGTGTTTTTAAAGTTAAGTCTAGTACTTAACCAAAAATTTGCCTTTGACTTTTTATCACCTTGAGGTTTATCCTTTGGCTTGGGCTTGGGTTTAAGGCTTGCGTTTAGGTGCAAAATCTACATGGGTTTGGTTTTTGGTGTTTAGCTTGGATTTCAATTTATTTATGAAAACAAAATGGGCTTCAAAATAAGAAAATTGTAGCAAAAGTTTATACACACATTACAATGTAATTTAATTCAATATACTTCACTACAATTGCTTAATTTCACCAATTCTTGAAATTTTTATCAACTAAATTATCACAATTAGTTTATGCACTTATCAAACAATACATGCATGCAAATTAATTAAACATAAGTAGTTTAAGGATATTTGAAATCGAGTAAAAATGCAGAAACTAAAAGATAAGGGATAAGAAGATCAAGCAACGATGTATAGAGGTCCCTCCTTGTGAGTCAATTATCTTTTCTAGCTCTATGCTAGAGATCTGGTTGTCTTTACTGGTTACGATCCATCATATCAAAAAATAATTGAGAGTACAAGTCAAGCCACTCTATGGCAAAGTCTTACTACTGTGTCTCTGTAGCTATCCACTAGCGAATCACTCCACTACAATGATTAAACACTCTCAACTATCTCACATAAGTTCAAAGGAATGAAAGAACAAACTGAGATTTCGTAACACTAAAGGTTCTGTAAAAGGTTTTGGGAGAGTGAAAAATGAGAGAAAACTTTTTTGCAATTTTTTTCTTCTATTCAAAGCTTTTCTCTTTATATTCTTCAAAACAAAATGGTAGGATGGGAAAAAAATCTTCTAGAATATATCTTCAACGTAATCTTCTTGTTGCCTTTTCAAATTTGAAAATTCGTAAAAATATCCCCAATAATCCCATGATAATAGCATTTGAAAATCTGCATAAAATCTGTTGAAGATGTCTTTTCCATTGTGATAAAGATGCTGCAATTTAAATTTGAAATCCCACAAAAAAATGGAAAATTTGTCCCATAATATGTGCTAATTTTCCTTGCTATTTTCAATAACATATCCCATAAAATCTTCTTGAATTTTATCCTATGGTTATACGGATAACTTTCATATAATTTGAATATGAAATATCCATATAAAACTGATAATATCTTGTAATATCTTCCAGCAAGATATTCTCTAGCAAAAAGCACAAAGATAAGTTTTCTATATATAAGGTTGTTGAGATATCCTATGATTTGAGGAAGCGTAATCTTTATCTATAACTACAAAATCTTTGCCTATCCTTATTCAATATTCTCTGAGTAAATCTTCAACAATACATCTTGAAATCATCCTTGCAAAATCTAATGAAAAAAATTTGTCAAAATCTTGAAAAACAAAACTGTGAACATTGATGAACATTATTTAATGAATATGATTTAATCTTTATAAAATAATCCCCAAGATAGTTAATCCAAAATTTGTGGAATGCATCAACCATATTACTCAAATATGCTTGACAAGTGGAGCTGGGCCTTCATGATCATCAAATATCCAACTTATATAGAGCTTTTTGCAAATCTGGAAAAATTTGTGACAGACTAGGTTGAAGGTTCTGGATAAACTTCTGACTATGTTAAGCATTTTTGTTTTCAAATACAAAACTTTTAGAGTAACTTCTCACAGAGTACTGGTTCATTATTTTTCTTCCGATAAACTTTTGTAATAACTTATGTGAACCTTTTCACCAAAAAACTTTTTTAAATCATCTTTCAACTTGTTTAAAACAATCTTTCTCATATCTAATAACTTGCATTTGATAAAATAGGATCTTATAGCCTGTACTTACTAAAAAGACACGTGTTAGATATCTTTAACTCTTTTTATTATTATCAAAACTCATTTAGAAAACTTAACAAAAATGATAAAAGAAAAAAGAAAAAAAAATCTATGATGGTAAGGGATGGGTTTGTTTAGGATTTGAGGCTCTAAGATTAATAAACTACAAACTTATAGTGATAAAGGCAAGTCACAACTGACTAAACTAGTTAGGCCCAATAGAGAACTAATGAAAAATCGCTTAATAAAAGCATGTGCAGTAATCATACATATGTTGGTAAAGAGTTAAATAATTTAAGTGTGTTTGATTCATTAGTTTGATATTAGTTTGGTATTTGTTTCAATCAGACTATTTTTAACAAACATATATATATATTAAAAATAGATATTTCTACTTATAAACAGACTTTACAAATAAACACAGATAAGACGGTGATGCAAATCATATATAGATAAGATACAAATGCAGATCATATATAGAAAAAACAAATAAAAAAAGATCATTGAAACAGACCCTAAATATAAATAAAGAGATAGTAAGTATAAATTAGTTTGAGTATTATACGCACAAAATTATCTAAAGTAAGTATATCTTAACCAGTTTTTTTTTTTTTTTTGGACTTGGTACTCTACAGTTGCGGTTTTTTATTGCTAATTATTTATGTCTTTGATTGGTTGATACAATATTTATTAACTCCATAATGATTCATCTTTAAATATGTTTTTGTAATTTTAATATTTTTAGTTGATTAAAAAAAAGTTACAAATAAAACACAGTTTATATGCTTGCAATGTGGCACTTGTATTTTACCTTTGTGAGTAAATTTAATTTTTTAAATTATTGTAAAAATATTATTCAAATCAAACAATCTTTCAAGTTCTGGCTAAAAGATATCAAGATAAGCTTAATAAATTTAGAATTTGGTGATAAGAGATTTGAAGGATGTACATTTGTATAGGTAAATATTTTCACTATTTGGAGTTTTGTAAAATATACAATCAATTACCTCATAAAAAATATGCAATTAATTACTTTTCGAAGTTTTGCAATATTAAGTAATTTGATGGATTTAACATGTAATTCAATATGTTTGTCTAGTTGGATTCCTCGACCAATATTGAAACAACATGTGTTCCTTAGCTATTTATTATGAATCCACGTGTGTATATACAAAGCAATTAAAAAAAATTGAAGTAAAAAAGAAAAGAAAAGAAGAAGAAGAAGTAAACGGTATACAATTGGATATGAAATTCTATGGACCCAATCGTAATCGAACCACTAAGATAGTTTGTATTACAATTATTATATTAATTTTAATAGTTAGATGGTTGACTGGACGGTCTCGTCGATAGGACCATAGACTTAGATATACACTACTACAATGGTGATGTTTTCTTCTATTAATTTCCTTTGTGGAAAGACGAAACATTTCAACACTATATAATCTATACCAAAAATTTTGAGCAAGAACAGAGAGAGGGGTTGTTGTGTGTGGACGAGTGAAAAAACACAATACAAAAGGAGTTTATGATTGGTGGTTTGGTGCGGTGTGAAGAATGTGGATTTGGTGGACAGTAGGTGATATAGCCATAGATGGTTATCATCGCATACATTATTAGCAAAGGTGAAAAATTGGTTTCATGCCTAGCATTCGGCTTAAGTTGTAATGGTTGTTCAATACTGGTTTAGTGGTTTGTAAATAGGCATGGGTTTTGTCAAAGTTCACTTCTAAGTGATTAATGAAGGGAGTTTAATTGATGGTTTAGGTTAAAAGGGAGCTTAATTGATCGTTTAGGTTCTACAAATTAGGTCGGAGAAGGTGGTGGATCCGCTTTAGCAAATGAGTTTTGATTCTATTGGTGCCATACATCAATGATTTCAACGGTAGATATGTGGAGATGGGTTGGTGATTGGGTTCTGTTGTGATACATATAGATTTCAACAAGAGACTGATACATATTCCTTTTGAAAACAAAAATTTTCGAGGATTTTCTATGATATTTTTGGTATTTTTTTTATTTTTATGAAAGAAAGAAATCAATAAATATTGACAACTTTAATTTGCTTGATAAGTTTATGATGTCACAATCAAACGAACTTTTTTGTGTAGTTTTTTTTATGATAACAATCAAACTAACTTAAAGTAAACTTTGTTTGATCTAATCGATAACTTAATGACACCATGATAACATTAAACAATAAATTTCGCTAATCTAATTGATAAGACAATCTGTTACAACTAGATGAACAAGGTTTTGGATTGGCATAATTCTATATAATTGATAAGATCTAGGTAATAGAATGATAAATTTCTTAAAGAATTGATAATTAAGGGAGAGAGATGACTTGCAAGAATTCTTTTCATAAAAACTTCTTAATGTTTTCATAAGAAAATAGAACCTATTTATGCTAAGCCCAGTACCTAATGATATAAGCTATATATATATATATGTATATATGTATAAACTCTCCTATTAACCTAATAAAAAAACTTAAAAACAAAATAAATAAAAACTAATAATACT
Source organism: Combretum micranthum (assembly GCA_024138025.1). Taxonomy (NCBI): domain Eukaryota; kingdom Viridiplantae; phylum Streptophyta; class Magnoliopsida; order Myrtales; family Combretaceae; genus Combretum; species Combretum micranthum. The sequence goes on from JAMXBD010001604.1 coordinate 90,315, forward strand.
AAAATAACTAATTAGCTAGTATAAAAATAATAATATATAATAAAGAAACAATAATAGGCAGCACGATTCTATCATCATCACACTTAAGCTAATGAAGATTCAAAGTATTATCATCAAGTCTTGTTGAATCATAATGTCCAAAACACCTTAGCTTCAACTTTAGGAAATCTCTTATTAGCAAAGCACTTAACTCACACCATACTTCTTTTTGTCTCATCAACAAGTTCCTTTTCTTACTAGTAGCCATCTCTTTATGGGATTTCCACCTCAATGGATTCGTAGGAGAAAACTTAATCTGCTACCATCTTTCAATTACAAAGTATATATTTTCAAGACCATGATTAATAACATCCCTAATGAATAGCTAAGGTCATCAAAGTAAAACATGTGATGCACTTATCAACAATACATCACACTCAATCTCATCACTATATTTACCAAGAATCAAAAGAGGCACCAATACTGCTTATTTGCTTGAACAAACCCTTTATAACCTATCAAATAAAGTCAATAAAAATAAAAATAGAATTTTCAAACACTCAAATAATGTTGATGCAATTGCATTAGTGTAACCCCCATTATTAATGATAACTGAACATATTATATCGCCTATATATACTTAATATAGAAATTATTCTCTCTCTGATCATTGCTCATAAATGGAATAACACTCAAAACCCTGCAATTAACTCCAGTAATTGGTAATACTATACCATTTACTCTACAAATGGTGTCATCTATTATCTCTTCCTTTTCTTCAACCTTTACATGATTACCTGCATTAACCTGTGCAACTTCAATTACCTTATCAGCCCTAATCATAAATGCCTTACAATATGGATGTTGTGAAGCTATGTGTGTCCATATGTTAAACATTTATTTTGAGTACTCTACACTATAGAATACCCTTATAAAAATAGGGCCTCTTTAACTATCTTACCAGCTTTTCTTTCATCAACCCGCTCATTTTACTCAATTGCTCACTTGTTAACATTAAATTGATTATTTCTTACAAAGTAGAAAACCAAGAGCTTACCTTTTCCTTTTGAAGTCCTTAGCTTTGTTGTTGCTCAACTTTGGTTGCAAGTTATATTGCATCATCCAGCGTGTCAATTTTGTAAAGCTCAATAATATTGCTTATCTTGGATCTCAATCCAATAAAAAAATTGGCAATTGTTTGCTCTTCGGTCTCTTGTATATCACATATGATCATTAAAATCTCAAAGTCCTTCGCATGCTCCTTAACACGCAAATCACCTTGTGGAATGTTCTGAAACTTCATATCCAAATATTGTATGTGATAATTCAAATGCTTTATATCTTCTTAGGAAGTCACACTACCTTCTTTAATCCTCCTTTATTGAGCTATCAAATTTCTCCACTATACGATAACTTATCCAATAAACTCAAGTGCTACGGATCTCACTTTCATCTCTTCACCATATTCATAGTAGTCAAATAGTTTCTCAACCTTGTCTTCCCAATCAAAAAAGTCATCGCCATCTGTAGTACTCTTACCATCAAACTTAGAAATTCAAGTTTAATAGTATCTAAACCTTAAAGCTATCTTTGTTGTCTCAATGGGTTTCATCTACAATTCTATCCATATCATTGTATATAGAATTGTTTACAAACTCGGTGCTACATTAGCAACATTCACAGGATTAACAATATTTACATTATTCCATGCACTTGAATTCCTATCTGCGTTACCTGGTACCTACATCTGCTCTTAAAGCCTTAGTGAAAACCTGCATCTCATTGTTTAGTTAGGTTGTCAAATTAGCCAATTGATTATTTGGCTGAGCCATTAAAGCTTCCAAACGAACTTTTATATGGCTATTCTAATCACCTAAAACTATTTGCACCATATCAACCATCTCCCACATAGAATCTCTAGTTATAACTCTAATAGAATCGTCTAGTACTTGTGCAATATTTCCATCATCCTGTTCTCTAGGATCTAATAATACAATCTTTCCAAACTTCTTAGAAATTAAACCACTAAATCTCCCAATTCATGTTCTCTAGCCATAGTAATTATTCTTTTTTCAAATTATGGATACAAAAGAAAAGAATTAACAAGAACCTAAAAAGAGCTATAAACAACTCTTCCAGAATTAAGAGTTTGGGAAAAGATACTAACATAACAAATCCTAAGATGGACCTTTTGCTCTAGTTGTTGTGCTCAATGGAGATGTGACTCATTCAAGTGGCCTGGTGAAGAATATGGTTGTGTTCTTGCATATTTTTTACCTCTTTTTTTTTTTTTCACTTCAGTTTTTTGGCAATTACTTTGTATTTACACATGTGGGTTTATGGGGAGAAGTCGAGGTGCATGTGCTGTTTCAATATTGGTTGGAGAGTCCAACTAGGTAAGTAGAATTAATGCATATAATGGTAGTTTCAATTAAGTATTGAATTAATCAAATCGGAGTTTGGGTAGTTAATTATACATTAACAAAAACTTCAAGTAGTGAATTTCATATTTACCCGATTTGCATTGGATAAATTTAACACAGCTTAGCTCCGACTGTTTTTTAGATATAGTCTAGTCAAACTGTAATACTATTGTTGGAGAATATGGGATCTAAGGTCTAGACCTAACATGACCCAACCACATGATCGAAGATGCTCCTACCTTGCAGGATGAGTTTGACCTATGGTAATGACCAGCTTGGTTTTTTTTTTTTTTTTTTAAATGCAAAATATATATAATTTATTATCAAAATAATAAATAAATAATACAAAATAATAGAATTTTTTAAAAAAATAATTCTTCATGCTTAGGCTTTTTGCTTGTGAATAAAAATTATTCATTATCTATTCATAATATTTAATGCGTTGTTAATAACAATGCATGTTATAAGTATAATTTAAAACTATGTTTCTTGCTTTATATAGGGTTTTACTAAGAGTATTTTTATTCTTAGGTTGCTTAGCATTTGAAGTAAGTCTTCTTATAAAGTAACTTTCTACTTTTTTTAAAAGAGTTTCTTATCTAGCTTTTTAAATTTTTTCGTCCCATTTTATCTTATTAACTAAAAACAATGTTTACATATATATATTTTTTATAAAGATTAAATAAGTGTGAAATGACCAATGAGAGAAGGATTGCGACAATTGCATTTTGTAAAAATAAAAAAATGTGAAATGACCAATGCGAAGAAGAGTAAGGAGGTTGTTTGTCACAGCAATTTTAGTCGCTAAGCAACCCACTTTATTGCACAAGCAATTGTCATACCACTCATGTTCGTTGAAATTTTCATAAATACCTAAAGATGAACATGCTTATGTAAGGACCCGCTATCACCCCTATATTTGAAATAGGCGATAACAGTTCCCCAACCACATATCACCTATAAGATTATATGTAAGGTTGTCTGAAAGAATTGTTTGAGGAATTGTTTATCTAATTCCACATAGATAATATAATAGAAATCATAATTTTTTTTCTAAACCTTAAACAAAATTACACTACTTCATTACCAACATATTTTGCAAAAGAAGTAACTTAAGTCATACATAGCAAGTACATATATATACACACATATATTACATCCAAAGGCTTCTCACAAGCCTTACCAAAATTACACACATGCATTTTAACTAAAACCTTAAATACAACCACAAGACTAACATAACTATTCTATTACAAAAATTGGATTCCACCAAGTCTAAGGTCATTCCTACTCCATCTCATCAAGAAAATCCTTGAAATGGTTCCATACCCCATACTCTTGTAAAACTGTCGGATTCATCACCGGAAATGGTTAAAATATGAGCCAAAGGCCCAGTACACAAGTAACGAATACAAATGTAAAGTGATTCACACATGCTTAATCTAAATGTAAAATGCAACAACCAATAATTTATTACTCAATCTTTAGTTAGTCTTTCATCATAGGAGTATTCAAACTCCGGGTAACAAGGATCTAGTATTACGCCCGCCTCCCTGAGTGGTCCCTACTGTTCATACAGACTAGGTAGCCCCACCTTCCGGCGTAGCCTGTAATACTAGGGGATTTTAAGTAACGCATCACGACGCTCAAAGGGTTGATATGAGTAACTCGAATACTCATATCTCCTAAATAATTATATCCATTAACGAGAAAGTACCTTACCCCCAATCTGAGCAGGGTGCCGCTCTTCGAACCAGATTCAACGGTAAACAAGGAAAAATCAACACTCATCAATTAATAAGATTTTCTTAATTTAAAGTAATTTGGTTTGATGCCTACCCTAGCAAAGAAACAAGCAAGTTACTGCGTACCTAAGATAGCTCGGGAACTAATGGGGTTGGCCGAGCGAGGATCTATCACTGTTTAAGACAATATTAAATTTCACACTTAGTTTAAGCACTAATTAACTAGTTGAAAATATAATTAATCAAAGAAATTCAAATAAATTAATACAAGGTCATAATAAAGCATTTAAACATCCTATTATATCATAGAACACTTAACAAATATTTAATTGATCATATACCAAGCTTTAGAAAATTTTGAAGAAAGTTTTTAAAAATGAAAAGAGCAGGGGATATACCGGCCTTCAAAGCCGGCGGCTTTGAACCGATGCGCAATACACTATAGTTCAACACTGCCAACACGGGCAGCGTTCAAGGATACACCGGCAGCTTTCATTCTACGCCGGCGGCTTTGAGCCGGTGTAGAATACAACTCTAAATTTCTAAAAATTTTTTAGAGGTATACGGGGTTGGTCTACGCTCGTGAATACCCCCAACACCGGCAGCGTATCCGTGTACGCCGATAGCTTTGGATCTTACGTCGGCGGTCTTAAGTACGGCGTTAAAAATTATGATTCTATTCTCATTCCACACTGCCCCTAAGCTGGCAGCATTGGAACCCTAATAGCCGGCATACGTTTTGAAAAATAAACACTGGTAAACTTTTCCAGTAAAAGCCGGCAGCGTTTAAGCGGCTTTAAAAAATTTGATTCTGTTCACTTCCAACATCGCCTCTACGCCGGCAACGTTGAAGTGCTAGATGCCGACATACGCTCAAATTTAAGCCTATACGAAAATGTTTTGTTTCCCTGTTTTATTACAAAACTTATTCACTTCAAAATTCTCCAAACTTAATCTAAACTTTTCAAAGCTTGTTATATGTTTTAAACACTATCCAAACAACATAAATTCTACTTCTAATCATCAAAACACCAATCACACTTCAATTCCATACTTCAACTACTCAATCCTTCAATCTTTCCAATACACTCATCCTCACATGTCAACATTCATATAAGATATATACTACAACTCCTCTAGCCATGTGATCCTATTTAAACTACCATCAATGCACAAAATCAATCTAACACCAATTAGTACATAAACTTCATTTTAATCTAAGCTTTACAAACAAATACAAGATAGAACATAAAATAAAAAGATTAAGCTTGCATTCAACTTACATGATTAAGTCTTGGCTTGGAGTGATGTTTGAATCCAAAAGCTTGTAATTGATTTTGGCTTAGGGTTTAGGGTTTTGAGATGGAAGGAAGAAAGAAAGAAAAGAAAAGAAAAATTCGTATGAGAGGATTAGGACTGCCAAAAGGGTCCAAAATTTGTCCAAAATGAAGTCAATACTAATCCAAAGTTTGACTTTAGGGGTATATTTGATCTAAAGTTAATTTGGTTTAATTTGAAAGGCATTTGAGTTTGATTTAAGCTTAAAAAGTAGACTTTAATTTTGTAAAAATTTTGCCATCACTCTTAAACAATTCACAAGTCATTTTATTAAATTCTAAACATAACACATACATATTAATTTACAAAAGATACACTTATTCATTACACTATACACACATTAATACATATAATACAATAATATTAATTTTATTATACTACACACATGCAAAATAACACATATTTAACACATATACTAATTATATTATCCACACACACACACACATATATATCTCATTTCAATAACACATTAGAATATAAATTAAGAAATTCATAGCTATTTCACTCTAAGAGAACAATATCACTTCTAAACAATTAGAAATTTCTTCTTTTTCTGTAAACTCTAATATTTTAGACTGTTATCCTAGTCTCATATTGTGTTTATGTATAAATAATTACACATTTTTTATAATATTAAATGAAATGAGCTAAATAGTATATATTCTTAGACCATTTTATATTTTAAGTTAAATTTTAAACTAGGAATTTTATTTATTCAATTTTAATTGCTACCTAAGAACATCAAAAATCCATCTTTCTTCCTCTTGAGTATCCGAGACATTCAGATAAGTAAATGTAAGAACAAGAGTTACAATTTTATGTTATTGATATTTCTTGAGATAATTAAGTGCAATGGGAATTCCAAATTTCTTATTGAATATCTGCTTTTAGATAGAAATATTTGAATTCTTGAATTTTTATTTGTATCTGTATCCATAACTTATCCATATCATATATCTATCTTCTCTGTATCATATCTATTCAGTTATTTTATGAGTAAAACTGTTAGTTTTTTATTAGTATCTTTTTTTTTTTACAAAATCTATTTAAGAAAAATAAAAATATAACGCCAAAATAACCAAAATATTATAAAACAACAAACCCTTCTAAGCATGTATTTAGCATTAGTAAAATCGAATCATCAAAACTACCTGCTTTCTAATACTCTATGTTCAACGAGATTAAAAAATTATCTACATGAAAATAAATCAAAAAATAAGATTGGAATTAGGAAACATGCTTACCTCATCCGTTTGATGGGAAATATATTGGAAAGATTTGATTTTTATCGAGCATTGAAGTGGGTGTTTTTAAGGATTTAGTTGGGAGAAAACAGGGTTCATTATTTTTTGAAATGTTATCTAACAAGAGGGAAAGAATAGTGGCGGCAGTTTATATACCAAACTTATGTGGGTAGAGCCGTGGGAAGGGTATTGAATGCGGTTTAATTTTTATTAAAAAGAATCATCTTAAAATTACACTCAGTCATAGCATTTATTAATAGAGGATATATCTTAGTAATTAATTTTAAAAAAATTCTATGGTACCATGGCAGTTACAACGAGACTTGTCTCATTATCAACAAACGGTTCGTCGTGATCTAACACTTTAAATTTTTTTTGCATTAATTTCTTTTATAATCAATTTAATTTTATAATATTGACGGGAGTTCCCTTAATATTATTCTCATGATATTAATTCTTAATAATTTAATGAATGGTTTGTTAGTTTCATGTGATTACTTGTTATCTTTGCTTTATGCCTAACAAAATTGCAAGCCAATTACAATCACATCTTATTTCCGCAACAAAAGAACCAAATTTAATCTCCTTGCAAATTTTATTCCCTTAAGCCATAGCTGATAGGGATGTAATAATGTAATTATATCTTTCTTAGTATAGTTTAAGTTTCGTAATCTGACTTTTTAGTATGTTGTTTATCATGTGGAGTTTATATTCATATTATTGTATTTGGTTAAAAGGACAGTTTTATGTTTGTATTAGATGAATTAGTAAAGAAAATTTATATAGTTATCATTATTTTTTTTTATCATTACAGCAGGAAAGGATAAATCAAATTTGAAAAAACTCACTTAAAAAACCAATAGTAATGTTATTGCGCTATGTGAGGATTTATATAGTTACTTAGAATTGTTGTTTCAGTAATATTATTACGATCCAATTTAATAAATTGATCAAACTAGTGCAAATATATGATGGTAATAAGATCTTACTTGAGATGAGTAAGATGTTGTCATGTAAAAGAAATTCCTAAAAGGGCTGCAGTGGAAGATTTTCTCTACATTTGATCAGTGGTATTTTCAAAACCATAAGCAGGCATATGTACCAAGCTATCTAATAATAATCCTGCCCAAAAAAAAAAAAATAAAATAAAATAAAATAAAATAAAAGATTAAAATTTCTGTAGTACTTCTTCATGTTAATTTCTGTACTGAGGATATAAGTTAGTGGTTAGCTTGCTCTGTTGCTCCCAATCTTTTAGGCAACACTAGATGCAATAACTACTTCGGGTTGGGGGTCCTCTTCGTCTTCGCCTTTTGGCCTCAATAAAGGGACATTTTCCTTTGGCAATTGCATGTTGGATTCATCATTGGATTGTTTCAAATTAAGTGATGTGTAAACTGTCATTCCAACAAGAGCTGTGATGGCACCGCATATGCTCACCAACCCAGGATCTGAACCGAAAAATACATAGCCTCCTAGCAGGATCACACAGGTTTTGAACTGTCCTAGCACAACATGAGAGGTAGCTGAAGTTGCCCTGCATCAAGATACAAAAATATATGATATCACTTCATTTAGAGATTATTAACCATCTCGGCAGTATTAGGCCTTTTTTTTCAGTTCTATCATTCCTTCTGAAGAAATGCCAAGACTTTTGTGGTAATAAAGGAATGCAGATTCAGGATGGGATTTATACCCGAGTGCCAATGCTCCTGACCACTGCAGTAGAAAACCGAGGAAAGCGGATACTAGAATGGCTGATGTGTTCTTCAAATCCCAATTGAAGGATAATACACCAGGAGGATCCAGCCATGGCATCAAAGGAAGCAGGAAAAAAATTGTGATAGGAGTGGTTTTCCACATCAGCCTGCAATGAGGCAAAACGTTTCTTGAATTGCTAATTCATAAACTCTTCTGTGCAGTCAACTACTTCAGATTTTATAGGTTTAAGTTGGTACTACAATTTGTTGCATACCACATGGAAGGCCTGATCCTGGCAAGAATACAATTCAAAATTTGATATTATTGTTAGACAAGGGTGAAAGGTAAGACTGGCTTACGCTAGAGCAGTCCAATTGCCTTGTTGCTGCAGGTTAGACCAAAGGATTTTGTTTGTTGCGCTAGGAATAATCCATAGGATCGCTATGCATGCACCGAATAGATTGAACTCTAAATCTGTCACGGTTGCAACAGCCACACCTATTGAAACCACGATCAAGGCCAAAACCTGAACAGATTTTATAGAATCAGATGCGAATCCAAGAATGGAATGTTTCCATGTTTGAGCAATGTTGCCTTAGTATTACACTCACCTTTTTAGAAGAAATAGTTTTTCTGGAGAGGACGAATTCTGTAAGAACAATAGTTGGAGTAACTGCTATCTTGGCCATCTGGTAGAAACCAACACTGCATATGCATAGACGTGTGAGACCATAAAACAGGGGAGGACAAGGAAACTGCTTTCATTGAGAAGAGATTGTTGCGGTGTTGTGTACCTGTTATGCTTTAGGCTGGTGTTAGCAAGGCCAGTGGCAAAAGACATGACTGCTCCCAATGCGAAAATGGAAGAATACGGGGTTGATTTAGAAGAAGGAGAGATGGGAAGCAGAGATAAAGCCTTGAAAATAGCCAGCAGAATCCAGGCAGTGACATAATGCACCAATGTGAGAAAAATTGGGAAGTTAAAACCAACTTTTCCCATTACCTGAAAACAAAATGTTTCATAAGTTCGGCAAAGCAAGTTATTTAACTATAAAGGATCTTTAATACTATTTAGTCTATTACTACTTCATAAATCAGCAAGGAAAAGCTATACATTGTTTGCATCATTCTAAGAAATTTTAGCAAACATCGTATCGGGATAAATAAATTGGATGGAAAAAGAGGCAGACCGATTTATTAGCTAGTATGATTCCCACTGCCACCAAGAAATTGAATGTGAGTGCAACAACAGGACCACAATACCGCTGTTGCTGGCGCTTAGCACCTTCTGATGTACGAAGCTCATTGTGGAGAGAGCTTCTGAGTTCTTCCAATGCTCGACCTGATATAGTAAGCATAAGAGGATTAGCCGAAGTTCAAAACTCCGCGACAGCTATGAAAATCACAAAATTCCATTTCAATTGTCAAAATTTGATGCCACCCCATTTGCAGAAAGTGACCACTCTCCCAAGTACGATGGTCTAAACTAGATTACAAGTTCCTTAATTGGTGCATAGTTGCGGAACATACGTAGGTAGAGCTTGTGGATTAGTCACATTAGACTTACCACATTTCATACTTATGAATCTTCAAGATTTCTCCTTCATCAAATTTTGGAAAGAAATTACTAAATAATGAAAGTTGGTATTAATTTCCTTATGGTTTCAATGCCCTTTGTCTTCCTTCCGTAATAAGAAATTGTAGACTTAACAGGTTAAAAAAACAGTCACAACCATGAAATATTCCTTTTCTAAAGCACTTTACTACTCTTTCCTAACCAGAATGGAAGGGACCTGATCTTCCAACCAGCAAAAGTATTCATTAACACCTTTACATTAATTAACACGGAAAATGGTAATAGGGGAATTAGGAGAATCTTCCATTATCACTTATTGGATAAAGCAATAATAACCGCAAACTTATGAGAATACTACGTGGAAACAAGGGAATTCCTAGGACATTGATTATAACAAACATCAGGAAAAGATTTCCTGCTAAAAAACATCCTAAGTTATGCCACATTTGTGACATAGGAAAAAGAATGTTAAAAAACAATGTGATGTAGGATTAACCGAATCACATGAATCATACGCAATCCAACATGTGAAAACTGTCAAAAAAGCAACCAACAAACGGAATTATGCATTACCTGCTTCTCCTGCATCACTATCCTTCCTTTTGATGAACTTTTTTGCACTACTACCTAACAAGGAATCAGCAAACCCCATCTCGAATAATTCAAACACCCCACAAAAGATCAAACCAACATCTTCAAAATTTGTTTAAAAAAAGAAAAAAGGAAAGAAAAAATATTCTCTTATCTTTATAAGAAACTAGTCACATTATGCAAAAGAATATAAATAAAGAACGAAAAGGGGGTCTGAAACTGGCTAGGAAATAATTCAGGTGTTAGAGATAGGATTCAAAAAAGATTTCGGAAAGATTCAGGATATATCTTTTTTTGGATTTTGTGTTGTTGTGTCCTAGTTTTGTGTGGGAGTTGTATGAGAAAGGACGAAAGGCAACACGATGAGATTTTAGTAATATGGAAGTTTTTGGTCATGGAATGAGATGGCCAGGTGGGTGAGGGAAAGTGAGAGAGCAGTGAGGAAACAACAAACATCATTGGTTTTTTTTTCCTTTTTTTTTTTTTCAATCAGTTCTAAAACTTTCGAATAAGTTAAGATATGTTTCGTGGATCTAACGGGAAATCTTGGAAACATCATCCATTTGGATCAACGTTAATCAACATGGAGAGGGTCAAACTTGGATTCCTTAAAGATTGTTTAGTTATTGTATTTCATATGATACAGTATAATATAATATATTTGGATAAACCTCAATAACTTTTACAATTATATAATTTTCTATTTTTATATTTGCAATCTATTAGTTTTAGACGTGGTTAGATAATCCTTTTATGAAGAGGTGAAATACATGTTTATTAACTTTTAAAAAAAATTATACAAATATAAATTATACGTAAACAATTATCTAGATACTGATATAAAATTGCATGTAGAAAATATAATTCACATTTTTTTAATGAGTTACTTATACAAGATACAATTTAATAAGATGTCATTTAACAAAAGTGTTACAATGCTAAATCACATCTGCGACTCATGAATACTTTATATGAATCGCATATAAGAGCTGCTACTTACTTATGGCTATCATAGAATGCATTTAACATATGCAATTTATGTGTAAATTGATAAATCGTATCTAGTGAACGCAATTTGGCATCGATTTAGTAATTATTATTTGGAAAAAAATAGTAATTATTTTATATAATTTGTATTTGTGTAATTTTTATTTAAACGGATCGGTAATTATACAAATTTTTTTTATCATGTGTAGACACACTTGATGATTTTCATGAAAGTGGACCAGATAAGCATAAATATACGATTATAGAAATGAAGCTAAGCTATAACAGTATTGTTATCATATAAATCAAATATTATCAAAGTAGGAGTTTAGTATGTCTACTTTGATAAAAAAACAATTAACTTGTTAATTGTTATAAAAGATAAATATGATAATCTCATACTATTTTTTTTTAATCTTGATATAATAATCTGATTATTATTTCTCATTATATTACTTATCTTTTATTTATTTAAAATATATGCAACATAGGTGTGTGATGGGTAAAACAGTAAACAGTATTCATTATTAAACCTAGTAGAACTGGACAAATGGGCTATGGCCCGCGAGCCAGCCCGTTTAACCCACTTTAAAAACGGGTTAGGATCAGCTTTTTTTAGCTCGTTTAAAAGTGGGTTAATTTTACCTAACCCACTTAACCCGCGGGCCAAAGTGGGCTAGCCCACGGGTTAAGTGGGTTGACCCACCAACCCACTTTTATAAAAATAAAATAAATAATTATAGGTTAAATATGTATTAATGAAGGTTATTCTTGAGATTTTTTATACTTGAGATTAAATTTATGTGTTAATTATAACAAAGAATGATAAATTGATGCACATACACCATAAAATTTTATAAAATATATTATTATTGTTTTAAATGAAATATATTATCTAATAAGTTATTTTAAAAAACTTATTTTTATATAAAAAGTAATTAAAATAATAATGAAATTAATCATTAATATATATAACATTATAAAACTTTCTTTTTTATTATATATATCTTATTTAATTAGTATAAATAAGTTAAATGGTCAACTTGGCCCATTTAACTCACAAAATATGTAAATGGGTTAATAAGGTCAAAAAGTGGACTGGCCCGTTTAACTCACGGGCTAAAGTGGGTTGGGTTAGGGTCAAACAATTTTGGCCCGTTTTTAAAGTGGACCAAAATTTTTTGGCCCGTTTAACCCCCTTGCCCACCTCTAAAACCTAGGTAGTGGTGACCAATAATTTGCATAATTATACCATTCTTGATTTTTGTATTTTATAAGTAAGCTGGAGGATTCCAAACTTGAAGCAGAATATTTGTTGTGCTTGAAAACGTTAAGCAAAAGTAAAACTAAATAATTAAAGACAACTTCACGATATCGCCCCCAAAAAAGAAGACAACTTCACGATTGCGCCGAAAGGAACCTTTTGGTTTATTGGTTGAAATATAAAAATGTACATAATCTATACTCCACTGTGAGATATATATATATATATATATATATTACTTTTGATTCAATTAAGTAGAATTTTAAATGCGATTCAGTGATTATTCACCCGTTTATTTGTTTAGATTTGATATTAGAATATATCGTCAACATGATTCTATCAAATAAAATATATGTGTGTGTATATATATATAATCTCTTATGATTATTATATTAGCTCTTTGAACCTATAATTTTCACTACTTGTGCAATTAGCCTTTTTAACTATGTAAAAGAGGATTTCAACCCCCAACAAATTTTAAAATTATATTTTCTAAGCCTTTAGCACATGTTTGGAAGGCCAAATCAATTTAAAATAAAAATTATGAAAGCCTAAAAGAATATAAATTCAAAAGTCACGAAGATATGTTATTACGCGTCCTCAATCATTCCAGTAAAATATCATGGTTGTCATATGGATTTCAGTGTTTTTTAACTTTATATTTAAAATAAAAAAATATTAAAATATAATGCTTAATTTAATTTTATCTATCAAATTTATTACGTCATTTTCAACATGTAGTTATTTTACCATCGAGGTTGCTAAGACAATTTGACTGCTAATACCCATCACCGAAACATTACAAGTTTTGAGTCTTACTATTCTTTTATTTTATTAATGCACATAAAATATCCCATATAGGTCATAGGATTACAAGTTCTCCTCTCCTAGAATGCTCATGGAGTGCTCGACCACTCCTCTTACTATCATTTACTATTATTCTAGATAGTGAGCCAGCCATTTTTTCCTAATTTTTCAAGTTTATTCCAAGCCCAGCTTACTTTTTAGGAGCATCTTCTTGACTTTGCCATAATCCTCCATATATTTGGAGGCTTAACTATTCCAATTGGTTTTTATATGTCGCAGTCTTATCAGAGAGAGCAACTTCAACTTTTGATCAGTTTGCTCACAAGAGCTAGACCTCCCTTCAGATTTAACCCTCTCTACGAACAAATCACCTTGTTGATGCTACTCGTGATACTACATGCATGAGTTGAAAACTCCCACTAGGCTCTCTACTCTTGAACCATGGCATATGCATCTGATGATAAATCTCTATTATCGTTTGGAAGCAAAAAAATTCCTTTATATCGTATTCCTAGGTAGGGAGCACCAAACGAAATCGAATATTTTTTTTGTGGTTAGTTTGAAGGGGTAAATCGAATTAATTTGTAAAACCAAACCAAACTGTTTTAGAAAAATACAAAAATATTTTATTTGTAATTATAAATTTTGTTATGATGATTGATTAAATATCATATATGTTCTTATCATTTTATTATGATATTTATTATATGATGAATATTAGTTAATAATAAATTATTTTTTTAATTATTTTTTAGGTTGAAACTATATTCTTCTGTTTGTAACTTAATGTTGTTTTATATTAATTGTTTGAACTCTGTAGTGTATGGATTTTGTTATTTAGTTATATATCTTATTATGTATTGATTTTTTATTGTATATTTTGTTAACATATCACTATTATTCATAAATGATTTTTGTTGGTAGATAATTTATTATTACGTTTTTTTTTTGCTAAATTTGTTAGTAGATGGTTGACTGTATGATTTTTTAGGAGACTATAAATTATATTTTACTATTTATTTGTTGTTGAGTATACTATGTTAGTGATTAAATAATTTTATAAAGGATTATAAATTATGAATGTGATGAATTTATAAAGTATTTTGTTATATGAACTTTGTAGAGTGATTTCAATATTTGAATATTCACATAAATGTAAAATATTACAATAAGTTTTTTATTAAAATTTTAATTTAATTCATAATTTAAATCGAACCAAACCATTATTCAAGGGTTTGGAAACCAAACCATTAAATAATGGTTTTGTTTAAGAAAGAAAAAAACCAAATCATGAACTATGGTTTGGTCCGGTTTTTAACTGGTCATGCCTACTCCTAGTAAGAAGTGCATTTCATCAACAAAGCAATTCTCTCAATTTTTATTTGATTACTTAATTTGATAATATCTTATGAAAATAAATTAATCAAAGTTAAAAAAAAATAATAATAATGAAGAGATCTACTTCCCTTCTAACCACGTGCTTAATTTTATGGTCCCCGACTCACGCCAATAGCCTGTCCGGTGCAAGTGTAGGTTACGTTCAACTTGAACTTTCAAAGCTATCAATTTTAGGCTCTAAGCAAGTGCCTTTTTTCTATGTTTGGTGGAAATGCATATAACAATATCTCTATACCTAGTTTGGTACAATATCAATTGTCTAGATAAAATAAATTAGAATAAAAGAAGTAATGATATATTGAGTTGAGATAATAAAGATTGAATAAAATAATTATTCTTTTTTTTATTGCCATAAATAGTTATCCATTTCGCATAGGCCTATTATTACATTTGGTTGGCAGAATCCATAAAATTGCTACTATTATGAAATTAAAGAATTACCATTTCTTTATGGGACTAAAGAAATAATTATTCTTTAATTTTCATATTTACTCATAAGATCTTAAAATAACAATAAAGGTAGTATGAGTGCCTCTACATTTAAATTTTAGTGATTTAATGTCTAAAGTTTCATTTTTATAATTTAATACTTCTATCTCTACCTTTACAACTTAGTATTTGTACATTTGAAACATAGTTTGATTTAGTGTCTTTGAGGAAGTAAACTATAACTTTATTTCAAATTAAATTGCAAAAAAAATAATAAAAATAAAAAATAAAAAGCTTAGATACTTAATTGTTAAAATTTAAAAATAGAGGCACTTATTGACATTATCTTTAGAATAACTATAAATAATAGTTATTATTTCTACTCTATTCTTTAAGAATTACAAATTTTTTCCTACCATATTCAAATTCTGCAAATTATATGTGACATAATGGAATAATGAATCTGTTCCTATATTTTGGAAATGTCATGGAGTGAAATGAAATGGGATGGATGTATATATAGTATTTAGAGGTAATTGAAATAGCGTACATCAAGGGGGAAATAAAACGATTGCACTAACAAAGCAAAATGGAATCTCTTTAAAATCCATTTTTAAAAATCCTTTTCAACATGGAAAAGAAAATAAAATTAGGAATCGGAATTCCATTATATCATATATATATATATATATAATGTATGTATGTATAAACCACTTTGTATGATATATCCCCATTTTCGTAAATTAGTTACATTATTGATATATTACTTTTTGTCAATTTAATTGAAATTTCTCTCATGCATTTGCGTGCTTCCGCGAGTTTTATTGCTTTTCTTATTTTCTTTTTATATCTTACCAATATTCATCTTTTATTTATGCTGTATCTATTCTGGATCCATATATATATATATACTTTTATGAAAATTTAATACCTTTATCATTCAAACAAACTCTTTCCAGATAATACTAAGACGATATCAAAAACATGCCAATACAATGAGTCAAGACCAAGATCATCTTTTTTTGAAATCTTGAGTTATAGAACAGCCGGCACAATTGACAATATATGTAGTTTATAACTGAGAACACATTATACAGACAATAATGCTCGCATGATATATGTTTATATTAATTATAATAATAATATTGTGATTAATGTCCCACTCCCACCCTAACATTGACAATAAATGCTAACCTAAGGGAAGTGTAGAAGCTAAGGAAAGCAAAAAAGTAGTTATATTTATATAAGTTGATGAAGAAGCCAACTTCACCTTCACGTGAAATAGATGATTACCGTCTTCTAAAGAAAGCTGATGGTTATATTTATTATTTCTATTTTTAAAAAATTTATGGAAGATTAAGTTATACGTTTTCCAGTCTTTTGTTTAAATTTATATATATATATATATATGTATATATATATAGTCACAATCAAGACCCACAAAATTAGGGAGAGATTAAGATTTCATTATTAAAATAATTACGGTAAAATGGTGGATTTGATCATAAAAGATTTAAAGATATAAGCAGAATGGAATGGATTAATCACAAAAAAAAAGTTATAAAAGTCTTAGTTGTAGTTAGAATAGCTTGTCTTTTCATAACTATAGATAGTTGCATGAAAAATTCTGAGAGTTTTAAATGAATTGCTGTTAAAATTCATAAATTTAATATATATTGATCCGAATATTACCCTAAATTTATAAATTTTATAAATGAAATTTTCTAAATTTTGATAAATCGATAAAATAAAATATATTTGTTTTTTTTAGTTAAAAGAAAACATACTAAAAAAAGTTTAGAGAATTGTTAAAATATGATTTGATAGGTTTGATAAGTGTTTCCACACTAAAATCATAATCTAGCTGTTTTTATTGCAACTTTTGAAAGTTAATATTTATATTAATGTTTAAAATAGTTATTTGCACTTTTCAAGAGTTCAAAACTGTATTTGGACTACGTTCAAAATTAGAAAGTCATTTATGCATTTATATATATATATATATTTTTTTTATTATTATAATGTAATCTTTTACATATGTGTTAAGATTGAGAACGATTTAATTTTCACTATCTTCTATATAAAAAGAAAGTTAAATCAACCATTGAAGACTAAGCCGAACCAAATCTTTTGGTTGAGAATTGCTTTTACTTGATCGGCTTAAGCTAAAAGCAAGCAATGATACATGATTTTAATGTCCTTTTATATGAATTTTCTTATTGGCTTTGTGTGAAATTACATATTATATTCCTACATGTATTGTATATATTTTTTTATATGGCTTTACATATCATATTTACATTACTATTGTAAGAACTTTTTATGTCACACACGATACTATTCCTACTCTAGAGGTCGTTTCTATAGAACTTGTACTAGGTTTGAGGATTATAAAATGTACTAAGTCTTGAAAATTGTAAAATATGAGATTCTCTATCATTCTTATAAATACAATTCATATGTACCATTTTAGATCATTCGAGCTTTTTTGTTGGACGTAATAAGGCGGCCATTAATGCAATCCAATTTCTAAACCAAAGCTCAACCCTTCTATGAAAAGTCAGCTTAACTTAGTGACATGATAAAAAATGTGATGTAAAACTTTACTTCTTTCTTTTTTTTAACCCTCTCTTTCTCTTTCTAACGCGACTCCAAAGGAAAATGATAAGACCCTAGATCTAAACTTCCATGTCAATGCGTCTTGTTTTGTTATCTTCTGTTAAGCGTTCCCAATGCTTGTTTAAGACGTTTCAAGGTATCTAAAACACATTTTAAATGCCCTGTTCGTGTTGGGGGGCACTCCGAGAAATCAAAAGAAAAAGAGGTACTATGGTGAGGGGATTTAAATTTCTTTCTACTTTTCCATTTATCTTTGCCTTGATGACGATGAAGTTACTTTTAATAGATGATACAAGTTGCTGTTTTTCCCTCTAAAAAGTAGTTACAAATGGTAGCTATATTGAGACATGCAAATTTGCATTAACAGGCCTATGTATGAATTGCCCATTCTGCACTATGTTAACATAATCCTTATACGATGTTAGCACTTTAGTCACTCTTCTGGCTTGTGTTGGAACCCTTAACATATGAATTAGCTTAGTGCTATAGCGTTCAATATCTCAAAAATTGGCTTAAGCCAAATGCTCACCTTAACATATATTGCTATTGGACATTTTGGATCAAAGCTATTTTGGACATGTGCTCCTCAAGTTAAACCGACTTGTTTAATCCATGGATCAAACTATTTGAGCCTTGTCTAACCTCTAAAAGGCCTTGGATAGGTTGCGGAGGGTCAGACAAAGCGATCTTAATAGACAACAAATCTATCACCTATTTTCCAAGATTAGATTATAGATGCCCTGCCCTATGAAGCTCTAACTACCTTTAGAGGTTAGTCTTCCACTGTATGAGTGGTTACAAAACGTGGTCTTAACCGCCTCCACTCTCCAAATTACCCCTAAAAATCTTGAAGCTTGCCTTAGTGCAAAGATATACCTCCCTAAAACATCGGAAGCATTGTTTCACTAAGGAACTACTTACCATGTTTACGATGACCATCTCTTCTATAAATAGGGTTAGGAGTTAATAGTTAGGGGTTGAATCTTCACCTACACCTACATAAGGTAGTAAACGAGCCGATTTAAACTTTTCAAGACTTGAACTTGACTTGTTCAAAAATTATCAAGTTCAACTTGAGCTTCAGCTAAACTTATATCGATCTTCAATTTCAAGCTCAATTTTGGCTCATTTAAATAAACAAAATTTAGTTCTAGCGCGAACATGATTTAGTTACAATCGAGCCAAACCTTTTATCAAGTTTAAAACAAGTTTTATTTTGAACTCAAGCTTAACTCATTTTCAATTCAGTTTTTTCATATATTAATTTTTTTCAACATAAAAATAATAGATAAAAGTTACAAAATATATATGCATATGTATTACATAAATATTAGTTTTTAGTTTTAATTATATATTTATATATATATATATTACATCATATATATATTTCATAAGCCTATTAATGAGCCCGTTCATGAGCTTGTTAACAAGTCTGTTTTCCGAACCTAAATTAAAGCTTAAGCTTGACTTGTTTTCTAATCGTGCTTGTAGATGTACAAATTTGATTACAAAGGCCTTGAGCCTAATTCTTATTTGGACTTAACTCTTTGGCCTAATGTGACAGGGCTTAAAGAGTTAGGCCCAATTCAGTTGGGATGATCATGGGAGTTTTGGCATGGTAGGCTTGGAGTAGGGCCCGTTGGAATTGGCCTGCCCAATTCCAACCTTTCTCAAATTGGCTCACACACATTACAATGAAGGCCTTGATGGGCTCGGGTCCATAAGGGAGCCCATATTCATATCCATAATGAGAAGGACTCATCCTGGCCGTCGGTTGTCTGTCTCATCTGACGGATGACATCGACGGCCAGATTCTCTATAAATACCTTAGTCCTTACCTCATTTGGACGAGGTGAAATCTTGGACAAACGCCGTCGTGCTGCCGGATTTCCGTCTTGGTGAATCAAACATTTAATTTACTCAAGAACATACATGAACACATAGTACTCAGTGAGGTTGATGCTATTTAGCTCCCTTACCTGTCACACGTGTGTTAGAGCCTATTGAGATTGCCTACTCCTCCTCCCTACGCGATACTCTCTTGATCATCCTATCACGTGTTGTTTCCCTAGGTCACGCGTAGCGCGATAGTCACGCGACACGCACGTGATCGTTGCATCCGGATTCATACCCACACAATGCTCAAGCTAAATAAGCCAAGCTTAAATAACTCATAAGCTACTCGATTCTCTTGTAGCCCTACACACACACTCCCAAGCATATTTGCTGCCCCCTATGTACTACCTTCACATCTTTTTTTCATTCTTCAAATATATTACTGGCTTAAATATCGGAATAATCTCCTTAGACAATCCCCAATTATTCTACTTATTATCCTTTTTATTTTTTTGCCAAAAGCTATTCTATTCAGTTTTTATGATTCTTCCATCTTGCAAATTTAACAATACTGATCCAAGGTTTTAGAAATCTGATATCCTACCGTCAAAGAATAAATACCAAACGGAATTTATATGGGTCAATAGCTAATGGTAGTAATAATAAGAAAGGAGAAATAACCTACTGATGCTATTAATATATTTTTTGAAAAAGGAAAAAGAAAAAGAAATCCACTTTCGAAGATTTGTTCTGCCGGTCACAGCAACCAAAATTGAGAAAATTAATTGGGTCTATTCGGTTATCTGATTTTCATCTATATTTCAGTTTTATCTGATATGCATATATATTTTATTTATATATAATTTGTATATAATCTGTTTATGAGTAAAAAAATATTTTTTTTCATCTGTATTTGATTTTTGATAAATATATATTTAAAAATAATAAAAATAAAATATTAAAACAATTAGAATAAGATAAACCAAACAACTCTAATTACAAAAACAAAAAGCACCTAGGGAAGTTGACTATGTCAGTGGGAGAAGTGAAAAAGGAATTCAAGAACTTAGTCTCTGTTTGTGTTGTCCTGCGAATTCGAAGGAGTAATAATAGAGGAAGCAATTTCGGGCCCATGATCGGCCCGATCAATCTCCACTTTGACGAAACTTTATTATAGAAGTCGTAATATGGAATAATATAAGCTGATAAATATTGATCTTTGTCAATTGTTTTAACTGTCCATATTCATGCGTTTTCGCGAATTTTTTCGATGTGGCTTGATTTGCAATTATTATTGTTATATACTTGTTTTGATGAAATTTTGATTATTCAATAGTTTGACTAGTAATGATTGTACTGTGAGTTCATTGTTTGTTAATAATTTTATTGAATATTAATAAGCAATTTCAACTTAAACATAGCTTAGTTTTTATTATACCTAAGTAAAGAGTAATCGATAGTCAAACCAAAATACAAATAAAAAAAGAGGAGAAAATTCATTTAGGTCCAAATATTATGAATCCGGAGATACATCTGTATTTGGCGAATTATCCTCAACGACATAACTCTTTTCCACATCTTTTACATGCTTAAAATTTCCCAACACCATTTGTATTGTCCAAGATTAAAAGTAATATATAGATAAACAAATAAATATTAATAACTATTTTCAATTACTTAACATCAATCAATAATTCTACATAGGATTGATTCGGTATTTTTTATTTATTCTTTTTCCGTAATTGATGGAGACTTCCAATAGGATGTCATAAATATAATACGCCCTTAATTGCTATTACTTTATTTCATAGAAAGATGCACTAATCTTAGAAGCTGCAGTGGGTCACATAACTGAAATTTAGGCAGATTTTTTTTTTTCCCTTTCCTTTCGGTCCTTTCACCTTCGGTCTTGCTGCTGTAACTTCGAAGAATAATGCAATCTTTACGTACCAAAAAAAATATATATATATTAAAAAAAGGGTAATGTAATCTTTCACGTAATTAAAGGGTAGCATTAGTGTAGTCTCCGATATTACTATTAAAAATAGGCATAGACCATAGAGGTTTAGGCGTCACTACTCCCTATCACTTTAGAGTTTGGACCATCGCTTTTAAAAAAACGTAATTACACTCGGATATAATTCCAATGAGTAAAATGAATATATTATAGATAATGTGGATACAAACTTCTTCCCTGAGGGGGTCTTGCATACTTCACGGAAATCGGGATCATTGTACAAAACTTTAGAATATTGATGAGAAGATGACATTTGATGATATAATAGTTTAGAGAGAATGATGGGGAAGAAGAGTAGATATTCTCAATGTCTGAATGCACAAGTGACAGGTAATGAGCTTGAAGAGATCTCGCATGTTAAACTTATAATTCTTGAGCAATTATAATATTAACACATTTGAGTTGCTTTGTTTATTTAATCTTTGTAAATGAAATCCCCTGCACCGAATGTTATTTATCTTTTCTTTCCAAAAATTGAAGATGAAAAAAAAGTGATTGAGTATTTATAAGCACTTAGCATGAATAATGACCATCTAATCATCTCAGTAATTGACGGATGAGATGGAGCAAGCTGAATTCATAGTTATCCTGAATAAACTTCTTATGGGTCAATGTCAATAGCCATCTCTTGTATGCGTAAGCTTGTCAGAGAAAGGTTGGATGCGGCGAATCGGTCCAACGAACTCTTTTCCAAGTTTATCAAGCCAAATCTTCCCAAGTCATCCTAATAACTAAACCAAACTCGTTGACATGTTTAATGCGAAGCATTTGATCCCTTACACTGGTGACAATTCAAACAAAGACAACTAAAGGATGAATTCTATCTACCTTAGGAAGGATAATAAAATGGAAGCAGTGGAGAATATGTACATAGAAATATGGGACAAAGACTAGTCAGCGGCAATTTTATAACTTCAAGTCCCTATTTTGATGTAGGATGAGCCAACAAATAAAAATTACTACCTTTGGTGGTGGCTGGCCTCATTTTTTGGGAAAATTCAATCTTTTAGGTTAAATCCACTTTTTTTTTATTTTAGGAAATATTTAATCATGTCGTAATTTTTTATAGAAAGATCTGTTTTATGTAGTGTTTGTAGCATTTTATTTGTCCTTTTTAATTATTCTATGCCTGTAGGTTTTATTGACTTTTCGACAACTTTCAAATTATATTTTTGGCAACTTTTGACCTTGCATGTATTGTATGTCCTAGGGCAAATAATAGAACAATCGACCAATAATATTATTTTGGAGCCACATTTTCCTCATTTTTTTATTAGGATTTTGAATTCTCTTTGGTAATTTCGAAATTTGGATGTCTATTTTTTGGATATTCTAAGGATCAACAAATAAATTAAAGATTAATTTTCAATATTCTTGTGCTAATTAACATAATGTGATAGTTCCCTTTTCTTTCGCTGCTTCACAATGCCTTTCCAAATTGTGTAATTATGAAAAGTTGTTGTTTTATCTTAATATATATTCTTATTAATTTGAAAGTCAACAAAAGGAAAGCTAAGATTAGTCTATGTATTGCTATGGTTATTCATGTGTTAAAACAAAAAAGATAAAACTTATAGATGTATCGATTCGATTGAAATAAACATATGTACTATATGCATATCTTGCTATTAGCATTCAATTTGATGTTAGGGGAGTGATATGATATGGCATATAATGAATGATTAAGTAAGAAAGTGATGAGGAGGACAAGCAAGCAGTTTCAGGAAGATCGAACATATACACAACAAACGAAGTATTCAAGTACCAAACCCCACTACTATTGATGAGAGATGTTTATTTATACACAAGTATACTTGATTTGAGTTGAAATATTAATAACATACAACTATTGAAACACTATCAAAAAGGTTACAAAAGGAAGGAAAAAAAAAATCTCTCCCTGGTTATAAATACAATTGTTTACTTGGTAAGACTCTATATAAAACAATCAAACATGTTTGTCAATTACATTTATTTCTTGTGTTATTATAACAACGTATCAAATATTAAGAATACGTAATAAATAATTTTTATTTACATGAAAAATAATCTATACACTAAATGTTATTTATTATTTTCTATTTTTTTTTCATTACTTTTTATTTATATTTCTATTTCAAAAATATACAAACACTTCCGAGGAAGACATTGAATACTTTTTATTTTTATTTTTTTTCTTTCGTTCAAAATTAATTATTTAGAGAATATTGCTAGATTTCAACAAGCTTTGCTATCATAAACCCAAAAAAAAGAAGTAAAATTGCTCTAGGGATTAATTATGTAAAGAAGATTATTTTATTAGCTAATGGTATTTTGGTCTAGTGATATCTCTCCTTTTCTTTTATGGGATAGATCTTAGATTCGAATCTCCTCTAGTCATTATAATTGAAAAAAAAAATTATTTTATTGGAAATATACTGTAATAACTGGTGGAGTGCAACTAGCTGGAAAACTTTGTTCCTGTGAATTTATTAGTTGACAGAAAATACATTTTCTACTTTGTGCCTAAGGTAGCATTTACCATTTACTATATGGAATTTCAAATCCAATCTTGTTTATTCTTTCCCCATGGGCCCAATATGACGGCCCATGGAAGGAAAGGGGCCTGAGCTCATTGTCTTTGGGTTGAATCCAATGTTTGATTTACGATTATTGGTACTGATTTCATTTAAAATATAAAGGGGACTACAATAAGCAAGATTGTGGGGATCAAATTTTTAACCTATACCCACTTATAAAAAAAAAAAAAAAAACATCTTTACGTAATACAAAGCATTAAGTTCTACAAATTATTCACTTCTAAAATGCATGTTTAGAAAAAGCAAGTGCCCAAAACACCACAAAGATCAAAGCTTTCTGCGTCAACTACTAGTCCAAAAATTCGATTTGGTTTTCTGCTTATGATTAAATAATGCTTTTCCCATAGTCTTATGGTGGCCGCACTCTTATGTTAATTTTACTGATTTTTTTCTTCTTTTTTTCCTTTATTTTTTTTTTCATCTTTTTTTTTGGATTATTTCTTCTTTTGAACTAATTTTTATGAATTTTTTTTATGTTTATTCAAATAGATAAAGTCACAAATCTTACTTATACTTTAATAAAATATACAATTAAATACCTAAACATTAAAATTGACCTATTTAGTACTTTTAGAATTTTGAAAGTGATCATTTTAATATTTAGAAAAAATTGAAAGAGATAAATGATGTGCATGAAAAGTTTTTTTAGGTATTAAATTGATCAATTTTAAAGTTCGATTATTTAATTATATATTTTATTAAACTTCAAATATCATTATTTCTTATTTAAATAACTTGACGCATATGGACCCTCGGAGCATGTTTTTACTAGACTTATAACAAGATCACCCGTGATCCCTTATTGGACTTACTTGGGGGTAACATATCCCTCAGCGTGTTTTTAAAACATGGTTTGAAATTTTTGGGATTTTTTTTAAAATGATATATATACATATATTTTTGTTATATCCTTTGCTTATAGGTATTTAATTTTTTTATTACAATAAAAGTTCGCAATCGTATATCCTCCCGTATTGCGCGGGTCCGACGCAAGAGCCCAGCCCGAGATGGGGACCCAAATCATGAACGTTTTAACTTTAACTGCAAATTCTTGACGTAAGACGGGTTTCGGCTTGAAAGCAACAACTAAAAAGGACACCCCCCACATATCTGTCGCTATTTTTTTATTTCTGTAGATACATATAATAATTTATTTATTTATTTTTTATTTAATGTCTTTTTCCATCAAAACCTAACTGAGATTATTAGGGCTGGCCCAAGATTGAATGGAGGGGAAAAAAATAAAATTTGTGACCGTTGTCGTCAGCCTCATTAATTATACAATTTTTGTTCGGCTCTAAAACTAGGGTTATATTGGAATTAGACCATGACAAGAGGTTATGTTCCTTTTTATGGAAGATGAATGTTTTGAAAAAGTAAAGCACATTTTCTTAAGTTTTCAGTCTTTTGGATTTTTTTCTTTTCTTTTCTTTTCTTTTCTTTTTTTTTAATGTTTTCTGGATAGGTGGAGGAGGAGTAGTAACTTCTTTTTTTAATGAAGTATGGTGGGAATTTCGTAGCTATTGTTAACTGAAAACAAACATAAAGTCTGAATACAGACTATTCCCAGATTCGGGAAATAAGGGTAACAATGTTTTTGGTGTATTTTTCATATCATTCCAATGCTATTACAACTAGTATATATAATGACTGTATAACAGAAAATATTCTTCTATGTCTAATTGATTGACATGTGGCAAAGGGATCACATGCTCCTTTATTCTATATAACTGCATACGATTAGCATAATGCCTGGCATACAGAATTATTTATAATATAGCCCAAACATTTAAGGCCTATAGTCCGAGCTCAGTCCTTCAACTTATCTTCTGTCTCCCTTACATCAATTTTTCCCCCTTTTGAAACCCTCGACCACGAGGGTAAATGATTGAACCTGAGTTCTAGATCGGAAAAGAACTCCCAGGTCAAATCATTGTGAGATTTGCCTTTCCATTTAACAAAGACCAAGGTGTCAGCAGCAGATCCGCGCTGGACCAGTTTTTGTTCCAAGAGAGCCACGGGTTCAAGTTCGTCTTCATCGTCAACCAGCGGTAGGGAGTTCTGAGGAGTGTAGCGTCCTGGGATGTAACGTTTGAGCTGTGAGACATGGAAGGTGGGTGGATGCATGCTTCAGCTGGCAGATCTAAAAGGTATGCTACTTCTCCAATCTTTTTCTTAATTACATAAGGACCATAGTATTTAAAATTGAGTTTATATGAAGTGTTCCTTCTGAGATTGTGCTGTTTATACAGTTGTAGCTTCACTAAGACTTTATCTCCCGGGTCAAAAGTCCTTTCTATCCTAGATCTGTCAGCTAGCTGCTTCATACGGTTTTGAGCTCTCCTTAGATGGAACTTTAGTGTTTTTAGGGCTTCTTCTCTGTTATTCAGCATTTTATATCCACCGTGTCGTTCCTAGAATCTCCCTTGACATAGGGCAAATGTAACGGGGTGGATATTCGTACAAGATTTCGAAGGGCGTTGAGCATGCCCTAGAGTGGTAGTTAGTATTGTACCACCACTCAGCTAAGGCCAAGAACTCACCCCATCGCTTAGGGTTCTCCCCAGTGACACACCTTAAGTATGTCTCTAAGCACCTGTTCACAACTTCCGTTTGCCCGTCGGTTTGGGGGTGGTAGGCTGTAGATAGTCTTATATCCACCCCTTGTACCCTAAAAAATTCTTTCCAAAAATGGCTAGTGAATGTGGGATCCCTGTTACTGATGATATTATTCGGAAAACCATGCAGCTTGAAGACATTATCAATGTATGCCTTAGCTACTTGGGAAGCCGAATAGGGATGGGTTAATCCAATAAAATGAGCGTACTTACTCAGACGATCTACCACCACCATGATCACATCCTTACCATGTGATTTAGGTAGTCCCTCGATAAAATCCATTGTCACATCTGTCCAACATCCCTCCGGTATGGGCAGTGGTTGCAACAAGCCTGGTGTAGCTACATTTTCGTACTTGCACCTCTGACAAACAATACATTCCCTCACGTATTGGCGTACTTCCCTTTCCATACCAGACAAATAGAAGGTTGAATGCAACCTTTTATAAGTTGCCTGGGCGTCTGAGGGGCCTCCCATTGCCCCATCATGGTAAAGTGAGATGAGTTTGAGTTTGAGAGTTGAATCTGGCCCTACCACAATTCTCCCCTTCCTGTTTAGCAACCCATCTACCATGGAGTACTTCCCTATTTCTTGGCCATTTTGCAACTTGGTGATTATCTCCTGGTAATGTTTGTGCCCGTCCAAGCTTTGTTTAATGGCATCTAACAACTCAGGGGTTGTAGGTAAGTATGAGATTGCTCTTGACCCTACAAAACCTACACAAGACAGAGCATCAGCGGCCTTGTTAGAATCACCACTCCTATATTGAATCTCATAATCTATTCCTAGTAGTTTAGTTAGCCACTTTTGTTGGCTAGGAGTAGTGAGTCTTTGATTCAAGAGATATTTGAGGCTTTGATTGTCAGTTTTGATGATGAAATGTCATCCCACAAGATAATGTCTCCATTTGTCCACAGCTTGTACTAGAGCAAGCATTTCTTTTTCATATATGGACATTCCCCTTTGTCTTGGTCCAAGAGTTTTGCTAAAATAAGCAATAGTGTGTTTATCTTGTGCTAAAACAGCCCCAATTCCTTCCTCGCTGGCATCTGTCTCAATAATGAATGGTTTAGTGTAGTCTGGTAAGCTTAGTACTGGGGCCTATGTGAGAGCTTTTTTTAGGAGCTCAAAGGCTACCATGGCCTCATGGGACCATTTAAAGCTGTTTTTCTTCAACAACAGGGTTAATGGTCCAGAAATTACAGCAAAACCTCGTATAAAGCATTGGTAATACCCAGCCAACCCGAGGAACCCTCTCAATTGTTTGATGTTGGCTGGTACTGGCCTTCTCTGACAACTTCAACCTTCTTCGGGTCTGTTGTAACTCCTTGCTTGGAAATTATATTACCCAAATACTCAATGTGTGTTGCACCAAAGATGCACTTGTTTTTAATTAAAAACAGCACCTCCTTTCGTAAAATCTGGAAGACAGCTAGCAAGTGTTGTTTGTGTTCTTCAATGGTTTTACTAAAGATTAGTATATCATCGAAGAATACAAGCACAAATTTCCTCAAAAAACTTCTGAATAAGTCATTCATTAGCCCTTGAAATGTGGATGGGGCGTTGGTTAAGCCGAATGGCATAACCAAGAACTCATAATGCCCTGCATGAGTCTTGAAAGCTGTCTTGTAAATATCATCTTCATTCATTCTGATTTGGTGGTAACCCGACCGCAAATCTAGCTTGCTGAAGTAGCTAGCTCCATGTAATTCATCAAACAAGTCTTCTATCAATGGTATAGGGTATCTATCCTTGATAGTAATATTGTTCAGCTCACGGTAATCCACGCACATTCTCCAGGTATTGTCCTTTTTTTTAACCAACACAACTGGAGAAGAGTATGGACTGTGGCTGTGTCTTATAAGCCCTTGCTGCAACATTTCCTTAACCATCTCTTCAAGGACATCCTTCTGTGCTAAGGAATGTCTGTAGGGTCATATGTTGACAAGCTTACTTCCTTTGTGCAAGTGTATCTTATGGTCATGGTTCCTCCGAGGTGGCAGATTTTGGGGAATTTCGAATAAGTCATAGTATTCCTCAATCAAGTCTAGCAATCGAGGGTGTACCAATGATTCCTTGGTTTTGTCTACTTCTACAGTTTGTACAATCACCGTCCAACATTGCAAATCAGAATCATGAACTTCCTTCTCAAACCACTTGATCATTGCTTTACTCTCAACCACCTTAACTACATCCTTCATTCCCCTCAATACACATTTTAATCCTTGATGTGCGAACTCCATAGTAAGAGTTGCAAAATTCCAACTGATGTCTCCTAATTGCATTAACTAGGGAATCCCAAGAATTATATCATAGCCACTAAGTGGTAAGATGTAAACATGTACTTGGAAACAATGACCTTGGATATTTAACTTGAGATGCAATATTTGTTGCTGAGTTATCATTGTGGTTCCATTTGCAAGTACCACTTTAATGGATGCAGCCTGTTCAAGTAAACACCCCATCCCCTTAGCAACCCTAGCGTCCAAGAAATTCAAGGAACTCCCACAATCTACCAAAACACCCAGCTTTCTCTTCTTGTGATGCACCTGGAAACGCACTACATTGGGTTCTTTGTTGTGCTTAAGAGCACACAAAGTCAATTTAGACAGCTCTTCTTCTAGGAAGGTTTCAGATTGGTTATTATCCCTAATCTTAGCTTCCTCTTCCTCCTCAACCATTAGAACCCGTAGTGATTTTTGCTTACACCTATGCCTTGGTCCAAACGGTTTATCACACCAGAAGCATTGTTTTTTCCTTCGTTTGTCCTCTAGTTCCTCTAGGGTCAGTTTCTTAGGAATCCTGGATAGACTGTTTGTAGGGTCATGGGTTCTAAATGGAACTTGTTTTGAAGTAGTGTGTGTGGTGTTTAAGTTCCTAGTGTCTGTGGTGGTTTGGGATATTGGTTGGTTTTGTATGTGGGTGGAGTGTATGGGTTTGGAATTGTGTTTAGGAGTGGGGTTTGGTTACGGATGTGTTTTTGGACGTTTTGGCTGGCTTTGACTGTGGTTTCTTGTAATTTAGCTAAGGTTAATGCATGTTGAAGAGTCTGGGGTTGAAACATTCTCACTGGAAATTGAATTTCCGGTTTAAGGCCACTCAAGAAACAACTCACTCTCTGATTTTCATTTAGCGGAACTAAGGTTATCAAATACTAAAATAGATTCCAATCAACTAGGGTTCCTTGTTGAAATAATTCCTTAAGAGCTGCCATTGGATCTTCAAAGGTTTCAGATCCAAATCGTGTTTGCAGTCCTA
This sequence comes from Combretum micranthum, assembly GCA_024138025.1. Lineage (NCBI taxonomy): Eukaryota > Viridiplantae > Streptophyta > Magnoliopsida > Myrtales > Combretaceae > Combretum > Combretum micranthum. The sequence continues at coordinate 120,725 of JAMXBD010001604.1, forward strand.
ATACAAAATCTTCCCATGTAATGGGATTTGGTTGTGCCTAACTTTGGATAAAGGAGTGATACCAATGCAATGCTATATCTTCAAAATGCATTCCTGCTATTTTAACTCTCAGACTACTAGGAGTTTCATCAAGTTCAAAATAGTGCTCAGCCTTAATTAACCATGATTTAAGGTCGTCACCCTTAAACATAGGAAAATCCAATCGTGTAGATCTAGGGGATACCTGATATTGGTTGTCTCCTTCCCGTGATGTCGGAGGCCAGGTTAATGGCGCCTTGCTAGTATTTCCAGTTTCATTTGAGGTTGTTGTAAATGGTGAATTGTTTTGAATTGATGAGTCTGCTAACTTCGTTTGCAGATCTACAATAGCGGAGCCATATTTGTCTAGGATCGTTTGCTGCTGTTTGAAGAGTTCAGCAAACTTATCCTCCTGTTCCTTCAGCAAGGTCTTCATTGTTTCTTCCATCTTATCAGTTTTTTCTGCTTCCCGAGTCTTTACCATCTACCTCTCCTATTCGCTCTGATACTATTGAAGTATGGTGGGGAATTTCGTAGCTATTGTTAACTGAAAACAAACATAAAGTCTGAATACAGACTATTCCTAGATTCGGGAAATAAGGGTAATAATGTTTTTGGTGTATTTTTCATATCATTCCAATGCTATTACAACTAGTATATATAATGACTGTATAACAGAAAATATTCTTCTATGTCTAATTGATTGACATGTGGTAAAGGGACCACATGCTCCTTTACTCTATGTAACTGCATACGGTTAGCATAATTGTAAAGACCCGACATGCTCAATTCTCAAATTAAGCACACCAAGTCCCCAACCACGTATAACTCTTACGAATTATACGTAAGGTTGTCTTAAAAGAAGGTGTTTATGTTGAACATTGCTATCCGATTTTAGGTTATGAAATCGTTTAGTTAGATTTTCAGATAACTGGATTTAGCAGCGGAAATAAATTTTATAAAACAATTTAGAAATAAAGACATTTCAAAACTTCCACTCTTCTCAAGTGGAGAATTATTAGATTAAACAAAGCTTTGCAAAAGTTAAATTACAAAACATGGGCTCTACTATGCCCTTTAAAGAATATAATAAGTTTAAATAATAAATCCAGCTCTCACTAATAGTAAACAAAAAGAAATAAAATAACTAACTACATTCACGCTCCTACTCACTTCACTTATCCACAAATTCTCTCCGAATCATCACAAATGCCCAAAACCCGAGACAAACATCATCACACCAATCATCATCACCATCACCATCCTCATCAACATCAACATCAACAACAATAATAAGAACAACAACATCAAAAACCTCCACATCATCATCAAGTCATCATCTCATCATCATCATCAACAACAACAATACCTGTAAAAGGAATAACAACAACAAGAATGAGCCGAAGCCCAGTACACAGCAACACAATCACACACGGAGTGACACACGAGTTTTACTAAATGCAAATGTGACAATCAACAAGTTATTATCTATTCTTTAAAATAAACAAATCAACATGGGAGTATTCAAACTCCGGACATCAAGGATCTAGTATCACGTCCGCCTCCCTGAGTGGTCCCTACTGTTCATACAGACTAGGCAGCCTCACCTTCCGGCGTAGCCCGTAATACTAGAGGATCCTGAGTAACGCATCACGGTACTCAGGGGGTTGATATAAGTAGCTCGGATACTTATATCTCCTAGATAAATCTATCTAATAACGAAACAGTACCATGCCCCCAATCTAAGCAAGGTGCCGCTCTCCGAACCAGATTCAACGGCGTAAAAGACAATCAATACTCATCACTTATTAAGTCAAGTTTAAGTTCTTAATTTATTTTAGATGCCTATCATAACATCCAACATGCAAGTTACTGCGTACCTTATATAAGAAATCCAAATAGATTCTCAGAAGGAATTCCAGAAGATAATCCAGAAGATAAATCAGATATCCACTTCTGTTAAGGAAAAAACTCGTATAAGAAACTAAACTAAACTAATCATCTACTTCATCAAAATCGTATAAGAACTTAAGCTATTTATCCGTTCATCTCAAACTCATTTTATTAAACCCTATTTGATCAGACACTAAATAGGAACCCCACTATGGCTGCACAGATCGCCCCGCCAAAATATGGATAGTTCTCCTTTGTCTGTCAAAGAATTTCTTTTTTCTTTATTTATAGTGTTTTATTACAAAAGCATTAACAAAGAATTCATAAACCAAAAACATTCATTTTCTAAGTAAACACACATTTGAAACAACATATTTCCCATATTATTCAAAGATCATCCTAATTCATTCATCTAAGCTAATTAATAGCTATTAACCCATTTTAGCTTAACATTAGCCAAATTGATTAAAATTAGTCATTTGATTCATTTACTAAGTCAAGTTGATTAAACTTAGACGATCTAATCCATTTTAGTTCATTCAAGTTCATTTAGTCAAGTTGAACCTAGGTTTGTTAACTAAGTTTATTTTATAACCAACTTCTAGATTTAATCTAATTGTTTGTTAAATCTATAAATCTACTTAACCCATGTTTAATTACATGAATTAATTCACTTAACACATCAAATATCACTCATCTATCTCATTTTAGTTTAAAAAGATCCATTTCCTAAGCAAAACACATTTAACAAACAAAAACAAGTTTTAATTTTGTTTTGGAAAGTGTTGCAGCTGGAAAGAATCAAAATTCAAGCATTGATACTTTTCGAATTTGTAAAAACTCAAAACATAAAAATTGTAGATCTCTTTTTAAAGCTTTCCAACACAACTTGAATCACCTCAATCGGAGGTCGTATGAAAAAGTCATGACTAATTTACAAAATAGTATTGCATCAGGGAAGAAATCCGAGAGCGTAACGCCCTTGCAAACGGGGCCGTTTGGAAGACGTTTGCACTCAGGGAAAATGAAATTTTTGATCCGAGAGCGCAACACCCTTGCAAATAGGGCCGTTTGCTCCAAACAACCCCCCAAACGGGGCCATTTGCACAGGCGTTTAACAGTTTTACGAAATTCCTTATTTCAAATACGAATTTTACAAAATTTTTACTCTTCAAACCTTCTCTAAAACACTTTACAACCATCATACTACAGCCTACATCTATTCTAACATCTTCAAACATGCATAAACTTCACATTTACCACATCAAACATCTCAAACTTCATCAACCTCCATAACCACTATTCACCATCTTCTTTCTTATCAAAACCCAACTTCCATCAACCATGAAATCAACAAATACATATATAAATAGCACTCTCAACCCATTTCAACATCAATTCATCAATTAAATAAATAAACAACAAAGATAACAAGAGAATAACAACTTATCTATTTAGAACACTTGCACACTTGATCTTTCTTTACATTTCTAACTTGTTTTCCTTCATCTAGCTTCTCTCCTAGCTTTGATTACTCTTCTAGATAGCTTTAACCTTGAGATTTGTGGAAGAAATTGGAAGAAAAGAAGAGAAAAGAATAAGAAAGGAAGAGGGAAAAGAAAGTCTCGGTTGGGGAAAGGAAGAATAAGGAAAGAAAAGTGAAAGGAAGAGAGAGAGAGCAGGTGAGGAAAATAAATCAAAAGGGAAGTTTAAAGCTTAAAATTAGGATATTTTAAAATAAGGGTATCGAATTTAAAACTTTCAGATCGATATCTTTAGTTCTAAAATATTTAGGAGATGATTTCAAAACCAATAGGTTAGAAATTAAGAACTCAAAGTAACAGCTTAATTTATAAATTTATTTTGGATAAAAGATATTTAATTTAAGCTCAGGTTTAAGAACTGATATTTTTATCCAAGCAAATGAACTCAAATTTTGTAAAGATTTAGGAATTAGTGTTTAGGCTAAGAATCAAGAGTCTAGGAATCCTCTAAACATTTTTAGAACATGTTTAGAGATTTTAAGAATTTCAAATCTCAAAACCAACTTAATTATTAGCTAATTAAATTAAGCCAACTTGTCTAATTAAATCCTGTAATTCATTTGATTTATTTAATTTATCTAAACTCAATTTCTAATCTTGGTGAAGATTTGGGATATTTCAATAATGCTTGGCATACAGAATTATTTATAAATTTGTTTGGGCCATAGCCCAAACATTTAAGGCCTATAGTCCTATTATTGGTATGAGCTCAACCCAGCCCAAACATTTAAGGCCTATAGTCCGAACTCAGTCCTTCAACTTGTCTTCTGTCTCCTTTACATCATGCTCCTTTTTATGGAAGATGAATGTTTTGAAAAAGTAAAGCACATTTTCTTAAGTTTTCAGTCTTTTGGATTTTTTTCTTTTCTTTTTTTTTTTTAATGTTTTCTAGATAGGTGGAGGAGGAGTAGTAACTTCTTTTGGCCAATTAAAATCAGTTGTGATTTTCAACTTTTATACCATACTCTTCTATATACCTGATTACTCCAAATATATGTTGTGTAATATCTTTTATTAAATTTTGTAGTTAATAAATACTTGAAATTTTTTAGTTAGTCTTAATATTGAGAATTTTTTTTTTTTGTTTGGACCGTTGTCTTAATATTGATTTGATTTATTACCTTTTATATGATTCAATGCTTATTATTAATTAAATCTAGTAATTTTTTACATATAAGAATACATATATAAATATATCATTATTCAAATACAAATATGATTTAATATTTGAACCATATTTATAGGGGAACTTATGTCAACCTCCCTGACTTATTGAATAATAACCTTTTAGTACATAATGTTTCTTTTTGAATCCAACCACTACGAATGTCCTTTTATTAGATCATGATAGTTGATGTAAGCTGTTTCTTTTTCAAACAATGAAATTTCGATAGTCTACAAAAAAAAAAAAAAAATGGCTCAATTCATAACCCGAAACAATTCAAACCATTATTTAATCAAAATGTTAAAAAAAACTTAATCATATTTATTTTTTTTAACGGTGACTATAATGAAGATTAATAATTTGAACTCGATATCTTTCACTTGAAAGACTACAACTAATATGATCAAGTTATAGCTTATAAGGCAGTGGATAATTGTATGCTCGTAAATTTGTTTTTTTCTTTGTTTGTTTTATAGAGATAAGAAACAGAGCATGGAAGGAGTAAATATTTTATTAGCATTCAATGTCGGTTGACATGGACAAACGTCCGACGGACGGCAGGAAATCTTTCCAAAACCTACTACATATGGAAACTTACATATTGGAAGCCAACAGGGTAAGGTTGTAATTGAGGCAGTCATATACGTCCAATTAGTTTTATCTGAAATGGGAACTGCTGAAAAGCAGGCCAAGTGTCATGTTTTTCGAAAGTTCTATTTCCACCTTCTAGTAGAGCGTAGCATATGGACACTTTTGTATTTTTTTTTTTATGACCATTCTTATTTTTCAAAAAAAAAGAAAAAGAAATGAGTTATGAATAAAATTTTAATTCTTAAAATATAAAATAGAAAAATTAATACTTTATTATATTATTTAATTATATTTAAAGTGATATTGTTACTTATTAAGAAGATATTTAAAAACCATCAATGCTCTTATTACAGCTTATTATTCTGTAGGGAAAAAAATACCAAGTCCATTCTTGATTCTACTTATGATCAACCAAACATGCTATTAATATTTTAACCACTAAAAATATTGGAGATTATTTAAGAAGATTCTGTATAATATTCACTAAAAACATTTCTTGTTAAGTGAATAATTCTTCTAATTAACCATGATATTATGATTTGCTTTTCATCTTCAGTGCCCTTATTATTTTGTTTTTATAATTCCTTTCAACTGTCTCGATGGGATTATTCTCCCTTAATTAATTATTGGTCCTTAATTAAAGTTGGTAACTTACGTCTAGCCATCTAGGCGTCTTCTAATAAAACCTCAAGTTATGCATATTTTATTTGAAAACTTTAAATTAGACAGAATAACACCCCCAAGAACTTTTTAATTTAGGGTTTGAAAATAAAGAGCATATTGTTCTTCTAATTTAGGGTCTTAAATTACGAGATTATTTCTTATATAACCATCCTTTCAAAAAAATTATATAAATACAACTTGGATAAAAATAATTATATAATTATCATCTCTATATCTCATCTTCAACATGTTGTTATGTACTGAATTTCCAAAGTATAATATACATTCAGATATGTGTCGCATGACTAACATGTGATACATATTTAGAGTATATTACTATACCACATGTTGGACATGTGATTTCTAGGCAAATCTTAGTATCACATATCCTACATATTTAATTATTTTTCTTTAATTTATATATTTTTATTTTTTTTTTAAATCGATAGAAACATTATGCGTGATTTAAAGTACGGATGGCGACCTGCCAGCTTTAAACAACGATTAAGGGAGACTGATAAAGACCATGCAATTAAAAAAGAACAAAATATGAGTTAATAAATTGCAAAAAAGTGAAAACACACACCGAATTCTTTGATTTACTTAATGAGGGAACTCTTTATTTTATTCCTTACGATAGAAACTTCAATGGGATCCAAAAAAATTGCCATCCAAAGTTTAAGAGTAGGTTGCTTCTAATAATTCTTATGTTTAGGGTAGATATGTGCCGAATCCAAACCGGTCCTGGTCCGAACTGGAACCAGAATCAAAGGAGCCAATTCCTATCTAGTTCTTGTGGAATCATAGATTTCGGTTTTAGAATTGCAAAATTTTTTTTAAGAGAAGAAGATTAAGAAAAATAAATATCCTTACAGAACGATAACTCTCATATACAATAAATATTAGAAATGCTTTGACATTAAATAAAAAAATAAAATAAATATTTATTAATACAAACATTTCTATTACAGATAATAAGTGTGAAGCACAAATAGTTTTACAAATACTACAAATATTATATCATGAAGATTCAAGTTTAATTTGAATCCATTTTTTAGTTGTGTCTTATTTTTTTATTTTTGTTTTCAAAATTTTCTTCTCTTTTCATTTTATTTGGAACTGTGGTGGAACTACCTGTTCCACCAATTTCTAGTTGTGGAATAGGCAAGAACCTATGGAATTGACAGTTCCACCTCAGTTGTGGAACTGGATAGGTCGGTTGGGAATTGGATCCGGTAATGATTCTGGTTCGGTTCCCAACTCGAAACCAAACTGTGCCCATGTCTCGTTTAATGAATGGCTATTCAATTTTTATTTGTTTGATATGAAGTTATTATATTATAGGATTTAATTGTAATTACTGGGTAGCAATTCCTCGTAAATTAATTTTATGCAAAATAACAAATAGTTATTGATGTATCTATCTTATGAATTATTATTTATTTTTTATCATATCAAAAATACTTTTTCTTTAGAGATATACTATCATCTCTCCATCATAAGTGCAACAGATGCATAATAGTGTTTTACTTTTATTCTAGTAATTTTTAAAAACTTTTACTAATTAACAAAAAATAATTATTACAACTTCGTTACATTGATATTGAATTTCAATTCAATTCGCTTGTTCTATATTGAAACTTAGTGTTTTAGAAGGAACTTTTTGGATAGTATGTTGTCATATGTTTTTAAAGATTTAATTTTTACATTTGATATGTAATATGCATTATAAGATTTTTCCATCTAATTTAATTTTATGTTACTTTTGTATAATTTTCAATGAAAAAAAAAGACATTAGATTATATTTATAACTAAGTGCACCTACAAGCAGAGGTGTTCACAGATCGGTTAACTGGTTTGTGATCATATTTTTTTAACCTATCCATAATGTTTGGATTTTTAATATCCTAATCAGAAACCGGTCCATTATGAATGGTTAACCGCCTTAACAGTTAACCTTTTTTTTTTGTTAATTTTTTCGGTTTTGGTTTTTAATTATTCAACATAATGGTCGAACAAAATTTGTAGTTAACTGTATTTTTCGATTTTTAACGATTCTTCTTCTCCTTCTTGTTATTATTTTAAATTTACGTTCACGTATGTTTTGTTTTTAAGATTCCTATGTTTTTAATATACAAAGTTTTGTTAATATTGACATCATTGTTTCACGCTTCTTACGAAAATTTCCCACTTTCCATGCTTGACTATGGTTAAAATCATTATATGTAAAAAGATATACGACCTTCAAATTTTTCACATTATGAATTATCTTTCTCTCTCTCTTTTTTAACTAGAAAAAATTATCTAGTATGGAATTTGTTAAGATGTTCTTTTGGGCAGAAATTAAAAAAAAATCCGTTATCATCAATTATCAACAGAAAAGATACAAATTATTTGATCAAGGATCGCGAATGTACACTATAACTATTAGCCTATTTTATTAGTATTTATATTTTTTAAAAATAATTATATAATTATATTATAAATTATATATATTTATAAATACGGATAGGTTAACGAAATCCATCAGTTTCTGGTTCTATAATCCTAAACCGTATCTGAAAATCAAAAAAATTAAAATGATAATCCTAAACCGAAACCGATGAATTGGTTAACCATTTTTTCGGATTGGTTATCCTAAATGTTCGATTTTTTTGCACACCCTCTCTATAAGTATTACGAACTTCGTGGGACAACCACATTAAGAACTTTTGCTAGCACGAAGAAACAATATAACAACAACACATACCTACGTAGGTGCATTTCAACCCATCTACTAATATCCCATCTTAGCTTATGTTTGGAATGAGAAAGGAATTAAAAGGGAAGGAAATTTCAACTTTCAAACATTTTTATTGTTTGAAATTTAAATGAACTGGAGAAAAAATAAATCTAGGAGAGACACTTTCTTATGGCCCAAAAGATTATTCCTTTCAAAATAACATTACAGCATTATAATAAAGTATATGCTTATATCGTGGGACCTTTATGGTATTCTTAATAATAAAAACTAAATTTTTTTTCATTTATATGAAAGAATAATTCTTTCCTTATCTAAATGGAAGAATAATTCTTTCCATTTCTAAGTAAAAAGAATCCAAATTTTTCACTTATTTTTTTTACTCTTCAATTTCTTTCCTCTACTTTCCATTATTCCTAACTCCTTTACACTTGCCGAACATCCTGTTGGAGTCGCAATAAAAATATTTCTCATGCAAAATGGTCCAATTTGTGCTGCACTGACCAAGTTTATATTATTAATCTATCAACAAACGTTTCATATAATTGATTTGACGTCCCCCCAATATGGCATAACAGTATTTATACCTAATCTATGTCCCAATAACATCACCAACATTCACCAAGGTGCTTTCAACTTCACGAGCAAATGCCCCCCCAAAACAGCACAGCCGCCAACCAAAAAAGGAAAAAAGGTAAAAGGAAGGACAGGGCTCAATAAAAAGAGAAGATCATGCAACTATGATCACCCATTTCCTTATTCCAATCGTGTTCCATGTTTTACGAGGGAGACAAAAAAAAGCTGAGGATTATAGATAAACGTAACAATATTATAAAAGTTCGAGTATCTAACCAGAAATTAGTTTAAATATCTATACCGTATCTACTTGATCTATTTATAAATAAAATTATCAGTTTTTTATTAGTATTTATTTTTAATAAATATCTGTTTAGAAACAAAAAAAATGTGATACCAAAATGAATAAAACCTAGTGAAACAAATGGACCCTTGTTATTAACCGATGGATACATACTATTTAAATAGATTGAAAAAATATAGTAACTATTAATATTAGTATGAGGGTTGCAGATTTTGAAAATCTAAAATTGAAATCTACCCTGTAATATTTACTATCTAATGGTTAAGTATATAAATGGTATTTATTTTCATTAATTTCATTTTTGTATTTATATATGTTTTTATAGGCTATACAAAACTACTAAAAAAGGAAAGAATAACTATTTTATAGTTATGCCTAAGATTATGGTAATTCATATTTTGTGGGATTAAATGATTCTAATTACGTAATTTTAGCAAATTAAAGACAGTCAAGTCAACACCCCCTCTTAAGTTAGTGTATGAATATCTTTCATTCCCAACTTGTCTAGTGAGCTATGAAACACTTTGCTAGAAACAACTTTTATGAGGATGTTTGCTAGTTAGTTTTCTAATTTTATAAAAGAAAATTGAACTATCTTTGCCTCAAGTTTTTCTTTGATAAAATGTTTGTAATGGTTGTGCTATGGGTGTATGGGGGAAGCTAATATGCATGTAAAAAGGGGCTGGCCAAACCCATGTGGGACTTCCTTCACACCACAAGTAGCAGTGGATGGAAGCACCCGTGTGGTGCTGTAATGCCACCACTGTGAAGTGGTACCGCTGGGGAACCACATGACTTACACCCGCCCCTTTTTACATGCATATTAGCCTCCCCATACACCCATAGCACAACCATTGTGTAATGGGTGCTTCCATCCACTGCTACTTGTGGTGTGAAGGAAGTCCCACATGGGTTTGGCCAGCCCTTTTTACATGCATATTAGCCTCCCCCATACACCCATAGCACAACCATTACAAGACATCTTGTAATGGTTGTGCTATGGGTGTATGGGGAGGCTAATATGCATGTAAAAAGGGGCGGGTGTAAGTCATGTGGTTCCCCAGCGGTACCACTTCACAGTGGTGGCATTACAGCACCACACGGGTGCTTCCATCCACTGCTACTTGTGGTGTGAAGGAAGTCCCACATGGGTTTGGCCAGCCCCTTTTTACATGCATATTAGCCTCCCCCATACACCCATAGCACAACCATTACAATGTTGATTTACTTCAACATGTTTTTTCCTATCATATTGAACTGGGTTATGTGTAATCTCTATCGTAGTTTTGTTGTTACAAAACAACCTCATACTTGACTTAAATGAGTAGCCAATTTCTTTTAATAGCTTTTTAAACCAAAGCAGCTCACAAAGTCCCTTTACCATACCACAAAACTCGGCCTCTGCACTAGATAACACAACTACTTTTTGTTTCTTACTTCCTACCTAATCTGCGTCCATATAAGCATTAATTTTTAAATGATTACACTTTTTAAACATAAGCCATTTTCCTAGAGATGCTTTTAGATACCACAAAATTTACGTTATATCTTCCATATGTTCTTTACTCGAATTATACATAAATTGAGTTAATAGACCCACAACATAAGCAATATTTGGGCATGTATGAGACAAGTAAATTAACTCTCCTATGAGCCACCGATATCTTTCTTTATTGGTGGTATACGATCTAAACATTCCCTTAGTTTGCACTTTTGAGCAAGCAAAGTTTCTATTGGTTTACAGTCAAGCATGCCCATTCCAGCTAAAAAGGTCAAGCACGTACTTTCTTTGTGAAAGAAATATTCCTTAACTTGATTGAGCCACCTTAATTCCCAAAAATATTTCTAGCCTCCAAGATTTTCATTTCAAACTTAGTTGCTAGATGTTTTTGTAAGCTCGCAATCTCCTTCTAATCATTTCCTATAATTATCATATCATCAACATAAATTAAAAAGGTAGTTATCAACTTTCCTTGATGCGTTAAGAATAAAGTATAATCTGAATTACTTTGTTTATACCCACACTTCTTCATAGCCAAGCTAAACCATCGAAACCATACCCTTGGTGACTGTTTTACATCGTATAATGCCTTTTGCAACTTGCATACTACCTTAGTTTGTGATGCAACAAAAACCAAGTGGAACATTCATGTAAACTTCTTCCTTGAGGTCCCCATAAAGGAATGCATTTTTTACATTGAATTGATGAAGTGACCAATACAAGTTGGTGGTAATTGATAGTAAAACTCTAACTGTATTTAATTTCACCACTGGTGAAAATGTTTCTTAGTAGTCAATGCCATATGATTGTGTGTATCCTTTTGCGACGAGCTTTGCCTTATATCGATCTATTGTTCCATCTGCTTTATATTTAATAGAGAGCCATTTACATCCAACTGTTTTCTTACTTTCCGGTAGTATTGTAAGCTTCCATGGATTTTTTTTTTTTTTCAGTGCTACCATTTCTTCAATTATTGCATGGGTCCATCTGAGGTCATTCAAAGCCTCTTGAATTGTATTTGGGATGTGCTTAGAAGATAGGTTATGCATAAATATCTTGAGTGGCTGTGACATTTTCTCAGTGCTAACATACTTGGCAATTGGATATTTAATTCTTTCTTTGCTATGGTTCGGGATTATCGATTTGATGGCTTTCCTCTATTGTACCTGGGAGGCAATTTATACCCAACAAGAATATCTTCATTATTATTAGAAGAGGGATTCGAGGATTGTACCTTAAGATTATTCTCAGGATTGGTCAGTAGATATTGAATTTAGAGGGATTGGGGCTGTTCTTGTCCTTGTTGAGTCTCTACCTCTTCATTTTCTCTTTCTCGCCCATCTTTCATGCTATGTTAAGTTTCTACCTCTTCATTTCCTCATTCTTGATCTTTCACGTCATGTTAAGTGTATACCTCTTCATTTCCTCCTTTTTACCTATCTTTCACGTCATTTCTTGTCTTCTCATCTTATTTTTACTAGAGGCATATCTTTAACTCTAGTCATTTCCTCATTTGTGTCTTGAAAACATGGTCAATTCTCCTAATAAACATAGTTCATATTATTCTCTTCACCAATCTGCTCCCCTTGAAGAGAATAATGTGAATTTAGCTCTCCAAAGAAATATTCAATTTCTAGAAATATAACATCCATTATGATATACAGTCACCTTGTTGCAGGATCATAGCATCGATACCCTTCTTATGTTGTGCATAGCCTAAAAATAAGCAGCGTATTGTACATGGATCAAGTTTGGTCCTTTGATTCTTGTGAAGATAGACATAAGCCACACATCAAAACATTCTTGATGGAAGCATAAGGATGGACCGTAAATATACATAATGAGCAAAAGATTGTTATAGAGTCTTAAAGTTCAACACTCTAGAGGGCATTCGATTCATCAAGTGAATTGTAGTTCTAACTAAATCTATCCAATACCTTTGAGGTGCATTAGCTGCTATTAAGGAGACGAAACTGTTTCTTTCTCTCTACGATGTCATCTTGCTGTGGAGTTTGAGAACATGTTGTTTCATGGTACAATCCATTCATTTGAAAATATTCTTGCAACTTTTTATTGTCATATTCTCCTCTATTATTAGATCGAAGGACTTGAAGTTTAATAGAAAATTGGGTCTTAATTATAGTATAGAAAGAGCGAAAAATTCAAGCTGCCTCATTTTTACTTTTCTTCAAGTAGAGTCATGTCATAAGTGTGCAATCATCAAGAAAAATCACAAATAATCTAATTCCTAAAGAAATTGAAATGGTAGTTGGTCCCCAAACATCATAGTGGATCAAAATAAATGGTGTATCGCACCTTTTTGAATTTATTAGGTAGGAAACTTGATGATTTTTAGCCAGAATGAAAGTTCTACATTTTAACTTTGCGTCATCTAAACTAGAGGACAAATTTAGAAATAAATGTCTTAGGTAGAAAAATGATGGATGTCCCAACCAAAGATGTCACAACCAAATTTCTTGCTCTTTATCATATATTCAACTAACATTGTTGGCTTGACCAATACTAAAATGATCCATATAGTGTAGCCCCCCGCCCCTCTCTTTTGGTACCACGACTAGCAATCTCCTCGGTGAGAATATCTTGTAACAAGCAAAATTTAGGATAGATTAATACATAACAATTCAACACTTCAGTAACTCATCCGATAGATAACAATTTATTTGAAAGTACTAGAACAAGTAAAGTATTTGATAAAGAGAGTGAGGATGAAAGTATCACTCTTGCCAACCCCTGTGACAAGGTATCTCACACCATTTGCATTAGTAATATATGTCCATTTTGGTTGAGTTGTTTCATAATTATCTCGTGGGTTGAATGTCATGTGATAACTTGTTCTCGAATCAATGATCCAATTGTTGTTGCAAAAGAACAATTTGCTTCAGCTGGTGTTTGATTCAATACCTATGATATTCTAAATGTTAGGTCTACCAGCATTGATGAATCTGTTTAGGAGCTTTGCATTAAAGGGGTTTGATCTCCCATTCTCAAATTTTCAGAAATCTATTTTTTCCTCTCTACTTCTTGTTTCTTTTTTAGTTTTTTTTTTTTTTGTTAATTCATAGAAAAAAAAAAGTCTCGCAGGTCATAAGATCTAATGCTCCGATACCATATAGAAATTGTATTCTTTTTCATTAATTTCATTATTGAATACATGTTTATTTTTATAAGTTATACAAAACTGCTAATAAAGAAGGAAATAACTATTTTACATGAGTTATGCCTAAGATTATGGTAATACATATTTTATGGGATTAAATGATCCTAATTCCGTAATTTTGACAAATTAAAAAGAGCCAAGTCAACAATCAAATCAACATTAAGTTAATGAATTTGAGATACAAAAATTAATCCTCGAATAAAACTAGCCCTAGACATCTTATAAGCTTAAAAGATCATGATTTGAGATACCAAAATTAATCACGGGAAAGTCTAGTCCTAGTGACTTAAGTCATCCACAATAAGCCAAAAAAAATCCAACCCAAAGAGCAAATTTCATGGAGAAATGTCCCATTGTGTTCAGATTGTTCTGCATCTTTGTCAACATCCATGTCCCCACATTCTTTTAACAATGTGTTTTTCAAATCCAATAAAAAAGTCACCATGAGTCATTTTGCTGCACCACAAAAAACCTTCATCATGATGTCTATCCAAACTTTAACTTAACCATCAAACGATCCATACAAAACTTCACTATCAAAAAATAAAATTAAGGGAAAAAAGAAAAGGAAATTTACTCACAACTCTCAAGACACCATGCATGATGATCAATGATTCAACGTATGGTTCTGAGGTTCTAATTGATTTTCTCTCTCCTCAGATTTCATAAAAAAATCAGATGAGTCAGTCCCTTTGACGGCTAAAGATTAATCGTTTATCAATTTCTCTCTCTAAAAACATCGTAAATTTGCCACCTTTCTCTCTCTACTTTCCCTCTCCTACAATAATTTCAATGGAGTTGGTCCCATACTCAGACCCTAACTCTAAGGACGACAACGCCACCGTTCCCTGGCAAGACATGTTCCGATCCGCTTCAATCCGTCGCCCTACACCCCCTACGGAACCCCACGCGCCACCTGATCAACCCCACGCGCCGGCGGATTCCGAAAACTCCGACGTCCCAGTAAAGAAAACGAGCCTCTCGGATGATCCCCAGGTACGACTCGCGCTGTACATTGCCATGGCTCATTTTGGCTTGGCATTCACTGTGTTGGTATTATACGGGATATGTAAGCTTCTACAGGAATATTTGAGACCAATTCAATGGGCAATCCTGTGTTCAATCCCTTTAAGAGGTATACAAGAAACCCTAGTTGGGTTTTGGTCGGAGCCTCTTCAAATGGGACTTACTGAGACTATACTTGCTGTCCCTATAGCCATATACAGGTGTTTCATAGGTACATTAGCTGATATTAAGGAAGTTTGCTACAGGGTTTGTTTTAAAAAGCCAAAACCAGGTAGCCGTCTTGGGCGAAACCAAAGTGGGTTCTCGAGGTTACTTAGGTGGCTGTTGTCATTTGAGGTTTTTATTATTGCATATGAAAAGATTGGTGGTGTTGGTTCATTGGTGATCCTTGTTTTAGGTTTCTTGTTCAGCTCGAAAAATGTAGAATTGTCCACAGTATCATCATTAAGGAGTCGTAGTTTCGGACGCAGTAGGGTTACTGCATTTTTCACTAGAGGGTTGTTGAAGAGACTTAAGACGATTGTTGCAATTGGTTTGATTGTTGTCATGATCACCGGGTTTTTGGTTGGGGTGATATTTTTTTCTTATAAGGTTGGGGTGGAAGGGAAAGATGCTGTTATTTCATTGAAATCGCATGTAGAAAAGAGTAATTATGCAGAGAAGATTGGTGTCAAGCAGTGGATGGATGAGAATGACTTGCCTGCACTGGTGGATAGGTATACTACTCTTTTTTACCAGACTGTCTCGGACCAGATCGATAGTTTTGCAACACAGTATAACATTACAGAGTTTGTGACCCCTGTTAAGCACTTTGTTATTAAGTCGTCAGTCAATTCTTCTCAGCAATCCACAGCTTTAATGAGCCCTTCACCCTATACTGAGAAGCTTCTGAGTATAAGTAAACGGATTAAGGACAGGGAATGGGGGCAAATATACACAGAAGTGGATACACTTTTTAGGGAATTGATAATCACTAGGGAAGACTTAGTTGAAAAGGGGAAAGCTTTAGCCCTTCAGGGAAAAGATGTTCTGCAGCGTGTCTTTGCTAGCAGTGCATCAGTAGTGGGAAGTGGCACAAAGTTCATGTTTTCTATTGGGAACTCCATTATTTCTGGAGCAGCTGAGGTTTTCAATTTTGTTTCGGAGTCGATGGTGTTCTTTTGGGTTCTCTATAGCCTGATAACTGCTGAGTCTGGTGGTGTAACAGAACAAGTAATGTACATGGTACCGATGCCAAATTCAGCAAGACTAAGATGTGTGGAAGTTTTAAATAAAGCTATCTCGGGTGTCCTCTTAGCTACAGCAGAGATTGCTCTTTTCCAGGGATGTCTCACCTGGCTATTATTCAGACTGTATAAAATTCATTTCTTGTACATGTGTACTGTGCTCGCATTTCTTAGTGCTTTGTTGCCAATATTTCCTGCTTGGTTTGCCACAATCCCTGCAGCTTTACAGCTGGTCCTTGAAGAAAAATATGTATTGGCAGGCATGTTGTCCCTATGTCATCTTGTGCTTATGGATTATGGCGTGTCTGAGATTCAGGAGGATGTACCTGGTTACAATGGATATCTCACAGGGCTTAGCATCATCGGTGGAATGACACTGTTCCCATCAGTTCTGGAGGTAACAACTGATTCACCCTCACTATATATCGGATACCAATACAGAGGAAGACTAGCTGATTTTTAGGGTTTAATTGATGATTATGCTTTGATAGAGCTGATCCATTTTTATGACAATTTTGACTCTATAGACCTCATGCGATTAAAGACTTGTATGTAGCATTTTGATGGCTCTGTCCCCGCAATGCCATGAGCAATATCATTATGTTTTCATTTTGTTTTGATATTGTTGTAGTATTATTTTGAAATAGGGTAGTTAGCTCAGAACACGCTAGAAAGAATAAACAACATATGCTTACACAAGGCACAAATCAGATGCAAATCATGGATAAGATACATACATAAAAACAATTGAAACAAAAAATGTACAGATTTTAGTTGAAGCTTAAAATGGACATGCTTCTCAATATGCTAAAGCTGTTTGGAAAGATGCTCTCAAGATCAGCTTTGAAGTCTCCTATCTAGTCTGTGCTATTGTACTCTTTTAACTAAAAGAGCTAAGTGTCTCTTCATGGATACTTACAAAGTTTCTGCTTTGTTTTGCACTTTTTCCTTTTTGGGCATTCGTTGCAGGGAGCAATTATGGGTCCACTGATAACAACGGTTGTGATTGCTCTTAAAGATCTATATGCTGAGTTTGTTCTAGAGGAGCCACAGAGCAAGACTGATTAAGATAGCAAAAGAATTCAGCACAGTGCATAGTTTTTTTTCGATGACTAGAGTAAGAAAGATCCAACTTGAGTCTAAAATGGCTGGGGCAAGAATATTATCCAGTGATCGTGACTGCTATTCTTCTTCACATCTTGTTCACATTCGTTTATCAATTTGTCGTAATTTGATTTTGTTGGTGAGTATTTAGGAACGGAGTAATTTTTTTCTCCTTTTTATGTAGGTTGTTTTGCGTATTCCTTCTGTCTATACTTAGCTTGTTCATTTGCTTGTACACAAATTAGTATTTATCCTGAAATATTGAGATGATCAGCTGTGTTTTGAATCTAAGATTATGTACCATCCATTTTGTTCATACTTTCATCTCTGATGTAACAGCTCTACAGAGCATGGGGAGGAGTAAAATAAGTTAACCATGTATCAAGTGAAACTGCGCAAAATTATCAATGTTCGTGATTATTCAGGTCACCTATAAGGATTTGTTTGGATTTAATGTAATTTAGATAGCTCTTAGTGCAAGAATATCCTTCAATAAACTTATAAGAACCTTTCATGACATTATCCTGCCAGCCAAGAAGCTTCATTCTACCAGTCTAAATGTTGCTACTTATCAAACCCTAAATAGAACAAAGAACTGAAGAAGCAACTTCCATCTAGACAAAATATTGATTAGTGTCACGATTTCTTCGTGAGGTACATAGTAAGTTTTCAAATGAAAAATTTTCTCTATCAGCTTGTAGCGAGATACCATTAACATATCCTGTGACTCTCTACAAGCTGACAAGCTGACAATCTTAATAAAAGAGGGATATATTCCTTTTTCATTGTTGGTAAGCGAAAGGAGAGGATGTGATATAAAAAAGAGAGAATTATAAAAAAAAAGAAAGAATTATAAAAAATAAAGTTTACTCGTAACAGCCACGACAGGTTGTCATACATGTGTAGGACTTGGAGAAACTTCTAGGAAATAGCAGCGTTGTCACCTAATTTCAAATTTAATAAAGCAGACCTTCAATTATAGGTACAGTGTTGGTATCCAACAGATTCTCAGATATTGAAGCAGCCACTAGGGACTTACAACAATTCCTAAAATTCATAAAAAGCTGCTGAGATGGGCATCTCATTCAACAGATAGGAGCTTTAACCAAACATATTCTAGGTGAGGCAGTCATACTTGAATACAGTTGATCATGTATCTCCGAAGAAATATCCTAGATTTTTTGAACTGAACAGAGTTATTTCATGTATCTTTGAAGGAATTTCCTATGGAAATCGTTCCTTATGGTATCATTAATGAAGCGCTTCGGTGCCTTGGTTTCACCACGTGCCTGATTCTTGAAAACCACATCATCATCCCACCTGGAATTTATGCAGTAAGAAAAAAGAAATTAGAAACAAAAACGAACTCATCTCATCTCATATCAAGTTATCAACATATATGAATCCATAATTACTGTATTGGTTTTGATTAAATATTAAGGTCTTCCATTGAAATACCTCCTCTTGACGCTGAAAGATGTTGTATTATTAAGCAAAGGGTTTCCTCTCAGAAGCTCTGCTTCCTTTGCTTTGAGCTCCTCTTCCTTTTGTTGTTTTTCCTGAAAATTCCATTTACCGCATTAATGACCGAATATGAATTGCGATGAAGAGAACTACCAAATTGAAGGAAAACAAAAAAGAACATGCAATCCCAAAAGTATAGACTAAAGAGCAAATAAATTCCTCTCCCTTCAATATATAAAAATTCCTTGAAGTTTGCTTACCTTGCGAAGGTTCTCCTCTGCTCTTTCCTTCTTTATTTGCTGCAGTGCTTCCAAGAGCTTCAGTGTCGTCTCATCATCGTCATCGTCATCGTCTTCACTGATGCAAAACATGTTGTGTGAGACTAAATCAAGGAGCATTACGCATAATGCAGGATACATGTATGTATGGTGATGTGAATTAAAGCTTCTATAGCTGCTGAAAATAATCCTCAAAATTTCTTTAGAATAGAAAATTCAAATAAAGAATGTATCAATAGAGGGAGGATGAATGTATCCTATGTGACAATAGAGGAAAAAAAGAAACAGGTAACCATGATCAATAATATTTCGAAAGGATGAGGACATGACATTAAATCCATGGAGGGTTTATAAGTGTTAGGGTTCAACTTTTGTAGCATGACCCTGCCTTTTTTGTATACATGATGTATAGTAGAGAAACCTCTTTTGAGGCCACTTTCCCTGTATAGTAATTTTCTTTGTAATTTTAGATACGACGTCCTCAAAAGTTTTAAAATGCATATAAAGCTCTTCATGGGGGTGTGAGTACTCTTGTAGATACAGGCTTACTCACCGCTTGACTATACAAATCAAGAAACTCGTTGTACACTGTTTTCACACACATCGTACTATTGTTGATTATTAATAAAGTACCTGTTTCCTTTTCAAGTGTCTCTTTACTGATCTGCTATATTGTTATTTCCTTTTTGTTGTGTTTATTCTACTTGCAGCTTCACAACCGGGTAGAGGCCATATTGAGTGGGTTTAGACATGCTCACTAATGCAGAGGTAGGATCGTAAGCACCGCAAGTTCCAAGTGTGCTAGCAAAAACCCCAAACCATAACAGTACGAGTGGAAGGGTGCATCAAGTATTTCATGCAATCCATCAAGTGCCCTTAGAATTTAAAAGTACATTATATTCTACTGATGAGGGGACTTAATGTATTATGTAAACTGAGAAATGCTAAGATGAATGTGCAATCACACTACAGTAGATAATAAACAATATATATATATATATTGAAGAGTGCAATTTTGATGATTCAACCAAGATGTAATCTAGGGGAACCTAGTAGACATTCTAGTACTTTAGAAGCAACTAACATCTAACGCAAAACATACATGTGGAAAGACCAAAATAAAAAGAGGGACAAAAATAATAAAAATGATATGATATAATTACATAATTATAAGGATATAGTTTGAGATAAAGGGTGACGACAAAACAGAATCTATATAGCCAATCCTATTTAGTGGAAATAGGGTTTAAATGTTGTTAATGAATCATTGAATAAAAACAACTGAAGCATAGACATATTGAAGCATCTCAGGCAAAACAGAATTAAGCCTTCATTTTAGGAAAATTGCCAGCGCAGTGACACCTCAATTAAGAGAGCGTAGATCACACAAGATAACTGACACAACATACATACCAAAAAAGAAAAACACTCAAGCTTTAATCCCACCAGGCAGGTGGGCAATATCTACTACTACTACTACTGATAACAACAACAACAACAACAACAACAACAGAGCCTTCGCATAAATTGCCACTGAATAGAATGAACATTGAACAACAATCCTCCAATATCTGACTCCTCAGCCAACTAATGATAAGAATCAACTCCTACATCAGGACTAGGCTTGATGCAACCGTGTGTCTAGCAAGATACAAGGATCATCCTCCCAAACAAGCTGGATGAGCTGTTATGGCCCAGTAATTCTACCTATGAGATTTAACTACATTCGTTTTGATGTGCATACTGCCAGTATTGCAGCATACAAAGAAGCACTTCAATCTAGGTACAGGTGCTGCAGGCCAAAAAGCATTTGGAAGTTTTGCGATTCTCCAATGTGGACTTTAATTTAAATTTTACTTAATGTTGACTTCACTTACAAAAGTTATCAATACACTTCCATATTTTGAAAAAGACAAGGATATAAAAAATTAAAAAAACAAGGCAAGATCCGTCCCACTAAATGTCCAACACATGCACATTCACAGTGGGGAAAAAAATGAAGCAAGAAAAGGAGACAGATTCAAACGCAATTGATCTCTGGTTCAAAGAAAGTATATGATAGAATCAGCAAATAAGAGCAATACTCATATGGGGGAAAAAAACAAAAACGAAAAAACAAAAAGGAACGAGAAAAAAGGCAGAACAACCCCACAGCAAAAGAATAATGATGAAGAAGAAGTGTTGAGAAGGAAAACCACATCAAGCAGATATGATAGAAAAATAAAAAGAAAAAGATCAGAGAGTAAATGAAGAAAACTACTTTCATGGGCTCATATCAAGTGTAAATGATAAAAAACTACTTTCATGGGCTCATATCAAGTGTAAATGATAAAAAACTCTGTCACTGAGGGCATACCAAAACCCCAATGGACCTTGAAGAGAAAGTATGAGAGAAAAAGGAAGCAAATCAAAGACGCCAAACCTTGTAATTACACAAGGGGTATCTTCAAAGAATTTGTCCCTCTCCAGTCTTCTTATCTCCACAATAATCCAAGGAATTTAGGTTTCTCTTGCATTTGAGAACCCACTACAGCCCTCTCTCTTTATAATCACTGCCCAAATTCCTATTTTATTTTTCCCTATGTCGTCACTATTTTTTGTGTAAATACGAGTTATGCAGAAGATGATGAGCATTCATTTGCTTTTACCCTTTAATTTTATGTTTTTGAATCAGAAGCAAAATTTAAAAAAAGACATTGCAAATTAATAGATTTTCATTTCGTTTTAAATTTTCAGGGATAATTTAAACAAACCGAGTTGAAAGAGACGTATTGAATGTACATATTCATTAGATAATGTGAAACATAAACGTAGACTTGCAGGTGCTAATTTGTCCACTTATGACATTATATAAGGATAGTAAATAATTTAGATCTAAGAAAACTACCTCTCATCACTTTTGACTTCCACATCAGAGTCATCAGCATCTACATTGCGCGGAACAATGCGCTCTCAATTTCTCGCTTTGACCCTACAAATAAACAAGAAAGATTAATTTTTTTCTTGTTGTTTCATTAGCAAGCAAAGCACTTAAATCAAGAAATCAAGCACACTGACCTTCCAAGAGCAGCTGTCCTCTCCTGCGATCTCTATCTTCTGTGAGCAGTAAAAAGGGGCATATAAGAAAAATGTAGACCGATTTTATGCATATAGTGGGAACACGAAGGAGTTGGACAAACATTGCCAAGCATCACAACAAGCATCGGATTTAAGAAATAAATTTACATGAAAGAAGTGGTACCTGAGTAAGACTTGTCCTTAGAAGAGAAATGCCTCCGTTCCCGGTCCTCAAGCTCCTCACGCAGGTTTTTCTTCTGCAACTCTTCTTGAGTATCTTGCCCTTCCTTTCTGTAGAAAAATAGAAATTGATCATGACCTCCACCCGATAACAAAGAAGGAACAGCCTGAAGTTGTCAATTTCTCTCAAACTCAGTTAACCTTCATATTAATATCCTTTCATCATTTCTAGTCACAAATTGCACAACCCTCCTAATGATAAATGCCTAAATTAGCGATAAGATAAGTAAACAAGCAATTATCAGTCAGCTGCAAATTTTAGAGCAATACTAATGGCCCAAATAAGGAATATCCACAATTTCTTCAATAAAGTGAATTCATTAGAAAAGTACATCGGTTTGCGAATTGTGAATGAACGCTGAGTTAAGGCCCCATAACAACAACTTCGCACAGGATACCCAAGCAAAGCTTACTAGAGGCATCACTGGTTTTCACAGAAATATGTCCAGAGGACATGTTAAAAGATCTCCCTCTTATTTTTGTTATGACAGACAGAAGAGTTTCAGCCTTAATACAAAGATATAAGTTTTATCAAACACAGGTAATTTTGGAAATATGGTGGCACATTCTTAGGCATTACTTCAACCAACACAGACAAAAACACATTTATAAAAGATGATATATTAATATCATGTCACAAACAAACCGAATCCGGATGCATTCTCATTTTTCAATCAGCTCCATTACTGAGCTCAAAGACAAGTTTCATTCATATCAATAACTCTAACCCTTGGGACCTTGGAAACAATGTTTTCTACATTCTGTGGCTGGTGTTACGGACAATTGCCCTCCACAATCTCCAGCACAAAAACAAGTAAGCTTCAAAATACGAGAACAAAATATCTCCAGCCAATTACCGAAGCTTATGCTACTATTTGAGGGGAAAGGAGGAAGAGAGAGATAAATCATACCTGATCTTTAAAGTTGTGTGTGCTGCAAGATCCCTCGAAGAGTATTTCTGCGAGGGACCGAATATTCGAGTACCTCCTTGTTCATTTCCACCTTTAGCAGGTGCCCATGTGGGTCTTGCAGCAGTCGTCATCACTGTCTAACTAACTCAACAAACAGGCGTCTCTACTAGCCTAGACGAAATCAAATGAAAGAAAACAAAAACCATTAGAGCCTCGTCGAGATCCAATCCCCACAACTATTCGTATTAATAAATAAAAGAAATAACTATCTTTGTACGAATAAAAAAAAAAGGCCCTAGCTTATCTGTAAATGGGCAGAGAGAGAACTGAACATAACAAACCCTAATATAGCGTCAATCCGCTAAGGATAGCATTTTAAGAAGCAATTTCAGGTGTAATTACAATCGGATAATCACATTGATGCGTAAAAACATTGAAAACCCTAATGATGGGAGAATGAGTAGATATTTTGGGGAAAACAAGTGACAACCCTAAAAGAGATGCGACTCAAACCCTAACAAAATTAATCAAGATAAACTCCTAACAATAAATTAATAAAGAGTACGTTTAGGGTTTTAGCATCGGAATTTGTGGAGCTGTATAGAATTTAATTAAAGAACTTACCTTTGAGAAGACGATCGATGAGAGACAGAGAGAGAGAGAGAGAGAGAGAGATGTGGGAAGAGAATTAGACCCTGCTTGGCTATGGTTTTAACCTAACCGCGGCGGCTGCTGATGAACCACTAGACAGCATTGGATTTCAACTGAACGGACGGGCCGGTTTTCTATGGATTCGGTTTGGTATGTCGGTACAAGATAACCAACCGATAAAATATCCCATTTTCGCGTCTTAAGCTTTTGTATTTGATTTTATTTGCATATAATTTAGTTTTCATGGTTACGTAACTTCTGTTTTAAAACAAAAACTACCATTCCCTTGGTTCTTAAGCTCATAACTAGAGATCATCATGGGTCGGTTCCGAACCAAGAACCGATCTCACCCGTTATTGGTTGTTTTGAACCGAAAACTGGTTCGAGAATGGTGGATCTGAACCGGTAAAGGACCTGTCGGTTCTGACGGGTCCTTACGGTTCCATCTCTAAAAACCATATGACCCAACGGTTTGGAACCATCGATTCAAAAACCGGCAGTTCTACACTATAAAAATTATTTAAAAAGTAAGAAAAAAAGAAAAGAAAATTATAAAAAATTGCAATTATAAAATAAATATTTAAAACTATTTTCACTAAATAATAAAAAGTTTATTTCTTATTCACAATATTTAATGTGTTATTATTAATAACACAAGTAATAAATACAGTTGAAATCATATATTGTTAAATTTATGCAAACTTCTAATCAAAGTAGACTTTCTTTCTTAACAATGTGTGATTCATTTTTTGTTATTGAAAATTATTTGTATCTTGAATATTTTATAGTATCACATTGCTAATATAACAACTAAAAAAGTGCAAGTGATTGTATATAAATAAATACATTATTATAGAATTTCTTTTAACTAATACTATGAACAATTATTGTTAGGCTCAATGTTATTTCAAGTTCAAAATTTATGTTGCATTTTTTCTTAGTCAAATTAAGTAAATTATTTAATTGATTTTTTATTTTTTTCATGGTTCCCGATTCCTTTGAATGGAACTGAACCGTGGGAAGCGGCGGATCCTAAGAACCGGGAATTGGACCAGCTCCCAAAGGTCCGGTTCCGGTTCCACCAATTTTGGAACCGTGAACCAGTGGTTCGGGTCCAGTTCCAAATCTGAACTAAACCGTGACGACGTCTACTCATAACTCCTTTTTTAAACTATAATTATTCTCCTTATTTTTTTACTTTTAAAAAATTTCATTTCAATCTAAAATAAGAAATATAATAATATTTTAATATTTTACCACATTCATTCCAAAGCCTAGAAATATTTTGTTTATCGTCGAACATTAATATTTTGGGATTTATTATATAAACATGACATGTATTTTGATCAATTTGCAAACACGTGATCTATATTTTTTTTAACAAATATGTGACATAAGTTTCATACAAAAGTGTCAATAATATTTAATAATTTTAAAATGACACATGTTAATATTTTATTGGTCATAAAAATTAATTTTACATTTTTTTCATTTTCTCATTTTTTAAAAAAATAATTTTTAATACTTCATTTATTTAATTTTATTTAGTAATATTTTTATTAAATTAATTTTTTTAGAACAATAAGACTCTAATGCATATCCCTCTAATAATAATCAATTATAATGATATCTTTGTATTAAACTCGAGTCACGTATCTATTAAAAAAATTAATACAAGTCATATGTTTATAAATTAACCAAAATATATGTCATGTTTTTTTATTAACCCAATATTTTATGATAAAAAATTAGGATTTTTTAAGGATTATAGATATTATTATTTGCACACACAATAAGCATGTAGCGTCTCGTACTAAAGAATTACTCCGATGCATTGCTACAAAATCTGATTTAGTCATACGCATTAGGTTTTATTAATAACTAATTTAAAAATTCATATCCTAAGTAATAGACAATCCTTTTTTTTTTTTCAAATTGTTTCCATTTTAATATATATGAATTTCCTTTTTTTTCTTTTTTTATCACAATTTTAACTATAATTATCAAATTGAAAAAAAAAAGATAAGTACATATCATATAATTTTCTAAATATCAAATTTCACACTATATGAATGCAAGCAAAATAGATGCTAATTAGATATTAATATAAAAGATAATGAAAAATATATATTTATTCGGTCCATTCATAAATTGGTTCTAAGGTTTAGATTCCACTCATTTGACTAGAAAATTTATAAAGATTAAATTAAGTCTCACGGTGAAAACCTATATGTGTTATGGAGTTTAGACAAGTTTGAGCTCATATTGTAACATGAAAACTAAAAAAGCTCAAGAATTGGAGGGGGAATAGACATTGCAGTGCAAAAGGAAATTCAAAAAAAAAAAAAAAAAGATTTTAACAAATATGAGTTTACATTTATTCCATTATATTCATAATATATTTGAATAAAACAAACTATTAAAATGAATTGCAATTTCATGACTTTAACATAGTAAGGATGGCTTTTAATTCCTTTATACTCCAAACATTCCATTTTAAGCTATCCATATGTACCAAAACTAACATTAGATTATTAAGACTTTAGAATTTTGGGAAAAAAAAAAAGAAACCAAAAGTTCCACAATGAGAACAACTAGCTTGGAAACTTAAGTTGTAAGAATCGTTTCATAAGCCATCATGCTTCTAACCATCTCCAGCTTTTAAAGTATATAAATAGGATGAAATCAACTAAAACTAATGAAAACCTAATGGATCAACGGAAAAAAATAAGGAGAAATATGCGTTTAATTAAGGTAGAAATGAAATGAAATGGATAAAATCTAGTAGAAACATTTCCAATTGTCCAAAATAGTAAGGTTGAGAATTACTAAGTAGCTATACATATAAGTCACATTAGATGGTTCTGGAATATTTTCGAAGAAAACCTATAAGCATAACTGTTGGGTTTTATTATCAATTTTGCAGCGGAATTTTTTTTTTTAAATTAAAACCCTAATTCCAGTATCCATGTGTTTTTTATTAGATACAAAAACGAAAATAAAAGTTCAAGTTTTATTACCTTTTAGATTTCAAAAAGGTATTTGATAATACAGATCTGTAGATGTTGTCATGTTGTGAACGCCCTCTACGGTATCCACACGAGAATGACCTTGATTTGGATTCTCCTCTTGCGTGCTAGCGCAATCTAGAACGCTTCTAGATTTGGTTTCGAAGGGGCTCCTAGAGTACGAATTTCTCACACTCTCTAGGGTTTCGAAATTTCTTTTAGGTTTGCAGAATTTCTCTGCCGTCTAATGTGACGTCAAAGAGTCTGACCTAAAAGGCTGTCTATAGATCTATATATATAGACATATAGGAAACCCTAGAAGATAAATATGATGAGATATTTATTTAATATTTAACAAAATACATTATTTCATAAATATATTTTAGTCATAATCATTTATTATTCTTAACATTTAAGAATAATAAATATAATAATTCCTATAGGTTTAATTATAAACCCATAAAATGAAAATATCAAATATTTGGCCTTGGGCAAAAACACTAACAATCTCCCACTTGCACTAGGCCAAATAATTATTTATCAATCCTAACAAATTAAGATTAATAAATGACTTTATCATTCCCATCAGACTCATTTATATCAAGTCCCTGATCCTTTTAGTTCATTCTTTTGTGTGTGACCCTGTAGGTTCACTTAATGTTAGCAGTAGATCAAAAACCCTTTTGACCTACGAGACATAAGCGGCCTCTAGCAAGACATTATGCCTACCCAAATTAAGTGAAGATCGGTGATCCGATTTTACCTTATAGACAGTTAATTATTTAGTCCCTTTGTCACATGATATCTTATGATTAAACATAAGGTGTGGATCAATACACACTTATATTGTTTAATCACCTATTTCTTGAATCCAGAGTTTGACTGACTTAAACAAATAACATTGATAACTCCTTATCAATTCATTTGAGCACGGCCATGCATATCTCAGTCTTACTCAACAAGGGGCCCAAAAGATATCTCTCTCAATTTAATGAGAGGGACAAATTCCTTCATGAACACTCACATTCCTCCACATAACTTATTCTATATCCAATATCAGTCTTATAATCATCTGATTAAAGATAAAGAACTGAATTAAAATATGGAGTTTGTTATGTAGGAATCTATGGTGTCATCAGGTCAAAGGACTTAAATAATTACTGTAATGAGAAATACTTATCATATTGATCCATATAGTATTCTCATAATTGGTCATTCCAATACAATGTACTCTTACATGTATCTATGTGCTGAAATGATATCTTATATCCATGATCAGTAAAACATGACCATCATCCAGCCTACATACTAATCTTAATTCATTATTATTCCATATAATGAACGATTAGGGATAATTTAGAATAAAGTTATTTATTCCTTTATGGTTTTACTATTAAAGTCACATACTTTAATGACATAAGGAATAACAAAATTACTCATGGAATTATTTTATCAAGGTAAAAAGGCTAATAATAAACCTTGAAAAATAGAATGGCTTATAAAGATAATAAATATCCAAATGACATAAAATCCATATGTGCTATGGCACATCACTAGCAATCTCTCACTTGCATTAGCTCTACTCAATCATAAGTCTAATGCCCAGTGCTCTAGTATGACTATCATGTTTAGACTGGGGAAGAGGCTTAGTCAATGGATCTGCAACATTGTCATTTGTGGGTACTCTGCATATCTTAACATCTCCTCTTCAATGATTCTCGAATGAGATGGTAACGCCTGAGTATGTGTTTGGATCGCTGGTGTGATCTTGGTTCCTTAGCCTGTGCAATGGCCCCATTATTGTCACAATAAAGGTCCACTGGATTTGCAATGCTAGGAATAACTCCCAATGCACTAATGAACTTCTTGATCCAAACTGCTTCCTTAGCTGCATCCGATGCTGCTATGTACTCAGCCTCCGTAGTAGAATCTGCAACTGTGTCCTGTTTGGAACTCTTCCAGCTTACAGCACCTCCATTCAAACAAAACACATAACCAGATTGCGATCGAAAATCATCTGAATCAGATTGGAAGCTGGCATCTGTGTAACCATTTACTACAAGATCACCTTCCTGTCCTCCATATGTCAAAAACACATCCTTAGTCCTTCTTAAGTACTTTAGAATGTTTTTACTGCTATCCAGTGACTTTCACCTGGATCTGATTGGTATCTACTTGTGATGCTTAAAGCATAAGCGACATCTGGTCGAGTGCATAACATGGCATACATGATGGAACCAATAGCTGAGGCGTATGGAATCCTACTCATGCGTTCCCGTTCTTCTTTTGAAGTAGGACATTGAGTCTTACTCAATTTAATTCCATGTGATACTGGCAGAAATCCTCTTTTGGAATTCTCCATACTAAACCTTTTTAGTACCTTGTCAATGTATGCACTCTGACTTAGGCTAATTATCCTTCTAGATCTATCTCTATAGATCTTGATGCCTAGAATATAGGCAGCCTCACCTAAGTCCTTCATTGAGAAACAATTTCCTAACCATGTTTTGACCTTTTGTAATGTAGAAATATCATTTCCAATGAGCAATATGTCGTCTACGTAAAGCACCAAGAAAACTACTACGCTCCCACTAACTCTCTTAAACGCAAGGTTCATCTTCATTCTTGATGAAATCAAACTCTTTGATTGCTTCATCAAAACGAAGATTCCAACTTCGAGATGCTTGCTTCAATCCATAAATGGACCTTTGAAGCTTACATACCTTATGTGAATTCCTCGAATTAACAAATCCCTCAGGTTGTGTCATGTACACATCCTCAATGAGGTTTCCATTCAAGAAGGCTGTCTTGACATCCATTTGCCATATCTCATAGTCATAATACAGCTATGGCAAGAAGAATTCTCACAGACTTAAGCATGACTACAGGCGAAAAGGTTTCATCATAGTCTATACCATGAGTTGTTTAAAACCTTTTGCAACTAGTCGTGCTTTGTAGGTATGCACATTGCCATCCATGTCAGTTTTCTTCTTGAAAACCCATTTACATCCAATAGTTTTTATACCATCGGGTGGATCAATCAAAGTCCATACTTGATTTCATACATGGATTGCATTTCGATTCATGGCTAATAACCATTTCTCAGAGTCGGGGCCCATCATTGCTTCCTGGTATGATGTGGGCTCATCTTGGTCTATGAGCATGACATCGCGATTGTCAGTAACGAGAAATCCATATCTCTCAGGCTCGTGACGAATCCTACCAGTCCTACGTGGGCCTTCAGTTAGTGGTTCAGGCTCAGCAACTAATTGCGAGTCTGATTGAACATCTATCATGGGTTCTATGCTAGTTTGTGGTTCTCGAACTTCTTCGAGTTGAATCGTACTCCCACTGATTCCTTTAGAGACAAATTCTCTTTCTAGAAAATGACCATTACGAGCAACAAACACTTTGTTCTCAGATTGGTTGTAGAAGTAGTATCCTTTTGTCTCTTTAGGATATCCCACAAAGAAGCATTTGTCAGATTTAGCTGCTAGCTTATCAGACACCTGTCTTTTAACATAAGCATCACAACCCCATATCTTTAGAAAAGACAAACTGGGACATTTCCCATTCCATAACTCGTATGGTGTCTTTTCAACCGATTTTGATGGAACCCTGTTCAATATAAACGCAGCAGTTTCTAAGGCATATCCCCAAAAGGATATTGGAAGATCTGTCTGACTCATCATTGATCGAACCATATCTAATAAAGTTCGATTTCTCCTTTCAGAAACACCATTCCATTGTGGTGTTCCTGGAGGAGTCAACTGTGAGATTATCCCACAATCCTTAAGATAATCAGAGAAATCTTGGTTTAAATATTCACCACCTCGATCTGATCGAAGCGTTTTTATATTTTTGCCAAGTTGATTTTGTACTTCATTTTTGAACATTTTGAACTTTTCAAATGATTCGGATTTATGCCTCATTAGGTATACATATCCATACCTACTAAAGTCATCTGTAAAAGTAATGAAGTATAAGTAACCTCCTCTAGCAGGTGAACTTAATGGTCCACATACATCGGTATGTATTAGGCTCAGTCAGTCATT
Source organism: Combretum micranthum (assembly GCA_024138025.1). Taxonomy (NCBI): domain Eukaryota; kingdom Viridiplantae; phylum Streptophyta; class Magnoliopsida; order Myrtales; family Combretaceae; genus Combretum; species Combretum micranthum. The sequence goes on from JAMXBD010001604.1 coordinate 151,919, forward strand.
AGCTCTCTCACTTTGTCCTGTGAAAGGAACCTTTGTCATCTCTCCCATCAAATAAGATTCGCATGATTCATATGATTCAAAATCAAATGAATCTAAAAGCCCATGGCCTAAATGACAATGCCAGAAGTAAGTTGGATTCAAACTGTTAGATTTGAACCTTTTGGTATTAATGTTATAAATGGACTTATGATCAGATTCATCAAAGTTTAGAATATAGAGACCATTCATCAAATGAGCAATACCATAATAGATGTCTCCACGATAGATGGAGATTGTATTATTCTTAATAATAAATCTAAAACCATCCTTGTCCAAACATGAAACTGAAATAATGTTACTGCTCATAGCAGGCACATAATAACAATTATTTAAAATCAGAATAAGTCCAGAAGGCAAAGTTAATTCAAAATTTCCCACAACTAATGCAGCAACCTTTGCTCCATTTGTCACGCGTAGGTCCACTTCACCTTTAGCCAACTTTCTACTTTGCTTTAATCCCTGCACATTTACACAAATGTGAGACCCATATCCAGTATCTAATACCCATGATGTAGAAGTAGATAGATTGACTTGTATGACATAAATACCTGAAGCAGTAGTCTCACTACTCTTCTTCTTTCTCAGATCCTCCAAATAAAGTTTGCAGTTCCTCTTCCAATGACCTGGTTCATTGCAGAAGAAGCAAACCCCTTCCTTGGGTTTTGGCCTTAGGCTGAGGCTTGGGCTTTTTAGCTTTGGGCTGACCTTTTGCTTTGCCCTTGCCTCTACCATTGGCATTTCTCTTTTTGCATTGTCCTTTTTGAACCATCAGAACATTGTTATTTGTTTTAACATTTTGTTCTGCATTCTTAAGCATCCCATGCAGCTCCATGATAGACACATCCATTTTGTGCATGTTGTAGTTCATCACAAATTGGTCATAGCTAGGAGGCAAAGAGCCTAGGATCAAATCCGTAGCCATCTCCCTAGAAACTGGAGAGCCTAGCTTCTCAAGTCTATCAATATAGCTCTTCATCTTGAGTACAAGTGTACTCACGGAGCTACCTGGAGCCATTTTACAAGAATTCAGCTCCTTGGTGACTGCAAATCTCTCATGTCTTGCCTGTTCTTGGAACATTTCCTTTAAGTGTACGATCATATCGTACGCCTTCATGTCTTCCATTTGCTTTTGAAGCTCAGGTACCATGGTGGCAAGCATAATGCAGGTCACATCCAATGAGTCTTCCTTATGCTTACTAAAAGCATTTCTTTCAGCTCTTGGAGCATCAAGAGTAGGTTCATCAGGGATTGCCTCATCAATCACATACAACTTCCTCTCGTGCTTAAGAACAATGCTTAAGTTACGATACCAATCAAGGAAGTTTTTACTATTCAGCTTATCCTTTTCAAGAATTGATCGCAAGGTTGTGTTGTTGGTTGCCATGATCTACATATAGAGGTATGCAAAGTTAATTATCTTTATTTAAGCCATTTTCATAGTTCCACTATTTTTATCAAATTAATAACCCTCTAGTATTAATTTGGAAACCATTAAATAAAGTTTCTTAGTGGGTCAAGATCCATATTTCACTAAACCTTGAGTCAGCTATAGCATGACACCCAAAATTTAGTTATTTAGGTAGGAAACCCTTTCCAATTACATCAAATGTAACTCTCGTTATGGGATTGACATCACATGTCCCGCCTAATAATCCCATCTAATGCCATAGGCCCAAAACCGTTTTGATAGCCTATTTAAGTCTAACCATTATGACATGTGGATAGCGCCATTATTCACCTTGTGTGACTAGGATAGTCTATTGCACCCTGCTTTGGCAGAACCTACAATTAGACGATCTAAGTCTTGATAAGTGTTGAACCATGGAAGGCATTTTTCATGACTTAATATTATTTGAGGGATTTTAAAAGGTGATATTTTATCTTATTATCACATGTAAAGGATATTAAGTATATGGTTGTAAACATAGTATCACATACATGTCAGTATATTATCATGTTATGCATAATATAAAAAAGTGTCATAGCATGGCCCTTAATCTACATTGATCTTCATAAGCCAATATGAAGACCAATAGCACGATATTAAGGTAAAGATCCATCAACATGGATTGAGTTGAAAAACTCCTTGTATCTTCATCAAGGCTCTCACTTCTCCATCATCATGGATTGGGAAAGGTCTTCATTACATCTTCATGTCTTCCATTACAATGATGAAAAAGATACAAAAATCCTACTACAACTAGTAAAACTAAATTACAATAAAACAAACGACGCGCAGGTCGTATTTATAAAATTACATCCCATGAAATAAATAAATAAATAAATAAAACCTGCCATTCACATAAGACCTAGGGGCCATGCTATGCACTATGCATATAACTTAAGCACTCACAAGAATATGTTTAACAAGATTGAACCTTATCTGTTCAACAAGATTGAATCTTATCTGTTCAACAAAATAATTCGTGATGCACTTTGTAATCCAATTACAACAGATTTCTTTAACTTTTCACAAACAATCAATTTCGTCCATCTGTAAAAATCCATAACATAACCCCATGGACACAAGTATATCAACATATACATCCGTTGTAACCATTTTACATCGGATCTGTTCAACCCCTCGAATTAAGGCATTATCTTTTAAAATCTCAGATATGAAGATTTCGTTTTTTCATATGATTAAAATGATTCCGAAAATCGTTTTCACAACGCCGAATTTCATAAATTCGTAATTCATGGCATTAACATATTCGAATTGAATTTATGCAGAAATATTACTATATCATATATAGATATTTACATGCATCAGCATTAAACGTCATAATCCAAATTAATTCGAATCAAATCTCAATCCAAAAACGTATAACAGATATATAACATCACTACGTCGATTCATTAAACAGAAGTTCGTTCATATCATCTATATGCAATATACAAGATTCGAATATCAAATAAAACGATTTATGCATATCATCATATGCAATACATAAAAGATTCAAATTTTCAAATAAAACAATTTCATATCATCATATGAATTGAATACGAATTCAATTATAAATAGGAAGGCAATTTATATTCACATCACATGCAAATCATAACATAATTTCGATCAAATCAAAAACACAAGCGGCTCTGATACCATTGTTGGGTTTTATTATCAATTTTGCAGCGGAATTTTTTTTTTATTATTTATTTTAAAACCCTAATTCCAGTATCCATGTGTTTTTGATTAGATACAAAAACGAAAATAAAATTTCAAGTTTTATTACCTTTTAGATTTCAAAAAGGTATTTGATATACAGATCTGTAGACATTGCCACGTTGCGAACGCCCTCTACGGTATCCACACGAGAATGACCTTGATTTGGATTCTCCTCTTACGTGCTAGCGCAATCTAGAATGCTTCTAGATTTGGTTTCGAAGGGCTCCTAGAGATACGAATTTCTCACACTCTCTAGGTTTCAAAAATTTCTTTTAGGTTTGCAGAATTTCTCTGCCATCTAATGTGACGTCAAAGAGTCTGACCTAAAAGGCTGTCTATAGATCTATATATATAGACATATAGGAAACCCTAGAAGATAATATGAGAGATATTTATTTAATATTTAACAAAATACATTATTTCATTAAATATTAATTATATGTCATAATCATTTATTATTCTTAAACTATTTAAGAATAATAAATATAATAATTCCTATAGGTTTAATTATAAACCCATAAAATGAAAATATCAAATATTTGGCCTTGGGCAAAAACACTAACAATAACAACATAGTATAAATGTTTCTATCCTTGCTACATTGGATTGCACCTCTTGTAAGTTAGAATAATACATTAATCAAAGACGTTAATTGCAACATTAGGTTACACCTTTCGTAAGGTAGAAAAGGATGCTAATAATTGCTATGTTGGATTGCAGCTCTTGTAAGTTAGAATAAGAGATTAATCAAAGATGTTTTTCTCGAGTTGCATTTGTCATCACAACTCATTTGTTTTTGTTCTTATGCTTTTCATACAAATAAACATGATGTGCATCATCCTCTTCTTTATCCAATGAAGCTACATAATCCACAAACAAAAGAGAAAAACCTATTGTGAAACATCTAGTCTTTTGGTTCAGTCTATGTTTTCGCTTCTTGATGAAAACATCAATCCCTTTATCTATTCAATCAATCTATTAAAGGATGCTTGAACAAGACCTAGCCATCATACTAATATCTTATCCAAACATTTTTCAATTTCTTAAACCTACAGAGAACAAACCTATGAAAGCTTTTTGTCAAGGCTTGCCTTCTTCATCTTTAACTAAGCAAGATGGTAGAAATAAACTTCGTATAATCTTTTTTCATTATATTTGACCTTTGTTACTTTCACTATTGTAGCCCTTACCTATTAACTTGATTAGTTACTTCCATTTTGAACTTGATTCTTAAATAGAATCAATGGTAGTCAAACAAGGAATAAATGAAGAGATTTGTCGTTAGTTCAAAATCAGCAGTAGGCTTTAAGATAATTGGATTTAATAATGAACTTGTGCAGTAAGTCACGTGAAACAAAACATAATCAGGAGTACATTGGGAGGTCATCTAATACGGCCACTCCAGTACTCAAATTAGTATTCACCCGAGATGAGAAATGAATTAGAATAAAGTATATGAGTTATTAATGTGGCATACATATCTATAAGCATGTGGAGTGGATATTTACAAGAGATGGATTGCTGACAGATACAAGCATCGTGGAGAATGTGGAGTAGTAGAGAGTTGAGAGCAACTATCAATGATATGGAAGTTAAGCCATGAAGTCACGTTAAACTGCTTCTATGATGAAGATAGTAGGAGTTATGGAGCGTATGTTAAGTTATTTGAGTCTACATTATCGAGTTTCTAGCCCAAAGGGCTGACTTATTGGGTTAAAGAGAATGTTGTTGCCTATAAGGGCTTATGATGAGTCGAATAGAGTCAAACTTAACCTGTTTAGTCGACTTAAGCCCCGAATGGTCAAAGTGAGTCTAAGAGGCTTATGTTCTAAAATGGACCATCAACAAGATTAAAGTCTATTTTATTTCTCTTTAAATTTGGAGAGAAATCATCTTCGAAAGTGCATGGAATTACCAAGAAAACTTATAATAAGAGGAAACTAAAAAAAAAGTGATCTATAACAGGTAATTTTATCTAGACCCAAGTTAAAGTTCAACTTATTGCATCATTAGTTAATCTAACCTTGTAACATGCCTTGTGAAGGTGGGTTTGGGCCCAGCTAAGGTTTATTAGATCTCCAAGTCCAAGTTGGTTCTCAACTAAGACCCATATACCTAACAAGTTTGCAACAAATTAAAAAATAAAAAAAGGAAAGAAAACATTATCACGGCCCTAAAAGGGTCTAATAGAATTGCTCCAAAGTTGTCATGTCACGTGTGCGTCTGTAATATAAGAATTGTCTAAGTCAGAGTTTGTAAAACTCTAATTAATCATACATTCACTGTGTCGTACATATACATTTATGAAAATAGTTAAGGATATTGATACTCGCATAAACCACAAGGATTGTAGAGAGTCGGATGTCCTACCAAATAATAAGATTAAATGAACTTAGGTTTAAGAGAAATACTGGCTAAGTTTAAGAAAGAAAACTCCAGTTTCAAATTACATCTCTCAGACCAAGTTCAACATTACAAGTTTCTAATCCACTACTTAACTCGAGGAACATGATTTTTAGCACGTTTTGCACTCAGATCCTAGCTCATTCCCAGATTCCAACCAACCTGCAAAAACAACTGTTGGGGAGTGAGCAACTATAGCTCAGTGAAGTATAATCCTCACCCCATTACCGTTCAAGCAGCATCAAACAAGTTATCAAGACATGCATATGCAATGCAGACAAGTAAATGACCAAATACATATGGTTTATTGGTAACCATATGTAGTATGGATTTACGCTCTCTGTGACAACGATTGGGGGGAACTCTAAATACCTTCAATTCCTGAGCAACCCTATGCTTTGAGACCCAAGCTATCAGAATACCATGTTAATTGTAGTATATGAAAATAATATATACATATATATATATATTATCTTAAAGTGGTTGTAATCCTTAAGTAATGACACCGGTGCAACATAGAAATAAGCTATACCCATAAGTAAAACTTAGTTCCACTTGCCAGGATAGGGCCCATGGTATGTGGCTCGCACTCCATGATAACAGCCTAGTCAGTTCATTACAGGTGGTGACGGCCTTCAATGATGTAGTATGCTATGCTATGCTATGCATGACCCATTTATCAATTTCAGCCAAATATTATTTAAGTTCAATTATACTTTTGACCATACAAGTTAACAGACATTCACAACGTCTCTATACTACTTAATCACACATCTAGCTTGTTTTGATAATCTATAATATCTTAACATTGCAATTCAGACATGATGCAAGCACAGGCACAACCCAACCCCACAGACAATTCAAGTCATTAATATAATTACAAATGCATTATATTAGAAGCACAAGTAGATATAGAGATCATAGGATATATACTCATCTGTCCATAATGCTTATGGGTTGTAACAATGTATAGGCAATTCTATCTCATAGTTCAAATCACCTTGGCATTAGAATATATTGCAGAAGGAGATCTTTCTTGTTTCATGCAAGCTTGAGACACTCGTATCTAAGACCCTTGTACTCCCTTGTGTTGATGTTGGAATTACTTGTTACTTTTTCTTTTGTCTAAGCATACTCATGATATTGAAGGAGATGAGGATTATGTCATGATGTTAGCAAGGTATAGTCTAGTTGTGATGGCTAAAGCAATTTGGAGGTGCTAATGATGTTGCTGCCATCTCATGGTTCTGTTGCATTTTGGTTGTTGTTGTCAGTACTGTAACAAGAGGAGGAAAGTAGCAGTAAGTGTGTTGTATTTTATTAGTTTGGTGTGAAGAACACAAAGAAGAAGCAGCAACAACATTAATCCTCCTAAGTTAAATGGTTGATGCTCTGTTCTTGGTTTGGTGCTTGGAGAAGAGGAGAATGAGATTGAGGTTAAGGGTGCGAGAGGATTGGTGACAATTAAAGGTTGTATGCATAGTTTAATTGACATTCAATGACATTTGCTATTCCCTCTTCATTGTATCTAACTTAAACGTGGCTTAGCCATAATAAGAACAAGAGATTTACTGTCCTAAGAGCATGGAGGTAGCGGTGCACTTGGGTTTGATTTTAATCGAGAAGAAAAGTGGCAGTAGTTTTGTTTACCATATGGTAATGAGAGCCGAAGGAAAGAGTTTTTTTTTGTTGATTAACATGGTTCATATCCTCCATGGTTGACATCTAATAAGCCACGCATTATTCTCTTCTTCTCCTCAAATGTAACATGGTAGCAATAATAATATAAGATGGAGTATATTGTCCAAAATGCAAGGAAGAGAAGATCTTGATTATTTTAATTACATGAAAAGTTCACGTAATTGCTACTTGCCCTTACACTTATCATGTATTTCCCACTCCACGGAGGCAATATCGGATAACTATCAACAATATGTGTAGGAAGTTGCTAAAAGAAAACCGGTCTTTAGTTAATAAAAGAAAGTAGATGCCGGCAATGTTGTAGTTTTTTTGTGTTGGTTTGGATGAATATCATGTATGTGTGTGTGTGTGTGTGCTTAGATGGACACTTAACCTAACATGGATTGAAATAGCTTAACTTTTATGCATAACTAAATTTGATATATATATATATATATATATATGTTGATTTAATCAACTCATGCATTTTTTAAGTGTTTTATAGAATTGAATTTAATGAGTTAATGTGCTTTAGTATTAGTAGTGTATTCAATGATTTTATGTGTGAAAGTGATTTGTGTGTTTGATATTGTTTAAATTTCTTTTATTATATATAAATATGGTCAATAATTTATATGTGATAAAAATAAATATAGTGTGTTAGCGTGTTTGATATTAGTATTTATTGTTTTAATGCATATTAAGTGAGTTCCAAAGAACAAACCTTAACCAAAACCAATCCCAAACATTGCAGAAATTTTGGCACAAGACCAAGCCCGAAGTAAGCCAAAAACAAAGCCCAAGCCTTCTTTTTTTATTTTTCCAAATATGCCTTGAAAGTCAACAAATAAGAGATAAATACAAAGTTCTTTTTATCAAATTTTCAAGCCAAAAACAGACATCTCAAAATAGACTCTGAATTCGTCAGTTCCACAAGCTCCATTTTTCCAACTTAGTGATCAAATTTTTCTTGCTAAAATCACCAAGAATTCTTTCCCATTCACCATCTACAAGTTGAAGTAAGTTTTGTATGCTCTTATAGTTAGTTATTCATTTGTTTTTTCCATGTCAGAATGATTTCTTGTTTTAGTAGTTTCATAATGGTTTGAATATGATTTTCATGATTCATGTTAATTGATAGAGTGGATAAGTTTTGGAGTGTGTTGGAATTGTTGGGTTAATGTTTGATACAAGTGGGTTGTTGAGGAAGGTGATGAATAGTAGTTGTTGGGTTTGATGAAATGTTGGATGTGTTTTGATGATGACAAATGGGATTTGAAGTGTTAAAAGTTGTGTTTATGTATTGTATGTTGCTTTTGTGATGTCTTATTTGATGTTGGATGCGTGAAAATTGATAAAATGATGTAAAGGAAATGAAAGAATTTCGTGACAGTGGAAACAGGGGCAACACGGGCATCAACACGGGCCGTGCATGTGCTCGTGTAGAAACTTTTAAGCTACTAGGCATTTTTTCACTTCAACATGTCCTTGTACACGAGCCGTCTAGCAACTTGTGTAGAAATATTTTTGATTCTGATAAAAAATTTCATCCAACACAGCTTCGAACATGGTCGTGTAGCCTCCCCTGTTTCTTAACTTGATCGTAATTTGACCATAATTTTTTCATCCGACCTCGGATTGAGATGATTCAAATTACATTGGAAAGCTTAAAAGAGATCTACAACTTTAATGTTATAAGTTTTTGTAAACTCTAAAAATACAAGACGATTTTTATTCTTTCTAGCTACTATGTTTTTAAAACTAAGTTAAAAATTTGTTTTACTAGTTAATTGTGTATAGTTGAGTATAATATGAATCTTTTAGGGATAAAATGAAATAGATAAATGATGGTTAATGTTATATATATATATATATATATTGTATGTGTGAATATGAATTAGTGTATAATTTTGAATTAACGATGATTTATATGAAATAGTTTCTTTGATAGATTTCTGTCCTCAACTAATTTCGAATATCAGTCATTTGTCTGATAAACCTAGTTATCAAGGTACGCAATAATATGATTGTTGATTTTTAGAATATATATATATATATACATATTTCTAAACCAACTCTAATCAAAGAGGAATTAAAAATTGTTTTAATTAGTTGTGCTTTTCGCCATTGAACCCTATCCGAGGAGCGGCAACCCTGTTAAAGATGTTAAGATGGTAGTTTAGGTGCTTAAGCCACTAGTCATGATGTAATGACCTTTCTTAGCGGCTCAGCAAGTAATTGATGGAGAGTATTGTCTCGTTATAATATTTGCTTACTCTTAAAAGGATATAATATGATTTAGTTCACGTTTATGGGGACAATTGAGCTAGGTGATATTATTGATTAAGTTAAGTAAAGTTGATAATGGCTGTAAACCCTAAATGAAACTACTTTTTCTTTATGAGGATATAATAGAGATATAAGTATTCGGGTTGCTTATATCAATCCTAACTGCGGTTACTTAGAACCTCAAATTCCTCAGGATTGAATTTGGAGTTTGAATACTCTAGTATTATATTGTTGACTTAATTAAAGAGAGATAATTTATGACTTGCTTTGCATTAGTTTAGGAGTGTATGTCACATCGTGTTTGTTTGTATTACTGTGTACTAGGCCTCTAGCTCACTTTTACTATTTTAGGTATTGAAAATGATGAGTTCTATGATTCCTTGGGTTATGGGACGGACTTTGAAGACTTTTGGATGAGTGCAACAATTAAGATCCTGACCGACTTGTACTTGTTGTTTGCCTTAGAAAGAAAAACAAGATCAAGCTTGTTTTTTTTCGAAAATTGTAATAGTATAGACTTGGCTTGCTTATAAGCCTAATTTGTAATGTAAAGTTTCTATTAAGTTCCTTATTTTGTATTAATATATGTTTGCAAACTTTAAGATACCATGATATTAGTATTATACGTTTTAAGTTATTAAGTATTTACTCTTTTATGAGTATTTTTTTTAAAGCTGTGTATCTAACAAGTTAAACAGGCAATTCACATAAACATTTCCTTATTAGACAACCTTACGTGTTATATATCGTAAATATACGTGGTTGGGGGATTTGACATGTCATATTTTAATATAGTACATGTTGAGTCCTTACATGGATATGTCTTCTCTTCCTAAACTTGAACACGATAGGATTAATAATCAAAGAAAAATTCCCAAAGAAATGGGGAAATGATCTTATCAATTGCTATGGGAACATTTGAGTTGATATTGGCGGCCGTTTACTAAAAAATAAATATATAATTTGCAGCGGATGATAGGTAAAGTGTAGGAGATTTTGATGATGCTAGATGTTATATAATTCTCCTTGTTTGCCACCTACGGACACTTGTCATGGAGCTCTATTTTTCTTCATTTTACCATGTCTTCCCCTTGTCCTCTCACCCAATCATCTTAGCTACAACAACGCAATTGAAGTGCTAACGGAGAGAGATTACTTTGAAGTTGGATATCAACGGTGGAGTATACAAGCACATGGGAACTTGGTCATCTAAGGATACTTGTGATACAATTGAGAAGTCTCCCTCTTTTTTTGTCATCTGCCATGGGAAAGGAAGAAATTGGATAGGCACAGTGTTTTGACGACTAGAATAATTGGGAATAGGAAAAAGAAGGCATGTTGTCAATTGGAAATGTGTCTTGCATAGACACCTATGGTTTATCCAACTTTACTTAGATAGAAAGGAGATTATCAGAAGGACTAGCATGGAAATGATCTTTGAAGTGTTTTATATTTTAGGGGGACGAAAAAGGAAATAATGAAAAAGAAATGGAAGCAGTAGGGAAAGTGGTCTTATATAAATTTATTTAGGAAAAGAACACGGGCAGGTGTCATGGCAGTGGAGAATTGCATGAATATGTGTGTGGGAGAAATTAAAATAAGAAAGAAAGCACGAGATGCCAGGCTTTTTTTTTTTTCCTTCTTTATTTTATTTTATTTTCTATTTCGTTTATATGGAAAATAGTGATTAGCTAAAGTCATCTTGGAGAAGAAATTCTCGATTCGAAGAGCAATTAAGCGAAGTTTAAGAAAATAATTGAGGGTTGGTTTACGTTTCCACTTATTTTGGTATAATTGTAACTAGATTGTAAATTTTTGCTCCACATCTCATTAGCTATACTATGACAATTAAAGGAAAGGTTTGTATTCAGACCGAAATGTGATTATTGTGTCGTATGTCATTCCAATGGCGTTGTGGTTTAGATGGAATATCAAAATGAGTTATCAATATGATATTTTTCGATTTCATCTCTGTTGGTTCGATTAGTTTATGGTGCTTATAAAGTTCATTTTTTTTTTGTTTTGTATTCCTGTAAATATCTCCGGGGTTCGACATCTTAAATCTTGTATATATGATATTTATATTATTTGTCTTTGTGTTATCTCATTATGTTTTCAAAACATCAACTTAAGTTATTTAAGGTTTCGGTATCTTGAGTTGGATTATTCAAGGTTTCGTACTTCTTTAAAGAAATCTCCCAAAATGTATTGAAAATCTTAAACATTCACACATGTTATAATTAAAGTGTTTAATTCTTATCATCCCAATATATATGTGTGTGTCTGTGTGTGTGTGTATATATAGTTTATAGTTTAATACACTTATAAATCAATTCTAAATGTTTGTTAGATTTGCATACTGATATGATACATATTATACATACTTTATGTATATTTTATATCGTATATGCTATCATATAACTTATATTTTATTCATATAATCTATGATTCATTTTATCTAACAAATGATCTATAACACATAAACATAAAAAACATATCAATTATTTATTTGTAACCTCCATATTTAAATGCTAGGTATTTTGTATGCATACACAAATATATATATATATATATTTAAACATTCGTAGTATATATATTTGCAATGATATATATTATATGTCATATGTACACCTATGTTTACTATATAAGTTATATATCTATCTCTAGTGGAGAAATGTCCTCTTGAGAAAATTCACCTCATGCCCACGCCATAACCCACAAAGCTAAACACGACTATCTTTGCCCGAAACAGCCTCATCAATGGGTTTTTAGGCTGGCTCTTTTAGTATAACCTGTAAAAAAAAAAACAAAACTGCACTCCTTCAAGTATAGTGTCTTGATTGTTTGCCCATGCTATAAAATCTTATTGCATGATACAAAGACCTAATAAGATTTTAGAGTATGATTATCTTTATACCTTAAAAGGAAATTAGCCTACCATAATAAAGATTGAAGAAGATTTACAAATATTACCCTAAACAAGCTCTTAGGGTTTAATTTATTAAAAGCATGAAAAACAAGAGAGACAATTAATTCTGATCAACAAATCAAAAGCTTGACCTATGTAGATCAGATTATATATCATCATAACACAATCAATCATCTATTTCATAATCGATCATGCCATTGTGTCATAAACATTAGAAAAATCAAACAATTACGGATTTGGTATTCTAACTAACAAATTATCATTTTGTTAATTGAACAAACGGATCCTAATTTTCATCAATCAAACAAGATAACAAGAACAAAAAGAGCCCATGATACACAAATACCCAAAAAAAGAATAGAAACAAAACAAAACAAATCAATTCGATGTCACAATTCTTGAAGAACCAAGTCTTGTAATAATCTTTTGGCTAGAAAATAAGGATTTAACTACTCATTCTAATACAATACGCTCTCTTTTCTAAGATTTTTGGAATGTTTAGGAATGAATACATATCAGATCTGTTCGCACATCTTATAGAACAAAACTTTGAATTTGAACAACCACAAAAGTTTTAGAAAGCTTACACAAACACTCAAATATCATATATTCTCTCACTTTAGGGCTTAATGCCTAAAACCGAAGACCTGCTCTCATTTTATAGAAATTTTAGAGCATCTTAAAACAGTAAAAAAAAGTGCAATAGTACTCCCGTGTCTCCTTTATGTCTTGTTTTCCTGTTCCTTTCAAATTTTCTATCTTGTTTAATGTTCAAATTGCTTTCTATCTTCTGTCTTTTTGTTATCTTATGTCTCTTGTCTTGTCCGTATTTTCCTCCTTTACTTGATCATATCTCCCATCTTCTTTTATTATTATTCTTAGAATCTCTCCATATCTTCTTTTCCTTGCATTTCTTCATCCTCATCCTCAGAATAGTTGGGATCATATAGATTGCCTTTTTCATCGTGTTCATCTTCTTTTTCAAGGCTTTAACAAGTGTCTTTAAATTTGGTTCATATTTTGACCATATTGCTCATTTTTGTTTTGAGAAGATAAATTTTGTTATACTACTTGCAATAAGATGGAATTCTGGATCTACTATCAAATAATTCTCATTTTATTAGCATTGTATGGATTAAATTGTTCTTCCAAACTATTTATTGATTCAAGCCTGTGAATCTTATGGATAATTGAAACTTTTCCTCTTAATGGAGTAATCCAAAACCAAGTTAATGCAGGTCTAGATTCAAATTTTAATCATTCTTGTGGTATTGCCTTGATCTTTACATGGTAATTAACAAGGATTTCATGTTCCCATTCTATTTCTCTTAAAGTAGATAAGACTTCATGAAACATTCTTCCCATAGGTTGGGCTATAAATTGTGGAAACGTGCCAACAATTTCTATGATATATTTATAATCCAGAAGAGTAGCCAATGTGTATTCTTGGTTTCCTATTTTAAACCCCTTGAAAATAGTTAAGATCTATAACTACAGTATGTATATTGTGACTTATATGTTTTGGAAAATAGGATTTGTTTAGATAATGATTATTCATTTCAACTTGTGAATCCTTTCCCATACAATAGTAACATGGAGGATTGGGATACTCCTTCACTCTTACCAGTGTTCCAAATCCTACTCCATCAAATACATATATTCCTTTGTATTGTTCTTTGGATTGCTATAAAAGGTTTTAAAATTTCTTCATTTGCATATCCTTTTATTAACCATCTGATATGGGATGGATTTTTGAAATAAATTCACTTCCTTTTAAAGAAGATTGAATGTTATGCATTTTCATATTCTTATTGAGGCATTTTTCTTTTTTTCCTATTTGAAAAGGAAATGCTTTCTTGTAATCTTTTCTATATTATTTAATACTTTTAATACTTCTTTTTTGTTTGGGCTTGATTTTTTTGAAATTTTAAGAGAAGATATCTTATTTTCATGTTCTTCCTTTAGAGATTTTAGATCCACATATCTTTGTGTGCATTCAACATATCCCGTGGTACTTTTGATTTCTCTAAAAGTGTTCAATGTGGGATTAATATAAATCTCTTGTTTTCCTGACATTTACCTAACCCAATTAACTACAGTTTCAATATTATTGAAACCTCTCCATGAAGGATTTAGGTAGTCCATTGTTTGATTTTGATCATCAATCCAGTAGCAAAAGACTTTTGGTAAATGTCCCTTAGCAACTCCATGCATTTAATATTTTCTTTTAGTTTGTCCTTGGCTATCTATGATAATTCATATTCTTGTGTTTCTTTTATACCATGTACTTCTATTTGGTTAAAGTACCTAGCGAAAGCACAACAAATCACATATTTAAATTTGTCTTGGTTGGTCAAGGACCATACTCTATTAACTAAAGCAACATGTGTTTCATTTTTAACAGTAACTAAAGGAGGTGGTTGAAACTTTTTTGGATAATTGATGGGTAATATAGGTTGTGCTATATCACAAATCAGAACTTGTGGTCCTTCCATTACTTTTGATAATCTTGTTCCTTGAATTAAAACATTAAAGCTGCTTGGCAATAAACCTTGAGGAATCATTGGCTTCCTTGGTGGCTTAAATCGTGTATTTCTTTAATATTCCATTTCCCTAGAAAGAAAAAATAATTATATTAATAAGCGAGATAATTCATCTGTTATCCTACTATGTTTTCCTTTTATGTATTCAAATTATAATTTGTATCCTTGGTTTATTATTACATCTTTGAATTTTAACTATCTTCTCCTATTCATTTTATTACTTCCTGTATTTATATGGAAATTCACTATAGTTTCACAATATGTTCTAACTAACATCTCCTTTTTATTTAAAAATAATAATCTAAAATTATATAGACAATTAACAACAGCCATAATTCCCCTATCTATACTTGTTAAATTCATTGCCTTAAACTTTCCAATTGTGCATCTGCAAATTTCTTTAGTGTTTCTTTCAGCATATTTATAGGGTTTCCTTAATAAAATTTATCCCCATCATAAATTACATCCATCATTTTCAATAATCAGGAAATATGTGTCTAAGGTAATCTTAACTTTGGTAGTTTTTTAACTTGTTCTTTTATTTTCTTTATTGCTTTATGTCTTCTAAAGATAAGCATTTAAAGTCAAAGATTTTATTATAAAAGGATCCTACTAATGAATCAAAATTTTAATAAAGGGTCTTGCATAATTTAGCAATCATAAAAATGCCTGTAATTGCTTTTTGTGCATTTGTTCAAGAAATCCTAACACCTTTCTAACTATGTGTTCTTGTAGCTTAATTCTTCATTTTCTATTTCTACTCCTAGAAATTCAATTGTTCTTTCTGAAAAATTGTGCTTTTGTGGTACTTACTACTATTCCTTGTCTTTAAAATTCTAAAAGTACCATATTTAAATATCCTATATGTTCATGTTTACTTTTAGAAAACACAAGAACATCATCCATATATATCACAGTAAAATCTTTTAAATTTCAAAAAGCCATATCCATTTTTCTTTAGAAAATTGAAGGTGTATTCTTTAACCCATATATAAAAATTTTGTATTTTGTTGACTAATTCAATTTTATTACGAAAATTGTAAGACTCATCCCTTGTGTTATCATTCAATTTTCTATAATCTATTACCATTATTGATTTCTCTCTTGCTATTTCCCTGTGCTTCCTAACAATAAAAGTAAAACTCTTACATTGACTATATGAGCTTTCTATAACGCCTAATTCTAACAATTCTTTTATTTACATTTCAAAATCTTGTCTGTTTAGATTATCACAATCTCTTGCCTTATAATAGGCTCTTAAGTTATGATTTATTATATCTAATTTGCATATTATCTTATTTCTTCTCCAAAACCTTATGGGATTTTCACCAAAAATTTTAGCTACTGATGATTTGTCTGGATAACATGTATCTCAACATGAATTCTCTAAAATCTTGTATATCTTTTCTCATTTTACCATTTTTCCTTCATTTAATACTACTTCTTTCCACTCAATTTCTTCTTTTAAGAATTCTTTTAGTTCTTCTAATTCCTTTGAATTTTCTGCTATTCTTATTTTGCCATTCTCCTTTTCTTGACATTCCTTAACTTTTGGCAATCATAATTCTTTTCATCATTTACATCACGCTTTTGCAATAATCTAATGTCGGTTCTATATTTTCAAAGTAATTTTGATATGTTATAATAGGGTATCCTAAAATATTTACAGTATATCTAGTAATTGAGATACCATGGTGGTTACTTAATAAAAAATCTAATCCTATCATACATAAATTTTTTAGCTTCTAAAATTCCATAATTGTATCATTCCACTGTGCATAAGTATAATGCATTTTTCTCCTGTGAAAAAACTTATTTTATGTTTCTTTATACATCTATACTCTTTTGTTTTATTTCCATGTATATTTGAACTTATTCTACATATATCCATTTGCTTAACTTCTTCTGCAGGTGCTATCCTTTCATCTAACATATTTGCGGTACTACCCATATCTAATAATGCATCTAATTCTATTGTCTGTGTTTTAAAGAATAACCTCGTTCTAATATATACTCCCATGAACTTTGTAACATGTTTTTCATCTGGATTTTGAATTCTTTATTCTTTTATCTTTTCTAAAGATGTATCTGTTGCTCCTATGTAACTTCTCAAGGTCATCATGGTCATCCCCTTTTCTTATTATTATTCCTGTGTTTGCACTTGCTTTACTTTTTTTAAACTTGTTATTTTTTCTTTCATTCCTTATAGCTCCTCTTCTATCTATCTATTTTATTATTTATCCTCATTGTTTTTTCTCCTATTGCATATTTTGAAAACTTCTTCTAAAAACTGAAATATTTCATTTCTATGTTTGGGCACATTTTACAAGATTCTATCATGCAACTTCTACTATATATTTGAGTTTGGTTATAGGATATCTAGAGCAAAATTTACATAGATGGTTTTCTAATCCACTTCCTTTGTAGTTTTCCATATTTTCTTCTATGTTCATGATTGTATTTCCTATATTTGTAACATCCTGTTTAGCAGTTTAACCTTTTCACCTTGATACTTTATCCTCATTGCTCTTTGTAAGGATTATGATAATTTGATTTAAGAAAACTCCTGTAATATCATTTTCATCCTTACAGTCAAATTCTTTTATTATCACTCCTTTAGATTTCATTATTGATACTATACTATAGATTGTTTTTGTGTTACTCATATCTTCATCTATTGCTAATATGTCTTCATTCATACACTCCACTAAAATGCTTGACATAGTATTACTATTATGCGTTTTAGGACATGATTTAGCTAGATGCCCTTCTTCATTACAAGTATAATATCTTAATTTATTTTTGTAAACCATGTTTTTATTGTATTTCCTTATACGTTTGTTTGTTTTAAATCATGGCTTTCTTGCTCTACTTCTTTTTGCAAAGTATTTCTTTTTAGGCTTATACATTGGTTTTGGTTTTCTCTTACATATTTCTCCTTGTCCATGCACCTATAGAGTATATAGTTTGACAAAAATTGTAATTTCTTTTTTTAATTTTCCGTTTATTTGTAAGGCTGTAAATTTTTATATTAACTTGTCTACTAAAATCTTATTTCTTATTCCTAAGTTATTCAATTCTTTCTTTAACATTGGTTCAATCCTTTCCTTTCATTATTTATACACTTCTACTCTTAATGGTCCTGGTAATTTTAAAAATAATTTATATACTATCAATTTTTTCATAATAGCGTCCATCAATAGTGTAATTATAGAAAAATTCATGCATATACTTTTTAACAAAATGCCAGACCTTTATTTGTAATTATTCCAAATTGCTTATAGCATTCCTTTGTTGATCTATTCTACCAATCTGTGGTGCTTCTCTTGTTAGTCACTCTTATCTTATTGCAAAATTATATGTATTTGCCCCTAAAGTTTTATCCATGATTACATGTTGTAGAATTTTTTTTATATGACTCCTACATTTCTCTTGCAGTCTCTCTTAAGAATGATATAATATGTACATCTGATTTGTATCCTTGGTTAAAGGACAATCTCTCCACGGCCTAATAACCATTTGTGTCCAGTTACCAACTAAAGGTTCCTAGCTTTGCGGATCATGTGAACTTATATTTAGTATACTTCCATTATCTATCAAATTTCTTTTATCTAATGTTTCAAATGGCATCTTTTTTCCTTTACGCATTCTATATCCCCGTTCTCTTTCAACATATTGGGTATAAGGTATTCTACTTGGATTTCTTCTCACATGTTCTGTCCTCTATGTGTTACTACAGAGAAGGTGCATTTGACCCTACATTTCATCGTTATCCATCATAGCATTTTCGGATAAATATATTTGTTCTTCGATGGTCTCAATATCCCATTATGAATCTGTTTCAGATTCAAAATCTTGCTTAGACAAAAATCTTGCTCTATTTGCATAACTTCATCTGTCAATTCTAACACAATTACTTTATCTTTATTTTTTTTTCAAAACAATATACACCTCTTTGCTCTATCTTTTTTTTAAAACCTTACTTCTTACATTTTTCCCAAAATTCTATTTTCTTCTAACCATATTTCATAAGGAATACAATTTTCTCTATATCCTATCAAAAAGACATCTTCCCAATATTGGATTGGTCTTAATGACTCTTCATCATTTATACCATCTTCTTCTTTTAAAACTCTTTTTATTAGCATTTGTCTCCTGTGTGTAAGAATTATATCTAGCATTAAAATATTTCTCCATTTCCTTTATCTTCTTAATTGTATCATCAACACAGCTAGAAGTTGAAGTCCTATTTCCTTTCCATCCCGATGTGTTAATTTGTTCTAGCACTTTCATCATTCCTATATTTCTCTTTGTTTCAAGGTTTGATTAAAATTTTATGACACATTATCCTCACCATCTGTGGATCTTGGTCCATCATTTTAAGATTTAAATCTTAAAGAATATGTGCCATCTGAGTTTGGGTACATAAGCTTCTTAAAGGACCTCTTTGTGTTTGCTTATTGTATTTCTGTTTGCATTCTATTCTTTCGCTTCTAAAGAAGAAGAATCTATTGCCATAGGCTCTATTATTTTTATTCTTTTTGTTGCAATTGTATCTATAATTCCTTTAGTATCAAGCTTATAGAATATTTCACTATTATTTGTTGTCTTACAAATAAAGCCAATATCTATAAGCAAGTTTTCACTTATGTGATCCTCATATCCTTTACTATGGAGTCCTTTTTCAATATTACTAAAATTGTTTATAGATACCATAAAATTAGGTGCTCAATAAAATAGTCATTTTTCACTATTTACATCTATTTCTATAGTTGCAAATAAAGCCTTTCTTACGTCACATTTCCATGAGTTGTCCATTAATAATACTAAAACCTTTCCTCTTATCTTTTCTCTTGTTAATCCTCTAATTCCTATGACTATTAATTTGAGGTGGATTAAAGTTTTGCTTAACCTTTTTAACTGTCTTAAAGACTCCTTTGTGATCAACTTTATATTTAACAGTTCTATTATGATTGAAATCGTTTCTTCTCTATGTGACATAAACAATCCTGTTTTCCAACTTACTATTCTTATTTGGTATAATCTTCTAAGATTTAAAAGATAATAGCATGGTTTGAATAAATCTTTACATCTCTGTTTATGTCTACTACTTCTTTTAATTGTATCATATGATCTCCCTATCTTCTTATTCCAATGTTTATCCTATCTAATATTCCTACTTGGAGGTTGTTTCGATGGAACTTATACTAGGCCTTGGGGATTGTAAAATATGTGATTCTCCTACAAATGGTCTAAATATGTCTAAAAACCTTACATTAACTTGCCTGTTATACCCATTATCTTGCCTATTATTCATTTCTTCGCTTTTCTCTATAACCCTACTTTCTTTTTGTTCTTGAAACATGTCTACTTTGAAAGCGACTTCCACTCTCCTTTCAAAAAATGAGCTTGGGTTTTATTTATTTTTCTTTCAATTAGTAACCTTTTGGTTTATATTATTTCATCTAATTCCTTTTGGTAACTATTTCCTTCTATGTCTTTTCCTTTTAAAGCTTTTGGCTTTAAGTTTTCTAAACTAAAACTTAGATTATTGATTTTTGAGGAAGCCTAATTAATAATACTATAATTGCATTCTAACAGTTGCCCTTATAATATCATTGACTGGTTCTATATTTCAATAAAACCCTACATGTGGTTGTGCAAATTCTCTTGTATCTTCTAAGACAAATAATAATCCTCATTTGCATCTAAATCACTGTGATTGGTCATCCTAAGAATGTCTTCTTTATTTTTTGTACCATTCCTTCTATGCTTTTGCCTAACTCAACTAATCTTTTAGCTTCATTTTCTTAATTCCTTTATTACCATTTGTTGGTTATTTCTTATTTCTTCCTTTTATGCTTACTTAATAGCATTAATATGTTTGAACTATCTCAATTTCTTTTTTATATCAACTTGTATTTGCTTTATATAATCTATCTTTTCTATTACCTCTTTTACTGGTCATACATTCTCCTAGATAGTTGTGAGCCTTGTGTAAAGTGTATAAGTCTTTGTGAACAGTTGTACTTAAAGATGTAATTAAATCTATGATATTATTTAACTGCTTGTGATCTGAATGCAACAAATGAGGTGGATGCTTAAAATAACAAAGATGAGAGAAATTATTATCTCCTATCCATATCCTATTATGCTCCTTAATTCCTAAATTCAGTCAATTAAGTTTCTTAATCATGAAGTTTTGTACTAGGAAATATACAACCCAATATGATTCAACTACTTTCCTAGTCCATTTATGTCTTCTCTATTTTTCAGATCTGTGAGATATTTTTTAAGCACTCCTTAAGATAAATGCAAATCCTGTCTTTTGCTAAAAACATGTGTATATTTATGAACTCTTCTCCTACTTCCTTAATTTTTTCATTTAGATTTGTGAGATTAGACTCTATTTCTAGACCTAGCCCTTGAAGATAACCTTTAATCTTTTCTATACTTAAGATTTCTAAATTGTCTGTTGCCTATAGAAAATCATAAAACCGTCTATTGTAATTGCTGCTTCCTATGATCCTGTCAAAACCTATACTCATCCTGTCATGCTTGTTATTAAACCCTTCTATTAATCCTTCATAATAAATTCTTTCTTTATTTCCTGTAAAAATAACTTTCTCTATGTGCCTGTGTCTTCTTAATGCAAAATTTTCAAAACTACGGTATGGACTTCCTTTTGCTAGCTTTTCTAATTTTCTTTTCTCTTTCTAACCTTTCTAAGTCTTTTATCATGTATTTAATAAATCTTTTATAGTCTTCAATTGTCAGCTTATATCTTTTGATATATTCTATATATCTAAGTGTCATTGTCTTTGAACATCAAATGTTCCGTAGGATTTACCAATAATGAAAATATACCAAATAAACATGCAACTTAAAGTTATTTCATCTTGTGAACCTTATTATATTATTTTCACAAACTTTTATCTTGCAACTTGTTTCTTCCATAAATCTATAATTACCATGCAGATTACTATATGTCATTTTCCTTTGTGGAATATTTATAAAGTTTTTGTTTCTTGGAGTTAGATTTTCAAAATGTAATTCTAAAATACTTTTTAGCTATTTTATGTAGCTCTTGATTCTCCTTATAATATCTCTTAATCTTTTTTTATCTCATTTCCTTGTTCTTTTATGTACTCTTTAATAAAAAACATTTATAATATTTATAAAAACCATTCATTATCAAATAACTCACCTAAGATTTCTTCAACATAATATATCTCTTCTATAATGTATATATAAGCATAAGTTTTATGAAATATAAGCCGGACAATCATGATTAGTTAAAATCTAAATCTCAACATTCAAAACATATATAGTCATATATCCCATAAATATTTATTACAATTTCTCCTCTTATATATCTTATACTAATATCTTCAGAGCATACGTGGACATGTATCGTCATTTGGGCTCTAAAGAAGAAAAAAACATGAGCAATATAACATGTTGGATAATTATACTAATAGAATCATGTAGATGAATATTAATCAAATGAAATTAAACTCCTCCAAATAGTAATTAAAATATTAAATATTAGATGTTTAAGGTATAAAGATAATATGGCTCTAATACCAAATTCAAAATCTTTATACCACAAGAAAAGACTTTATGGGAAGGGTAAACATTAAAGCAAAGATAGTTAACTAGTGGAGAAATATTCTCTTGAGAAAATTTACCTCATACCAACGTCATAACTCATAAGGCTAAACACAACTATCCTTACTAAAACAACCTCATCAATGGGTTTTTAGGTTGGCCCTTTTGGTATAATCTCTAAAGAAAATAAAACTGCACTTCTTCAAGTATGATGCCTTAATTGTTTACCCATGCTATAAAACCTTATCGCATGATACAAAGGCTTAATAAAGTTTTAGAGTATGATTGCCTTTATACCTTAAAAGGAAATTGGCCTACCATAATGAAGATTGAAGATTGAAGAAAAAACTTACAAATATTATTGACGGAAGTATCTTACAATGCTTGAAGGAATTCTTACAAAGGGAAGTTTTAGAAACCTCATATAAATACTCTAATATTATGCATACTCTTACTCTAGGACTCGATGCCTAAAACTGAAGACTTGCTTCCCTCTTATAGAAATTTCAAATCATCTTAAAACAAGAAAAAAAGTGCCACAGTACTCTTATGTCTCTTTTCTGTCTTGTTTTCCTGCTCCTTATCAAGCTTTTTGTCTTGTCCAGTGTTCCAATTGTTTTTCTGTCTTTTGTCTTTTTCTTATCTTCTGTCTCTTGTCTTGTTCGTGTGTTTCTTTTGTGTCTTTCTCCTTTATTTCTCTTTTTTCATTTTTTTTAAATTCAAAATCTTCGTGCCACAGAAAGGACTTCATGGCAGAGGTACACATTAAAGCAAAGATAGTTAATTGGTGGAGAAATGTTTTCTTGAGAAAATTTATCTCATGACTAACGTAATAACCCACAAGGCTAAACACGACTATCCTTGCTTGAAACAGCCACATCAATTGGTTTTTAGGCCAGCGCTTTTGGTATAATCTCTATAGAAAACAAAACATCACTCCTTCAAGTATGGTACCTTAATTCTTTACCTATGTTACAAAACCTTATCTCACGATACAAAAACTTAATAAGGTTTTAGAGCATGATTACCATTATACCTTAAAAGGAAATTAGCCAACCATAATGAAGATTGAAGAGTGAAGAAAACTTACAAATATTATTTGTAGAAGTATGTTACAATGCTTGAAGGACTTCTTACAAAAGGAAGTTTTAGAAAGCTCATAGAAACACTCTAATATTATGCACACTCTCACTCTAGGATTTGATGTCTAAAACTAAAGACCTGCTTCCCTTTTATAGAAATTTCTGAACATCTTAAAATAATAAAAAGTGTTATGCTACAGTAAGAAAGTGTTATAGTACTCCTATGTCTCATTTCTGTCTTGTTTTCCTGTTTCTTATCAAACTTTTTGTCTTGTCCAATGTTCAAATTGCTTTCTATCTTCTGTCTTTTTCTTATCTTCAGTCTCCTACCTTATCCATGTTTTTTTCTCCTTCATTTAACCTTTACTCCCTTCTTCTTCTTCTTTTGCTTCTTCTTCTTTTTTTCATTCAGGATCTTTATGCCATGGGAAAAGACTTCATGGTAGGGATGCTCATTAAATCGAAGATAGTTAACTAGTGGAAAATATTTTCTTAAGAAAATTTACCTCATGCACATGCCATAACCCATAATGCTAAATATGGCTACCCTTGGCTCAAATAGCCTCATCAATGGGTTTTCAGACCAGCCCTTTTGATATAATCTCTAAAGAAAACAAAATTGCACTTCTTCAAGTATGGTGCCTTAATTGTTTGCCCATGCTATAAAACCTTATCGCATGATACAAAGACCTAATAAGGTTTTAGAGCATAATTACCTTAAAAGGAATTTAGCCTACCATAATGAAGATTGAAGACTGAAGAAATATTACAAATATTATTGATGGAAGTATGTTACAATACTTGAAGGAATTCTTATAGGTGGAAGTTTTGGAAAGCTCACATAGACACTCTAATATGCACACTCTCACTTTAGGACTCGATGCCTAAAATCAAAGACTTGTTCCCCTTTTATAGAAATTTTAGAGCATCTTAAAACAATAAAAAGTGCTACTATCCTACAGTAAAACGTGCTACAGTTCTCCTCACGTCTCCTTTCTGTCTTGTTTTCTCATTCTTTGTTAAACTTTCTATCTTGTCCAATGTCCAAGTTGTTTTCTCTCTTCTAGCTCATGTCTTGTTCGTGTTTTCTTCTGTGTTTTTCTCCTTTATTTAATTTTATCTCTGTTCTTCCTTCTTTTTCTTTTTTGTAGATTATTCTTAGAATCTATCAATATCTTCTTAACCTTCTATTTCTTTATCCTCATCCTCACAATAGTTGAGATCATATGGATTATCCTTTTCATTTTGTTCATCTTCTTTTTCAAGGCTTTTAAGAAGTTTTCAATAAGATGCAATAGGAGAAAGGATAATGAGGATTGATAATAAAAATATACAGGACAAAAGAGGAACTACAAGGAATGAAAGAAAGGCTAACAGGTTTAGAAAATTGAAAATTAAAAGCAAGTGCAAACACAAAAATAATAATAAGAGAAGGGGATAACCATGATGATACCTTGAGAAGTTACATAGGAGCAACAAATGCATCTATAGAAAAGATAAAGGAGTTAAGAATGTTAAATTCAGGTGAAAAACATATTACAAAGTCAATAAAAGTATATATTAGAACAAAGTTATTCTTTAAAAACACAAACAATAGAATTAAATGCATTAATAGAGACAAGCAATACCGCAAATATGATAGATGAAAGGATGACACATGTAGAAAAAGTTGAGTAGATGGATATAAGTAGGACAAGTTCAAATATACGTGGAAATAAAATGTCATATCCCGAGTAGTCTAATTGTAACAGTTGTGCCGGATATACTAACCTATGGCAGAAGCTTACCACTTAGCTTCTATCATAATCTAATATATATAAGGTACACATGACTAATCCATTCTAAAGCATCATTAGCTTAGCAATAAAATATTAATAATGACAATAATACATATATACATATATAAATATTTCATTTCACCTTGATCCAAAATAGCATTTGAAACGTTTGTAATTGTTAAATTACTAGTATTCAAATCAAACAAGGCCATCCAAGTCACCAAATTGATACCATTAACTAAATGAAAATAGAAAAGTAGGAATTAGTTCAT
The DNA here is from genome assembly GCA_024138025.1 of Combretum micranthum. Taxonomy (NCBI): domain Eukaryota; kingdom Viridiplantae; phylum Streptophyta; class Magnoliopsida; order Myrtales; family Combretaceae; genus Combretum; species Combretum micranthum. The sequence goes on from JAMXBD010001604.1 coordinate 177,711, forward strand.
CTTGCTTCCTCTTATTTGTACTACTGTACACCTAAGGATCCATAGTAATACTAGCCGCTGCTATAAAAGTTAGTCTAAACCTGTAAGAAAGTCTATAAGGGAATGAGCAACCACAGCTCAGTAAGAGGACAGATTATTAATGTACATATACAAAACAAATAGGATTATCAAACAGTTAATTAATACCATGCATGAACAAGTAAATGTCATATGCACGGCGTTACCTGGTTCGTCGTGAGGCTGGAGAAAATAACCCCACTCTAGCCTAGGTTAAGGAGTTTATAATGTAATGCAAAACAATTATCGATCAAACCCAGGCTTGTGCAATGGAGCCACGGCTCCTCCCAAGACCTCCTTGGACATGATCTTAACCTCACTGCGACCTCTTCTCCTATCACTTAGTTCGGCCTTGAGGATAGGAAAAGGCGGCTTTGCCAACTCTCATCAGGATCGATGTTTGATTGTAGAACTGTAATTGATCCCCTATTGGGTTAGAATGCATGGCATTTAAAAATAATTTGTTAAAGTTTTATTTAGTCCCATTTAAAGGCAATCAACCAATTCGCAAACACTTTAAGAATATCACAATTCACCACAACACAATATAGCATAAAGTTCATATACCAATCAGCAAGTCAAGGACAAGCATAGGCATTGCATGCACACATCCAAGCTATTTTATAGTCACAACCATGGACACACTTTGACCTCTAAGTACCTTAAAATGATACTCCAAAATGTGGTAAAGCATTGATCTCACTTACTTGAATCAGCTTCAAGTCACCTTAGAATGTCTCACTTCCTATAAGGGAAATCTCTTTTCAGGTTTATATAATTACAAAAACTTTGTAGGTGATTTCACTTTGATAATAATGCTATCATAGTTGTTTTATTCGAATGAAAAGTAATGTATATGTATAATGACCATTTTCTTAATTAGATAGAGTCATGCAACTGATATAAGTTTATAATAGACTATTTTCATATATTCCATAAGTAAGATATTATTGTGTTTGTTGTGATGTAATTTCCAAATAATTTTGGATAATTATTAGTATTCGAATATTATTCATTGTGAATCACTTTTGAGGTACTGAAGCATAAAATTTAATCATGTGTTATGGAGTAGTCTTAAACAGATAATATTCCCGTAACTCGACAAAATAATTTATTTCGATGGATAATCATTTAGAGTTACTGATATTGGCAACATCGATTTATAAGAACATAACCGAACTTAATGCCATTTTTGTGAAAAAAAAAAAATCATCACAGTATGCCATAGAAACCAAATGCTTAAAATAAAAATATTTTTAGTAATTTATAGGAACTCGGTGCTAAACTTCCGATAACAACGCTATTCATATGCCATCTGTTATTTGTAACTTGTGAGTGTTAACATTCAAAATTAAATATAACAATTGTTTTCTCCAAGACCGGGTCTGTTTGGATTGTCTGTTTTTCATCTGTATCTGTATCTTTTTTAAAATGATATATGTAAATATATCCGATTTGCAGCTAAATTTTATCTATATTTGTTCTATTTGATCTTTTGATGAGAACTGTCAACTTTTTTTTATCTATATCTATTTCTTGATAAATAATTTGTTAGCAAAAAGTTTGAAAAAGTGTCTGTATCTGTCGAAAAAAAGCCAAAACAAACAGACCCTAGTTTGCAACGTAAAATTATGCCTTTAACAACAAGCATTCCCATCTTATTTATTTGCCTGTGAAAAACGACTATTAATAAATGCAATGATAAATGTTTAGATTCCCTACAGTAAAAGGCATCACCCATAATCCAGTATCCCTATTGCAATAGTATTAGTAATTTAATGGGCATTGCATTGCAAACAATCACCATATTTTGAACCTTCTGACTGCATAAGTAGCAGTACAAATCTCTATTCTATAAAATATATAAAAAAATGGGTCAAATATATAAGAATATGAATAACAAATATTAACTTATCAATTCCTTTCATGGAAACAATACTACACTAATTTTATTTAAAATTTCACTACCATCAGGTCATTAGCAAAGGACTAAATTTTCAAAATTTCTTCATAAAACTACTTGTAAAATAATACTAATTTTCATAATTTATTTAATTTTTTTCCATAGTTAGTTAAATTCGAGATGGAATTGAGGGTTTATTGGCGCAGCAATCTCCGATCACTATCCGGCAATGAGCCCTGGATAGAAAATCTTTTTCTAGTAGCGAACTACGGCCAAGCCTCACCACAACAACTTCTCGGCTATTGCTTGAATAAAGCCACCATTTTTTTTAATATAACTAATATTTTTTTTTCTAATTTGTTTAATTTCCTAATTGAATCTGGGTTTAATTTATTCATTTTGTGTTTTTCGAATTTAATGAAGGCATTATAACTATCTTTGAAAATAACGAAGTTTTATGTGTTAGCATATTAATGAAGGGTTTTAGGTGTCAGATGGTGGTGGCTTTATGAATTAACTTCATGTCTTGGAATTAGAAGAGGCTGCCACGTTCTTTAACATGCAATACCCTTTACTTGATTTCAAGTCTCCTTCCTTTTTATGTTATCGGTCTTAATTGACATATATATGTGTGTGTATATATATTGCTATGTTGGGAATAATTATTATATATATATGTACATTTCAACAAAGAAATTTTATTTTTATTACAACATTAAAGTATGAAATATAATTATAGGCGAAGATTATAATTCCTACCTCACAAAGTCTCTTTTATAGCTGATATTATTACTTTTAGGATTAAAAAAAAAAAAAATTGTTCTCATAGTCTCATTATATCACAAAACTGCATCATCATTTTTTTCCTACAAAATTTTATATAATATTTTATATCTTTTTTGTTATGCGCCTTTCAAATCTATATTCATAGAATTATAAGGTCCTGTCATTGACCCTTAGAGAATTCAAAATTACAGGAAATATTCTTAAAAGAAACTTTAATTCTAAATTGTAAAAAAAAAAAAAAAAAAAAACTTCTATTGTGAGGATTTACATAAAAAAAAGGAGTATACACATATAAAGAAACATAAAATAAGATTTTTCACAGGATAAAAATGGATTATACTTATGCATAGTTAAATGATGTAGTTATGGAATTTTGGAAGCTAAAAAATTAAATATATAATAGGATTAGATTTTTTATTATGTAACCAGGAACGGACGTAGAATTATACAACTTGAGGGGGAGGTAGGGGAAGAAGGGACCTTAATTAAGTGAATTTTAAAATTATTTATCAATATTCACTTGCTATTACAATTATATTACATTTTATATATGTATAAAAATTTCATAATGATTTTAATATGATATTTTCCAAAACTTCATGCAAAAAATCATTCAAAAAATAATTAAGAGTATCCTGTGTATTTTATAAGAGATGGTATATATGTCACTTGCAATTTAATTATTAATAAAATATATATAGTTAATATCTGTATAAATTTTTCTTTTAATAAAAATAAATCATAAAATATATCTAGATAGGATATTTATTCAATACTTTATTTCATTTTTTTAGCATTACATGTAGAAAAAATAATGTTAGTAAATTAAATTATATAATTAATGCGCAATGTAGTTGCTTTTAGCTAGGGTTGTAAATGAATCGAGATAGCTTGCGAGCTACCCGAGCTCTACCCGGTAAAAACTTGAATTTGACTCACTTGCAATCGAGCCAAGCTTGAGTTCGAGCTATTCTAGTAATTACCAAGCTCGAGTTCGAGTTTTAAAATACTGAGCTTAGTGAGCTCGTGAGCTTAATCGAGTACTACATCAAGTCGAGTCGAGTTCTAATTTATCAAGTATTAAATACTATTTATAATTAAATCAATATCTAAAAGAAAAATCGAGCCTAATCGAGTTGAATTCAAGCTTATCAAGTATCAAATCGAGTCGAGTTTGAGTTAAAAAATCAAAACTCAATTAAGTTAGAGTTCGAGTTTTTTATTCGATCCGAGTTCGAGACTGGCATTGTGTCGACTCGACTCGTTTACAGCCCTACTTTTAGAACAAATAAATCATAAAATATATGCACATAGGATAGTTATTCAATAATTTATGTATGTTTAAATAACATTAATTAAAAAAAAGTTACTAAATCAAATTATATGATTAGCATACAATAGGATTCAATTATAATATGGTATACTTTGAATATAAAATAGTTATTAACAAAAATTTATTTAATTTGATAATTTTATAATGAAAGAATTTAATATTATTAGTTATTATGAAAGAAAAGGTTAAAAAAAACATATAATATATATAGATATATATATAGGTAAATAGATAGATAAAGAGTAGTTAATGTAATAAATGCAAGTTGAAAAAAGTAAAAAAAAAAAAAAAAAAGGACTTCCGATGAGATTTGAACTAATGACCTCATGAATGCAAAATGAAATACTTAACCATTAGACCGCACTTAATTTTGTGTTATGATTCTTTCTTTATAATATCATATAACACAATATATATATATATATTTTTAAAACATTTAAAAATTATCTTTCCCAAGTTAGGGGACCGAGGCCCCCATCGACCCCTCTGTAGATTTGCCCGTGTATGCAACTACCATGGTATCTTAATCACTAGATATACTGTAAATATTTTAGGAAATCTACATATCAAAACTATTTAGAAAATATAGAACCAGACCTCAAATTGATGCAAAGGCATGATGTAATGGATGAAAAGAATTATGATTGCCAAAAGTGAGGGGAATGTCAAGAAAAAGAAAATGGCAAAATAAGAATAGAAGAAAATTCAAAGGAATTAGAAAAAACTAAGAGAATTCTTAGAAGAAGAAATTGAGTAAAAAGAAATAGTATTAAATGAAGGAAAGATGGTAAAATAGGAAAAGGTATACAGGACTTTAGAAAATTCATGTTTAGAGACAGGTTACCCAGATATTGACCAAATCATTAGTAGCTTGGAAATGGAATAAATTTTTTGAGAAAATCCTACCAGGTTTTGGGAAAGAAATAAGATAATATGCAAATTAGATATAATAAACCCTAACTTGAGAATTTATTATAGGGCAATAGAATATGATAATCTAGACAAACAAGGGTTTGAAATGCAATAAAAGAATTATTAGAAATATGAGTCATAGAAAGATCAAATGGCCAACATAAGAGCCTTGCTTTTTTTTTAGAAAACATAGTGAAATAGCAAGAGGAAAATCAATAATGGTAATAGATTATTGAAAATTGAATGATAACACAAGGGATGCTGTTGCAATCTTCCTAATACAGCTGAATTAGTCAACAAAATATAAAATTGTTATATATTCAGTACATTTAATTGTTAGTCAAGATTTTGGGAGGTAAAAAAGGATCAAGAGTCACAACCATGGACTGCTTTCACTTATCCACAAGGGCATTTTCAATGAAAAAGAGTGGACCTTCAATTTTCTAAAGAAAAATGGATATAGCTTTTCAAAATTTAAAAGATTTTATTGCGATATATGTAAATGATGTTCTTGTGTTTTTAAAAGTGAACATGAAAATATAGGGCATTTAAAGATGGTACTTTCAGAATTTTAAAGATAGCGAATAGTAGTAAGTACCAAAAAGGCATAGTTAGGGATGTAAACGGTCGGGTCATTATGTCCCAAACCCGATCCGATTATAAAATGGGTGTTCCAGAACCCAACCGGACCCGACCCAATAAATTTATGGGAAATCTTAATCTTTTATCTTTTCCACGGTAGTTTTTTTTTAATCATCTATGTTTTGTCATATTATTACGATGTCATCTCATATTGAAAAAATAATTAAATTATACCTCAGATGAATTGATTCAGTTCATTTCCCTCTCTCGCTTTTTATGACAAGCTACAATAATGAATTAATAAAAAGAGCCATCTCTTGATAATATATATATACCTTAAGCAATAACAAGGCAGTAATTACCAATAAGAAGTGTTTGAGGCCATTCACGTTTGCAAAGTTCATTTTTATTTAATCAGATTTTGATTTCGATCGTTCCTCGTTGGATGTTCATACATAGATTTTGTGTGTAAATACATGACAATATTTTATTAGGAAAAATTTCATCTTTTGCTTTTTTAATGAATAAAAAAAATAGATTATTCGATTTATCTGGTTTTTTAATGTGTATTGATTATTGAGATAAATACCAATATATATAAAAGAAACTTTTTAATAAGATTGACGAGCTGTGTTGTATATATATAGACACCAATAATAGCATTATCGTAGAAAACATTATTACAATGACGGAATTTGTATATGCTTTTAGAAAAGAGTCACTAGCTATTATTTATTTATTAGAAGACTTACATATATCTATATATATATATATATAATACATCCAACTAAAAAAAATAAAATAAAATAAAATGATGACACTACACGACGATCTATATATTCTTGATTTATTTGTCATTATATATATAATATCTATTTTTCTGAGAAAATTAATTTTTATACTTTGTTGTGTTGCATGGGAAAGAAATGAATTTGAAAAAATGGGGAAGGTTGCACATGGAAATCGATTTTCTCTGGATAATTGGTCAGTGATTATTAATTGTAAATACAATTTATATCCTATCATGTGACTCAATATATGAATAACAAAATGATTATATGAAAAGCATCATTCAACTAATGAACAAGTAAATTTCTTAAACTAAAATTTTTAATTTTTTTAATTAAATCGGGTCGGGTTTTTCCAACGGGTTATGAGTACAACCGAAAACCCGACCCTAAACCCTATAGGGTTTGACCCTATAGGGTTTTTAGCGGGGCAGGTGAGCGGGTACCCTATAACAACCCACTCCGGTTGCATCCCTAGGCATAGTTTTCTAGAAAAGGTATTGGATTTCTAGGAGTAGAAAAAGAATAAGGAATTATTAAGTTACAAGAACATAGTTAGAAATATTTAGAATTTCCTAAACAAATGAACAAAAAGCAGTTGCAGGCATTTTTGGGATTGTTAAATTAAGAAAGAACCTTTATTAAAATTTTGAATTCATTAGTAGGACCCTTTTATAATAAAATCTATGGCTTTAAAGGCTTATCTTAGGAAGAAATAAAGTAAATAAAGAAAATAAAAAAATAGGTTAGGAAACTACCAAAGTTAATGGTGTGTTGTTTCTAATCGAGTTTTAATAATTTAATTTCCTATGATTTCCTCCCTAAAAAAAGGTTAACGTTAGGCAAGTATACCTATCGCATGTAGTACAGGAATGGAATATAGGGTTATATTCCTTGAGATTGTCAACAAGTACTATTACTCACCCTATTAATTATCATCCATCAATTTGAAATTAAAGTTAAAAGAATTGTAAATTATCAACTAGCCTAAGTACTAATTATAGCTATGTTCATCAAGGTCATCAACTAATTAAGATTACTCTAACAGATAACAACATAATAGGCTTGCTTTGCCGACACATTAACATGCATTACAATATTATTGTTTGTTGTGCATTCTTAACTGTTAGATTCCACCAATTAGGTTAATATCTCTCTTAAGTCTATTAACTCCGAATCTCAGCATTGTCAAACTGGAATCTCTTCCTAGTTAACAGCTAACTCAGATTGCATTAAGAAAACGTTCCTTAGGTAATTTACAATTTCAGGCAGAAAGTTTCATGAACCTATCTCTAAGAGCATGAGCAACTTCTCCCTGTAGCCTAGATCTATTCCACAGGTAGATTTCTCAATCATATCATGTGATAATCCGTTCTAATCCTAAGTCATGCACTGCTTAGAATTAGGATACTTGAGCACACTATAGAAATTAGTGAAAGCAACAAAAATTAGCAACTAGACCAGTTTTATATATGTTAAGTACGGCTTTGCAAGCCCTAACATACTACTCACACATTATGTAAAAATACAACATGGTATAACAACAATAAGAAATTAGAAGATAGAATGTAGACAACAACCCTGATAAATGGATTTACTTGAAGATATTGATACAAAGATGTTCCAATACACTTGAATAATACACTTTTTCTACAAAAATGAGTTACTCCACTACAGATTACAAAAGTTACAAATACCAATGATGGTGAATGAATGAATGAGGATGATTGGCGATTGCTTGATTGATTGATTCCTCTCCTTTGTAATATTTCAACAAACTATATATATGGATCCTCTATTGGTTGCATATGATGGTTGAAGATATGCATCAGTTGGACTTCATTTCTTTTCAAAAAGAAACTTAAATTTCGAAATAGTGCGAAAATTCGCAATTAGTAACTACCATCGTGATCGTAATTTAGCCTGTCATCTCCTTGAAAATAATTATTTAAGGTAGATCATGACTGTATGCTAAGCTATTATCTTTTCGGATGATAGAACTAACATGTCATCATGATTGTATTGAAGACTTGCAATTCAATATCTTGTCAGTCACGGCCATTATCTAGGTTGTGATCTCCTCTAATGCTATATTACTCCTTATACTTCCCCCTATTACGGTTGTGACTTCTTATAATAATTTCTTCCCAAGAAGATCACCATCTTTACTACGACCATAATCTTCTATGTGGCGGTTTTTTCTTTTCTCTTTCTTGTTATGCTCGTTATTTTGCCTTGTATAAAAATCCAAGAGGATAACTACCTTGATAACGAACGTTATCTTGATTAGGTAACATGTATGTTTCCAAATTATTGCTAAATTTTGATCCTAATGTTGATGTTTCTCCTTTGTAAACCTGAAATGAATATATTTTCTAATTAAGTACCAATTGTCTTAAATTAAACAAGAATTAAAGCATAATCGAACATAAATTAACCTAAATTAGTATGATGAATTGCCCCTATCAGTTAATATTACCTTTAGACACAGATTTCCTGATTATTGAAAGTGGTGGATGGGATTTAGAATGGGAAGGAATTTTATTAAGGAAACTCCATAAATATGCTGAAAGAGATGTTAATTAGAATAGACCGTGAAGTGTTAGGTACCAAGTCCAAAGGGAGAGTTCAACCAAAAGATTAACCTATTAGGTGGGAGAACCCTTTAAGTTTAAGTATCATTCCATAATTTCTCATGGAATCGATGTGGGATCATAACATTACCTTCTCCTTGAGAACCCAATGCTTTTAGCAGTCCACTCTAGATGGCTTTCACTCTGGGTGGTTGCACTTTATCCATTTTCTAGGTAGCCCTTTTCCAGATTGCCCTTTCTTAGGTCGCCTATTTTGCTAGTGTTAGTCTTGTAATGAGAGCACTAAATGTCAGGTACCAAGCCTAAAGAGAGAGCTCAATCCAAAAGACTAACTTATCAAGTGAGAGAATACTCTAGGCTTAAGTGCCGTTCCATAATTTTTCTTGAAATCGATGTGGGATCGTAATAAAAGCTACAGTTAAGTTCCACAAAAACATAGGAAGTAATAAATTGAATAGGAGGAGATGGTTAAAATTCAAGGATGTAATAAGAAACCAAGGATACAAAGTAAAAGTTGGACACATAAAGGGAAAACATAATACAAAAGCAAATGAATTATCTCGCTTGTTAAAACAACTATTTTTCTTTCTAGGGAAATGGAATATAAAAGAAATACAGGATTTAGGCCACCAAGTAGGCTAATGATTCCTTAAGGTTCACAAGCAAGTAGTTCTAATGTTTTATCAAAGTAATAGAAGGACTACTGATGATCTCTAATTAGAGCTACTAAGTCTATAGATCTATAAAGCTATATTCTATCCCTTACTCGGATTAACAGGCAAGTGTACTTATCATTAATTAGTATGGATGAGTATAAGGTCATCTCCACAGGGAAGAGTTACAAGCACTAGTGTTGGTTAAATTTCCTATTATCAACTAATCGAATGATAGAGTAAATAAATTTAATCTAAATTAACAACTAAACTACACTAATTACCAAATAATTAACAAAATCAAATTAACTTAATGATTAATGACATAACAAACTTGCTTCGCCAATACATTATCTTGCATTACCATTTTACTATTCGTTGTGCATTTCCTAACTATAGGATTCTACTAATTAGGTATATATCTCTTGAGTCTATTAACTTGTAATCCTAGCCTTATCGACTGGAATCTCTTCCTAGTTAATAGCTAACTGGAATTGCAATATAAACATGATCCCAAGAGTAATTTCAATTATATATGTAGAAGGTTTCATAACTCTATCTCTAGGCGTATGACCAACCTTTCCCTATAACTTATACTTATTTCATAGGTAGATTTCTCAATCACATTCTATGAAATCTAATCTAATCCTAAGTCGTGCACTACCTATAATTAGCATGTTAAGCACGCTATAGGAATTAGCAAAAACAACAACATTTAGCAATTAGATCCACTTCATGCATGTTAACTGTGGCTTTGCGAGCCTTAACATACTACTCACACATTATGCAAAAGTATGACATAACGCAACAATAAAAGAAAAAATAAAGATAAAATGTAGAAGAACAACCCTAATAGAATGGAATTGATTGAATATCTTCGTACAACAGTCTTTTCGAAACACGTGAATGATACACTCTCAAATTGAAAAATTACAGTACACACACACTGACGATGAAAGGAAAACAGAATGGTTGATGAATTCTTGATAATTTGTAATGTTTCAACGAAGTATTTAAATGGATCCTCTATTAGTTGTGTCTAATGGGTGAAAGTATGCATCAATTGGCTTCCTTTCTCTTTAAAAAGGCATCTAAAACTCGAAACGGTGTGAAGTTGTGCGAAATGTAACTGCCATAACGACCGCAGTATGGGTCGTTATATAGTTTTCTAAGGCATATCACGGTCATATGAAAGGTCGTTATCTCTACAGAATGATATCTCACATGCTATCACACCTGTAATCGGTTCTTTCATTTCTATTTGTCATGGCCATAGAAAAGGTCATGATCTGCTTTATGGCTTCTACATCCCCATTAAATTACGGCCATTTTACTTCAAACTGATAAGTCTGAGAGTATCATGTCCTAGAGTACGACCATAGTGGAGGTCGTGATATTCTCTGTGAGTGATTTCTCTTCTTCTCGTATAGATTGCGCCCGTATTTGCCCATTAAGTAATCATTTAAGATGGTCACTGGCTTGAATATGGTAGTAACATTGCTTGGATGATATCTTCAACTTCGAATCCTCGTGCAATTTAATCTAAACATTGATATTTCTCCTTTTAGTCCCAAAATGAATATATTTCCTAATTAAGTACCAAATATCTTTAATTAAACAAGGCTTTAGAGCATTCTTAATTATAAATAAACTAAGATAAGTATGGTGAACTAATCCTATCGACCAAAAGTTCTTATTGATATTATAACACTACCCATATTACTTACCAATTCTCCAAAAAAGTTTCAATTGCTCTTTCAATTATTGTAAAAAATGAAAGACGTGTTGCTTTAGTTGATGTAGCATGGTCCTTAACCAGCCAAGACAAATTTAAATATATAATTTATTGTGCTTTGGCTAGGTATTTTAACTAAATAGAGGTACAAGGTATAAAAGAAACATAAGAATATGAATTATCACAAAGAACACAGGAACAAACTAAAAGGAAATATCAAATGTATGATGTTGCTAAGGGACATTTACGAGGAGTCATTTACTATTGGAGTGATGTCCAAAATCAAACAATGAACTACCCAAATCCTTCATGGAGAGGTTTCAACGACATTGAAACTGCAGTTAGTTGGGTTAGGCAGATTTTAGGAAAATAGGAGATTTATATTGACCTCACATTAAACATTTTAAGAGAAATAAAAAGTACCATAGGATATGTTAAATGTACATAAAGATATGTGGATCTAAAATCACTAAAGGAAGAATAGGAAAATAAAATATCTTATGGATTATGGACTTATCACATAAATTGTTGGCACAATTCCACAATTTATGGCTCAACCTATGGGAAATATGTTCTATGAAGTATTAGTTGCCTTATGGGAAATAGAATGGGAACATGATATCCTTATTAAATACTATGAAAGGATTGAGGCAATACCACAATAATGGCTCGAATTTGAATCTAGACGTGCATTAACTTTGTTTTAGATTACTCCATTGAAAGGAAAAGTTTCAATTATCTAGAAGATCCGCAAGCTTAAATCAACCAACAGTTTAGAAGAATAACTCAATCTATACACTGTTGATAAAATGAGAATGAATCTAATAGAAGATATAGAATTCCATCTAATTACAAGCAATAAAAGAAAATTTATCTTTTCAAAACAAAAGGAGCAATGTGGCCAAAATATGAATCAAATATAAAACCATTTGTTGAAAGCCTTGAAAAAGAAGATAAACGGGATGAAAAAGACAACCCATATGATCCCAACTATATTGAGGTGAGGATGAGGAAATGAAAGGCCAAAAAGATATGAATAGATTCCAAGAATTAAAAAAAAAAAAAGAAAAGAAAAGAAGAAGATAAGAACAAATATTTTGGGACATGACATGTGCAAGATAGAAGGATTATAAGGTTGACAAAACACAGTTCTGATGGAAAGCAATTAGAAAAACATGAGGCAAAAGATAAGAAAAAGATAGAAGAGATAAAGCAATTTTGAAATTTAGGCAAGATAGAAAGTTTGACAACGAACAAGGAAATAAGACAGAAAGGAGACACGAGAGTTATTATAGCATTTACCGTAACACTTTTACTGTAGCAACAACGAGAGTTACTATAGCACTTTTTTATTGTAGCACTGTAGCACTTTTTACCGTTTAAGATGCTCTCAAATTTCTATAAAAAGGGAGCAGGTCTTCAGTTTTAGGCATCAAGTCCTAAAGTGAGAGAGTACGTAATATTAGAGTGTTTGTGTAAGCTTTCTAAAGCTTCCTTTTGTAATAATTCCTTCAAGAATTGTAACGTACATCCATCAATAATATTTATAAGTTTTCTTCAGTCTTCATTTTGGTAGGCTAATTTCCTTTCAACGTATAAAGGTAATTATGCTTTAAATCATTATTAGATCTTTGTATCATGTGAGAAGGTTTTATAGCATGGGTAAACAATTAAGGTGCTATACTTAAAGGAGAGCAGTTTTATTTTCTTTAGAAATTATACCAAAATGGCTTGCCTGAAAACCCATTGATGAAGCTATTTCAAGCAAAGGTAGCCGTATTTGGCCTCGTAGGTTATGACATAAGTATGAGATAAATTTTCTCAAGAGAACATTTCTCCCCTAGTTAACTATCTTTGCTTTAATATTTACCCCTGGCATGAAGTCTTGTCTCATAACACAAAATCTTTCTTTGTTCTTTTATGTATTCTTTAATAATCAACATATATAATATTTATAAAACTCATTCATAATCAAATAACTCATCAATGATTTCTTCAACATAATATGTTTCTTCCATAGCATATATATAAGCATAAGTTTCATGAAATATAAATTGGACAATAATGATTAGTTAATATCTAAATATCTACATTCAAAAGATATATAGTCATATATCTCATAAATATTTATTACAATTTCTCCTCTTATATATCTTATACTAATTTCTTTAGAGCATATGCAGACATGTATCGTCATTTAGGCTCTTGAAAAAAAAACAACATAATCAATATAACATGTTGGATAATTATACTAATAAAATTATGAAGATGAAGAATATTAAGCAAAATAAAATTAAACACATGCAAATAGTAATTAAAATATCAAATATTAGATGTTTAAGGTATAAAGATAATATGGCTCTGATACCAAATTCAAGATCTTTGTGCTACGATAATAGACTTCATGGCAAGAGTAAACATTAAAACGAAGATAGTTAATCAGTGGAAAAATGTTCTTTTGAGAAAATTTGACTCATGCTTACGCCACAACCCAGAAGGCTAAACACGACTACCCTTAATTGAAACAGCCTCATTAATGGGTTTTTAGACCGGCCCTTTTGGTATAATCTCTGAAAAAAATAAAACTGCACTCCTTCAAATATGGTGCTTTAACTGTTTATTCATGCTATAAAACCTTATGGCATATGATACAAAGGCTTAATAAGGTTTTAGAGCATGATTACCTTTATATAATGAAGATTGAAGACTCAAAACTAAAGAAAACTTACAAATATTATTGATGAAAGCATGTTAGAATACTTAAAGGAATTCTTACAGAGGGAAGTTTTAGAAAGCTCACACGAACACTCTAATATTGTGTTGTTCTCACTCTAGGACTCGATGCCTAGAATTGAAGATGTGCTTCCTTTTTATAGAAATTTCAGAGCATCGTAAACAGTAAAAAAAAAAGGTGCTATAGATGTTCAAATTGCTTTCTGTCTTCTATATATATTTTTTTTATCTTTTGTCTCTTGTCTTGTCCTTGTTTTCTTCCGTGTTTTTCTCCTTTATTGGATTTTATCTCTCTTCTTCTTTCACCTTTTTTTTTTATACATAGCCTTCATATTAATAGATGTTTACACAAGATGTTACATATAATTTATCTTTTATAAAGATTCATGCATTTTTACAACATATTCATTTAATGAATTACTACATATATCTAATGTATAAAGTATACATTTATAACCCATGATTTGTGTTATACTTAATTTATATATAATATGATATATTAGAATTTACATTTAAGCTCAATAGCACATGCCAATTTATATATATTATTGTTTAATCTTTCACTTTATAACTCTTATTATAATGATTATACTAATGAGATGTTATTATCACCATTATTTAAAATTATAACAATATCATTGTTATTATAATATCATAAAGTGATATGCACCATTATGTGTTATAACAATCATTACAATGTCATACTAAATGTTATAATAACTTATCATTACAGCAATAGTATCTTATTGTATTATAGTGATAAGATTATTATACATTCTTTATCAATATTTCTTATCATCACAAATGTCAAATTATTATATTACTATTATACCATTTTATCAGTGCTACGCTATTTGTTATAATGTAATTATAATATGACTATTTATAATCAAAATAACATTGTATTAGAAATTTAATAATTGCGATCTTCTATTATTAATTATTACACGTCATAAGTATTTCATCATATGGAAATTAAAATCATTCAACATTGAGTATTACTTAATTATAATAGCATTATATGATAAAATAATTCTATATCCTATTTGTTATATATTTTTATGTGTCAAGATAATATTCAATATTACAATATGATATTGCTATTATTACTACTTTTATTGTTGTAAATTTTATAATGAATTGTTATATATATTTTACTCATTTTCAATACATCTTCACTTACTTATATGGGTAAAATTAATATTTATGTTTAGGAGAAAAAATTAGGGTGATCTGTTAGACATATTCTAATACTTTCTTAGCATGTTGTAATTAATTTTAATAATTATTACAAATTACACTTACTTAAAGTTTAGGAGATTACTAACACAAGTAAATGATATTTGCTATTCAAACTGCTTCAATGTAATTATTGAAAACTTTATTTCCTATTCACTTCACTAATTGTGTTATTATTAATAAAATTTTATTTATATAAATTTCTAACAACACTAAAAATCTAATTGCTTAGCAATGTGAAGTTGCTTTTTGTTTTTAATCTTTTTTATAACCTATTTTTTTATAGTCTCACAAGGCTAACACTATAACCAAAGTTAGACATACTTTGTGTAAATGAATACAAATCCTTCACACTTCTCTGAAAAATAAAAGGTTAAATACTAAAATGATCATAATCTTAACTTTTATCTTAGGTTTAAAAATTCTTCTGATTTTCTTTTTACAATTTCAACTTAAAAAAAAAAAAACCAATTCTTAGATAGATCATGAGTTTAAGACTAGCTAGTCTAAGACATGCACTAAGTTGTTGGTCTTAAAACAATTAGTGATATATTTAAATCCTGTTTGTTATCATCAAAACATTACAAATATCTTAAAATGCACCTATGTATGATAAATTAGATTCTAGGTCCAATTTTTTAGGCCCACGAATTAGCTGGTTTAGTTCAACATTCAGATTGAGAGGGTCTTACATGTACCAAGGTCTAATCTAGTCTAATAATAATTTATTTCTTATTATTACATATTTACAGTAGTTAAACATAGAAAGAAAAAAAAAAAACATTTCTACCCTTAAGATAAAACTCACATTTCATTTATTTTATTTGAATCTTTCCATTATTTACGTATCTTCCCCCCTCCCCTCCCATTATTTTCCCGAAAGAGTTGTATAATTGCAACCAATTTCAAGCCCATTATCACAAAGTATAGGTAACACTCGTAAATGGCTCGACTTTTGTTACAAAGGATTTGAGCTTATTACGCTATAACAATTTCATGGGGATACAAAGCTGCCATCAATAAGCCAATTTACCCCAAGTAGTAATTCATTAATGTAGAAAGGACAACAATGAACCAAACATCACCATTCATTAAAAGTCGCTGAAGAAACAAGGAAAGGTTGTGTGCATTTGTCGTTTCGTATGAGAACATCTTTTGCATCAACATCAATAATAAGAAATGATAATAGTAGTCGATTAAAATATTTTTCAATATTGTTATCATGAATTTGAGTTTTCTCATAAGTGGTTAAATTAACAAAATTGCATACTAGTTATCCCACTTGAATACCTAAAATCTTGGATAGGTGATTGGTTTTCAAATTTAGGTTATATACACATTTCATGTAATACATATACACTAATTTCAGTAATAGAAAAACTGCAAATACACAACAATTTTTCTTTTTCTATTTTTTTAGCTTTTAAATATTATAAAAGGATAAAATCAATGTATTATTCATATTAGGCTAGTTTAGTGTTTGTTTGGACTTAACTTCCTAGATTGGATAATAGGGTTTAGTAGTGAGTCTAGTTTTCACATAGATAATTAAGTGAGATTTAAGTTGGTGGTTTTGGAATTTTAATCATTTAACTAACCCATTTACCTCTAACTTCACTCAAGCACCTTAACGTAATGAAGGAATGTGACCTTAATCGTCAGTAGGATGATTTAATGATTATCATAAAGTCCAAGATACAATATATATTCAGTCATTCATCCTTATTTATTGCGACTGTAGAGCTTAGAAAAACAATGTTACATAAAAGTAACTTTACTTTCGATAATCATCTAAGTACTTAGGCAAATATTAGGTAGAGTTGCCAATTGCTCAAGAGCTATGGGTCAAATCAAATATCATCAGCTTAAATATCGTGTATTATACATGACTCATGTGACACACATATTCCCATAGCTACAAATATATTATTAGAATCATTTTTCTTTGTTTTTCAATATTTTAATGCTCTTTACATTGCTACAATATCATATAGAGCTCTAAAGTGTGCTTTTAAAATTTTAGGTTTTAATATTCAATTTAAAATATTGAAAGAACTAAGCGTTAATAGAGTAGACATAAAATGATATGTTTACAATTTACCCGTTAGTTTTTCCCCTTATTATCTACACCATTAAGTATAAGGAGAATCAATAATGTTAATAGCTAGTTTTAGACATGAGTTAGACTAACCTATTATGGGCTACACCGTTTGCGCCCATTTTATGTTTGAACCTCTAATGTATGTCAAATGAGCTGAGTAAGACCATATAGAATAGCCATAATTAGCAATACCTCATGGCTCATGAACTTCCTAACTAATGTTAGACTAGACGGTGGACACCACAATATGACCTTTTAGTGCTTTGACTTGTCTTCAAAGGTTGGTCTCTTACTAAGCCAATGATTATTATATGTGGCAAGTTGTCTCTAGCACGCCTCAAATAAACTTGGAATATGCCTGGGTGGAAAGATATGCTTTCTTAAAATATTGTATGCACTTTTCTATTAAGGAAGATCCACTTGTCAATTATTGAAAGACCCTCTCCCTTATAAATATGCCTTTAGAATCTTTGGTAAGACATTTTGACATGCATGCATTAGCCTTAGCATCTTTTCCTCATAAAAGTTACTGAATTAATTATCGGTGAAATACCTAAAATCCTCACCTAAGTTAAAAATTGAATTGAAACAATTTAAATAAATAAAATAAGTAAATAATAGAGTAAGATTAGATAATTTAACATAACTAGATTAGTGAATGGATCGAGGCTAAATTGAGATTTCAAATATCTTTCCAAAATCATCTTTTAGCCTCAACAATCCTTTTTCCAATAAATCAAATTATTTTATTCTTCTCAATCATTCATTTGAATTTTCTTTTTCAATTTCAATTCTCTAAAAATCCTTAGATTTGTAATTTAAATGTTTTGCAAATTCCTCAACCCTTCAATTAAATTTTAACACCTATATCCTTAATTCCCATAAATTTTGAATTCATCTGCTTATCTAAAAATATCAGTTCCTAATCCCAAGCTCAAATTGAACATCAATTTAATCTAAATCAAACTCTTAAACCAAATCCCTATTCTAAGTTAATCATTCCTAACATGTAAATTCTCAAATCAATTCCTAAACAATTTCAGAACTAATGATAATTATCAAAAAGGTTTAAACCTAATACTCCTATCCTAAAATATCTTTAGTCTTTATATTTCCTTCCCCTTTTTCCTTTATTTTTGTTGCTTTCCCTTTTCCTTTACTTCTTCTCCACATTTCTTCCTTCCTTATCTCTTTTTCTCTTTTCTTCTCTCAAAATCAAACCACAAATCTCTAATTCAATAAGATCATAGGAGAAGGAAGTTGAAGATGGAAAACAAGACTAAAGCTATATCAACTCAAGGAATTAGTGGTAGTGAAGATCTTAGTTGATAGAAATGGTTAAAACATGTAAGTTGGTTGTTTTCTTTAATTGATTGTTGTAGATGCATAATTTTGATAAATTGATGTAGAGTTAATGTAGAATTTGTAATAATATAGGTAAATTAGTAATATACACACATGCATGCTAAAAACCTAAATATGTACATATTTGTGTAGATTAGGTGTTTGATGAAATGCTATGAAGGAAAGTGACATAGAAATGTATATGAGTATTGTGAATTGTATTATTAGATGGGATGCTGGTAGTAAGATGTTTTTTGTTGAAGTGTGTTGTAAATAAGTGGTTGAAATTAGGGTAGAAAGACAAAGGAAGAACATAACTTTGATGCCCTGCTCATCATGGGGTGTGATATGACCCATGATCTCCTTTGGACCAATAATTTTTGAATCTACGGCCTGATCACGACCGTGACGAGGGGTGTAATCTCTTTTGATCACATTTTCCCCTTGATCACGGGTGTGATGAGGCCGACAATGGAGATCACAGCGCGCGCAACACCCCCCCCCCCCCCCCCCCCCCCCCCAATCACGGGAGTGATCCGTTTCCTGAATCTATTTATATTAAAAAAAGAAAGAAAGAAAGAAACATAAAATGAAATAAATAAATGATAATTAATATGATTTTTTAATAGGAATACATTAAGAGAATTTATAGTTTAATAACTAATTGGATTAAACATAGAAGTTAAGTATAAAATAAACTTAGCTAATCAACCTAAGTTCAACTTGACTTAGTGAACTAAATGAGCTAAAATAAATTAGGTTGATTAAGCTTAGTCAATTGACTTAGTAATTAAATTAAATGATTGATTCTAATCAATTTGGCTAGGATTAAGTCAAAATATACTTAATAAATATTAAGTGGCTTATACTAATATGTTAGGCTAAACCATGAATAATATGAGGAAAATATTATTTTCAATGTTTGTTTGTTAAGAAATATGAGTATTTTAAAAATGAATAATGTGATAATGTTTATATAATAAACGATTATAAACAAAGAGAAAATAAATAATTTGATAGACAATAGCGAACTGTTTGTATCTTGGTGTGGCAACTTTTGCAGCCATGGCAGGGTTCCTACTTAATGTCTGATCAAATAAGTTTTTAAAATGAATTTGATATAAATGGATAATTAGTTTAGATGTTTATATAAGTTTAATTCTTGAATAGATAGTGGATATCTAATCTATCTTCTGTGATGGCTTCTGATCTACCATTTGTCTCTATTTGGTTTTGAATATGAAAGGTACTCAGTGATGTTTTTGTTGGTTGTTTAGGATAGACATAAATCCTTAATGAATTAAAACTTAAAGATGATCCAATAATTGAGTATTGTTTATACTTATGTTGTTGAATTTGGTCCAGGGAGCGACAACCTTATCTAGAGCTGGGTATGGCAGTCAGGCCCTCAGGCCACCTCTTACCATGACATGATGCAATGGCAATCCATAAGTGGTACAGTAGGTAGCCGATAGGGAAAATGGTATCGGCATAACGTTTGCTTAAGGTTGTTGAACTAAAAGGTGTTATGGACCGAGATAAGTAAAGCCACGTAACAGTTGTGAACCCTAAAAGAAGCTATTTTCGTTTTCTGTTGGATACATGAGATATAAGTTTCTGAACTGCTTATATCAATCCTCTGAACAATCGCTGTTACTTACGATACCTAGATTCCTAGAAGCTTGTTTCGAAGTATGAGTGCTCCCATATTGTTTGTTTTACTTTAATTCAAATATAAGAACTTGTTATTTATTGCATTGTAATAGTTAAGCATGTGTATCTTCTCATGTGTGCTTGTGTTGTTGTGTATTGGGTTTCGACTCGTTATTCTTTTCTTTCCAGGTGATGATGATGATGTTGATGACGATGATGGTTGAATTGGGGAGAGTTTATTGAAGAATAAGACGATTAGGATTGTTAGATTTTATTTTGTTTTTATTTTGCATAAAGAGCCAGATTTATCTTTTAAAATCTATATTTTTCTTTAAAGGCTTAGTTGCGAAGCCCATATGTTTTGTAATGAGCTCTTAAACTTTGTTGTACCATCATAAAAGGTATGGGGGGATGTCTGATGGTATGGTTTTGTTTTATGAAAGTTGATCTTTTTGAGTGAGTGGAAGTTAGAAATATTTTTATAAAGTTTGTTTTTACCGCTACTAAATCAAGTTGTCTTTAGAATCTAATTACATAATTTTGAAATTTAAAACTGGCTAACAAATGTTGATGATAAACATATCTTTTAAGGAAACTTGTGCATGTAATACGTAAGGTATTATAAGTGGTGAATGTTGATGCTTCGACCTTATTTCGAGGCGTTACAATTGGAGCCCCTTGTTAGGTATTTTCCAACTATTAAATTCACTCTTTTTTGATCTTAGAAGCCCATTGCTGGCAATCTCAAGTTTTAACAATGGTAAAAGTTTAAGGCAAACAAATAATAACACGGATTTTATAATATGGGCAACAAATAATCAATTTAGGGTGAATTCCATGGACATTTTATGTACATAATTAAAAATACTGATTATTTAAACTTTTTAATCTTAATTATATATATCCTCTACCCTTTTATAACATGGTGTTTTTATCTATTATATTAAAGCACAAGAAGTTAAATGATGGCTTACATTTGAAAGAACATATCATGGTATAGAAATTACATTTAGATAATATAAACTAATTATATGGAAACTACAAATGGGAAGAAACAGGAAAAAATAAACTTATAATGAGTTTGATTTACTAAAATTGAATTGATATTCTAGTATTATTACAACAGAATAGTTATTCTTTCGTTTGATTTAAGAAAGATTTTTTCATAAGAAATGATTATTTTAAATAATATATAATAGACAAAGAACTTATTTTTTCCATTCATCAAAAGAATTGCTATTCTTCACAAAAAAACATTATTTTTTTCCTTAAATATTGTTGGGTTTTGAGGATCCAAAACCAAATCTACAGCGAATATTTTTTTTAACTAAAATAGAATCTCTGAAACACTAGTGGGATCCATGTGGTTTAATAACTCAATAGGGACTAGAATTATACCTTATGCGAATGTTAACCACGTCGGTGAATCATATCTGAAGGTGTTGCAATGACGCAAGCTCCTTCTACGATATCCACATGAAGAACCATAATCAGATTTTGCGTACTAGCACTCTGTAACAATTTTAGATCTACGTGAGAAATACTCATAAGAGCTCTTATATTTGTTTCTTTTGGAGAGCAAATTTTCTCTATAATTCTAATGTGATGGCAAGCATCAATAACCCTAGACGAGAGCTATAGTATCCTATTTATATTAATGACAACATCATTACGAATAAGAAATTGAAGAATATTAATTATTATTCATTATTATTAACGAATTAATATTAATAAACAATTAAATATTTCTCGTAGGCTTTATTTAAATTAAACCTATGATCTGTTTGATTCATTCTTTGTTTATAACCCTATAGGTTTACTTAATGTTTGCAATAGGTCAAAAACCTTTTCGGGTCCACAAGACACAAGATGCCTTTAATAAGACACTATGTCTACCTAAATTAATTGAAGATTGGTGATTCGACATAACTTGATTCATAACTTATGTTATAATCATTTTATTACATGAGAACTAAAATGAATATATGGCATGAATAATGTCATCCTTATATTGTTCAACTTTATCATTTCTCGATCTTCAAGTAGATTGATAAAACAAATGATATTGATCATATAATCAATTTATTTGAGCATGACCATGTATTCTCTGTCTCAATTATTAAGGGGGCCTAGAGATACATCTCTTATAATGAAAGGGACAAATCCTATATTAATCACTCATTTTCTGATTCATATTGTGCCTAGTCACAACCTTTATTAATTATCCGGTTAAAGATAATGATTGATTTGAATCATAATATTCCTCATGTCAGAATCCATGGTGATTTCAGGTCTAAGGATACAATGACAACGTTATTTTGAGAATAGCTTATGATATTAATTGATGTAGTGTCTCATAGTGAGTTAAAATAAAGATGTAAACAGTATTATTCCCATACTAATGAGTATCCAGAGACATTTAAAATAATTATATGATTATTCAAGGATTTTATTATAAAATAAACATGTAAACAATATAATAATAAATATCTCTTGATTAATAAAATATAAGAATGACAATATCCAATTATTGGTTTATGGCATAATCACTAAGAAGTTTACTTCTAATTATATACAAAAAAAAAAAAAAAATGGTTGTCTCCTTCCAGTTTTAGTTTATTACAGTGAATCAAATGTGACGCCAGTTGCTAATATGAAAAAGGGAAGTAAAGTTATTGTATCATTATTATGATTACTTTTTATTTTCTAGCACTGGTATCACAATTAGATTTTCCACTGGCTTTTCTGTAGAACAAGTAGGAGTCAGTAACCTCATCATCCAAACTAGACCAGAAATCCAAGTCATAGTTGAATTTAATAACCCAGCTCATTTGTTGTTCTTGATTATTTTATAATGCAGTTTATTTAACCCGATTTTGCAAAATAATCTGCTCCATATTTAGACGATGCAACTAGTGGCCGAAACAAGATATAATAATTAGTTAAATATATTCCAAATCCTAAAACCTTCGAGGATACTGTTCAAATTTGGGAGAGAATTTTGTTAATAGTTGCCACGTGGACCTTTACTAATGACCTAATAAAAACTTTGCTTTTTTTTTTCCCCCCCTATATTACTTGCATTTTTTTTAATAAATTATGCGATTCTTTAATGAAATCTATTAAAATTATACGGTGTCTAATTTTTCTTTTCTCTTTTTATAAAGTTATCACTTACACTCATGAAAACTTAATGTGGTGAGTAATGTCGAAGCAAAACTTGTTTGATTTGGCCTTGACATATCAATAAATATAATATGTTTAATTTTGAAGAATTCTAAAATTTCAGGAAAAAAATAGTGATAATAAAAAAAAAAGGAAATTACTTTTTTTTCCTTTTTCTAAGTCTTGTTCCAAAATACGGTGGATTGCAATTTACTTAAATGAGCGAATCATTTGACCTATGAGGAGTAGGGTGGGGAGATGCCTGGCCAAAATAATGCCTTGTTCGGTTCGACATATGGAATAAGTAGAAAATTGAATTATAAATGACAAAATAATAAAAGTTTAATAGTTATTATATGATTTATAACTTTTTTTTTTTAATTTTTTGCCGTTAACTCTTATAATGTTTAGTTGACATGAATTATGTTAGAATAATAGTAAAATATCCATTATGCACTTAGTATAAAAGTAAAGTATTTATTGTATTTATTAGGTCACAAGACTAATGGTATGCAATTTTGAAGTAAGAATAATTATGAAAAGATATAAAACAAATATTGATTCATTATTCTACATATTTATAATTCATGCATGGTTGCTATTCTATTTTTGAAATGTTACTAAAATCGTTATTTTATAAGAAGCAACAAGGGAATGGAATAGTCATTTACCCCAAATAAACATGCATTAAAAGATAAGACTGCAATAAAAGGTAAGATTGTGTTGAGAATCGAGATGCTAGTTTTAGGTTGGGGGTCGGTTTTTACTTTTTAGACGTGGGTTTTTGATATTGGCTTGGGTGAATTGGGTTCGGGTTAAGCTGGGCCGTTTGGGGTCTGGAATTAGCGGGTTTAGCTATCCTTCTTTTGTGTTGTTAGTTGTTTTGGCTTTGTTTAACTTTTGAATATTGTTGGTGTTATTTTGTATGCTTTTATCTGGTAGATCTTCTGATTGATGCAGCATGATTTGGAGTTGTCAAGATTTTTAATGGGGCATATGCTGTTCCCTGTGTATTGAATACGAAATCGCGATGTGACCAGGAGTTAGCAAGATTTGGCTTTTAATGGGGTATGTGTTTTTTCTAATGCATTGAGGTTCGTTTTCAGTGTGTCAAATCTGTATCATATCAGCGTAGGGTTTATGATTGTGTGGTGTAAAAGGCAATATGACTCCGCTGCATGCGTGGCTCATCTTTTTTCCATGGTTTGGCACCGAATCATGACTTTTGTTAAAAATAAATGGAAAAAGGATAGAGATTTTAGGTCTGTTCGGATGTTCTGTTTTTTTTTTTTTTTAATCTGATTTGTATTTTTATCTTCTTTATTTTACTTACATTTTATCAATATTTAATTTATATAATCCGTTTATGAATACAGATATATATTTTTCATCTATATATATTTTTGATAAATAATTTGATTAAAATAGATATAAAAGTTAAAACAAATATCAAACTATCACCAACCAACAAACTAGACGCACCCTTAAATTACCACTTTACAAATTTTACAGCAAGTACAGTTGCAAATTATATGCAGACAAAAATATTGATGAAAAAACAAACAGTTCAAATACACTAGATAAATGCACCATTTGTTTCGAAATAGTGTATGTATTATTTTCTATGCATTGAACCTAGTTATTGAATTATCATTTTTTTTCTTTTTCTGTTCTTTTAATTTCTAGAATGTTTGAAATAACTTTAAATTAAATATATTATATTTCTAGAATGTTTGAAATAATTTTCAAGAATGTTTTACATCATCTTTATTGTTTCAACCAAAAACTATACCTGGACTATACTTTCTCAATCTCAACAGCTGATCACCAAATGCTAGGAATGAAATTTTGCAGTGACATCTTTTAACCATCCACATTCATTTATAATATATTAAAGACTCTCTTTAATACCTTGGTGTACAAGTTTTTGTAAAACTTTCGAGATAATTTCTATATACTTGTATTCTAGTATTGGAATTTTAAACGCATAACTTCTATTATTACACGTCTCATCGCCACTTTGACTTTGCCGTCTTAGTCGTACTCTTCGTATAAAATTCCATAAATGTAACTCCTCATTTAAAATAGATTATATTTTATAAATATTAAAGATATCAAAACGGTATCTATTACTTTAATATTATAGAATGCTTATCTCTTATTCTTAGTCTGACGGCTCTCAACTAATTTTTATTGTTGATTTCCTATTCTTGGCTATTTTTTATCATAGACCTGCTCGAGTTAAGCTCGACGAATTAAGTCGGATTAGCAGGTTGAGGTCTAATTAGATCATCTTATTAGACGAAAAGCCTCATGTCGAGCCCTACAAAAGTTACTATTACTTATATCACAAACTGATTATGACAAATACTGACTTAAACATTTAGTGGTCATATCGGATCATGTTCGACATGCTGCTAACTCTTTATCTATTTTATAGAAATTCTTACTTACCCAGTCCAAGCCCAATTTTTTCAGATCCAAACCTCTACTAGATTCAATTAAACGACAATTATGTTAACTAATTTTCTTAACTATTATATGATGATTGTTTTCTAATTATTATATCAGATTATTTTCTTTTACTATGAACTGATTTTATAACATTATTCGCCACATTAGCATTATGTGATTCATCACCTTTAAAAAAGTCGACCTCTTCGACGGGCTTAAAATTTTTTAATGAAAGTCCATCCAAATTACCTAAAAAAAAAAAAAGAAGAAGTTAAAAATACGAAAAAGATAAAAAGGTGAGCTCTCTTTATTTGAAATCTGACGCAGAATCTTGTGCTTTCTGTTTAAAAATTATAGGTTACGTGTAATTTCAGTGTTTTTTTAAAAAGAATCTCTATAACTTGTGCCTTACTTTAATAAATTATGAGAATGATTTGGATGGATGGAGATAACCGCCCTTACGAACTTGCTCACATTTGGCACATTTGGATTTAGATATCTAAAGAAGGGGAGAGATAAGGTTGAGGAGACGACGTCGGATGAGGTGACGAGGCACAAAAATGTCGGCTATCTCATGGAGAAGATAAATCTTATTCATTCATGTTTGTACGTGTCCTCATGTGACGACAAGATGTATGGTCAATGGTCAATGTTTCCTCAAGCAAGCAACGTGGGATGTCCATGTCCAGCTCTAGTTCTAGAGGATGAGAAATCTTTTCTTACTAGATTTTTAGGTGGGAAGAATCAATTCATTTTCCAATATTTTTTTAAGTAGATCCAAAAAGGTTTGGAATCAAAATCTATGTTATGATATATTAAAACTAACGTAAAGCATATATATATATATAATATTCATAATTAATCGTTTAGGGTATTTTATATAATTTTTGAATTATTTGTATTTATGTTTTTCTCAATATATAACTATTTATAACTAAAATTATAACATTCATATGAAAAGTCAATATCTTTTCTAATATAAATTGCAATGGATCAAAACATAATAACAATAAAATACAACATAGATTAAATTTGTTTAACCAAATACCAATTAAAATTGGGCATACATATTTCAATTGCCTGACTCGATGTTAATCTAAAAAAAAGGAAAAAAAAAAGGTAACATATAAGCTACACTAATTTGATTGGATTTTCCCATATTTTTCAAATTTAATTATATTTGTTAGCGATAGTTTATAGTGGTTTACATAGCAATTAGCATATCTTGAAAAATTACAAGTACCCAATTTATATTACACACAATACAAAGTTCTGCGCAAGATTTATGATCGATACACCATCAAACCTATATTATACATGCAGTCATAAGTTTTGAATATTCAAAACCTATACTCATTCTCTTATTTTAATATATCCTCCCCACCCATAACGTATTTTAGGATTTTCAATGCATTTATCTCCTGACAATTTCCATCTTTTAACTTTTGGCATTTTTCTTTGCATAGGAGTTCTTTATGTATTGTGGAGATGTCCAATTGATTTATGGCACGTTTGTTAACAGGAATAAAATAAGATTGAAAAAAATAATAATTTATTATTTTATGATTAAAAGGTTTTTTTTAGAACAAAACATATTTTTTATCATAAATAACCATTCTTCCGTTAAAAAGAATGAATGAAGACTCTTATCTATTACGCATTATACATGATAGATATTTTTTGATAAATTTTTTTGTAAATCAAGTAAATAATAGATATTCTACAGTGATTCATTTAATTGAATCAAATTACGTTAGTGAATCATATATATATATATATATATATGATTTGGCTAATGATGAGTTATATATTATGGACGAGTTTTCTTTTGCGGCAACGTCGTGTGGCACAAGTTGCAAAACTAGTTGATTATCACACATTCATTATTCGCCTAATCAGCATAGTGATTTTGATTTCAACGATCGAGATGAAAGCCGACATTATGTCAGCATTAGATTACTAAAACGATAATTTGCAAGATTCTTGCTTTAAGGAAGATACTCTTTATGCATGGCTTTTTATTTTCTTAAGGGCCAAGTTTTATCATGTTATTGATTGATTTCCTAAAAATTTGTGATATATAGATTGACTGCATGCATATCATTAAAAAAACATATATAATTGAGAGGTAAGTTTATTCCAAGTGTAGAGGAATAAAGCTAAAGCATTATTCTATGAATATCATTTTTTTTTTCATCATTATAATAGAGAAGGCGAGATTTAAACATGCTAATAACTCCCACTTGAAAGATTAGGGTGATGTTATTAGACTATAAAGTCATTGACGCTGTCAATACTAGATCATTTGATCATTTTCTAATCACAAAAATTCCCATTGCATTAATTTCTAAAAATAGTTAATTGATGAATTAGAAGGTTTAATGGATGAATTAAAAAAGTTTCGTTATCTTAAGGTTGTTCTAAATCCACCATCATCTATCATTATTTAAATTGCCTTTGCATTAACCTCTTTAACAATTTTGATAGCCAGATAATGTATTAAAGGGCACATTTGACATAACTTTAGAAGTCAGCTTATTTTAGGTTATTCTATGATTCCATTAATTGGATTGTTTAACCTATATCTAATCATTTAAACCTCAATTATAATAACTTTTATAACCATAACAACAATTAGATAATTGATCAAATGATTTTGTTAGTGTATCGTAGAAGTTTTCTTATTTTACGATTATTCTATGATTTTATTGATGGATTTATTTAGTCTATCACTCAACTATTGCAGTCCCATTACATTAGCTCATACAACCATCTTACTAATCAAATAATAGACTAGATGATCTGATTGATGATGGATTTTACTAGTTAAATAACCTAAAAATAAGAAAACTTTTATGAACTTATCGGCTGAATCTTCTAATACATTATTTGATAATTGTGATGGTTATACGAGTAGATGCCTATTAGCATGCTACCATTACACTTGCTAGGACATCATATAAGATTTTCGTTTTAGAAATGCTCAGTTGGTTGATTAAAAGTGAGGTCCACACAATCAACCAGAAGCCTTTTAATCTTTAATACTAAACTTATTTGGCCATCTCATCATTTCTTTGCTAATAAATCAATTATTATTTTTGAGGCTCAAGCTCTGCACTTTGCTCAATCCCGCATACATTAAATATAATTAATGCTGCATTGAGACAAACAATCAATCTAGCTAGCTAATAATGTCCCCCATTGCTTCAAGCTCAACTATCCTCTCAGCCATACCTACGCTCCTCTCCTCACTTTAGCAAGCAATAGGGATCCCTTCTAAATGGAGCAACGCCTATAAATGGAGCCAATATTAGTTATGAAGCAGATAATATAATTAATGCCCATCTCTTTGAAGGGCGAGATTGACTAGGTCTGTTTGGATTGTCTAATTTTAATTTATATTTGATCTGTTTGATCTATTATTTTATTTTTTAATAAATATTTATTTAAAAACGATAAAAAAAAATACCAAAATGATCGAAAAAAAATGAAAAAAACAGAAGGTGATCTGTTGGGACTTCCTTTGGGATCCTTCAGTGATTTATCCAAACTTAAATCACTGTTGGCCATGTGCCTTTCAATTCGTGTGTCAGACTGTCCATTCTTTTGTCTTTTTATCATGCACATCGTGTGTGTCTTTGATATGCCCGTTATGTTACATTATATCGTATTTATCTCTTTTCGTTTACTGATTAAACATTTCCCATTTGCTCCTACGCCCAATTCCATTTTAAAATCAATTAAAAATAAAGAAAAAAAAAAAGAAAAAGGGATTCTACCCCTTTCTGAAAGAAATAATACACATGAGTATGCTAATATCCGTCAAACATCCGGGATTCGTCGTGGATAAATTGAAAACTCTTGCTCATTTATTAATTCCAACAATTTGGACCCCATAAATCGTCCAAAGTTGGGAATAACTTTGCAGGATGTAAGAAAGAAGGTTCATCAAGCATCCTTAGTCACTTAGCCATCCGATGGCACCGGGGCTTATTTAATTTAGTGCAATGAATTGATGTTTCCCGTCTTGCTTTGTCCACATCTTAGATCATTTCTTGTATTTTCACGTTACCAAAGGAAAAATAAAAATTGAAATATCACTAATTAGATTATTTTATAATTATGTCAATATGCATTGTATTTAAATAAATATATTTGGATTGTATTAGATCAAAGGTAACAGCATCATTTAACCGTTAAACCATAAGTTATATCAACTTTTATATTTATTTTTAAGGTTAAGTCATGGACTGAACAATCCTATCAAGAATAAATACTTTGATGTCTCTTTTAATGGTTAAATAATGTTTTAAATAGCTCTTTGGATGAAATCATACCGATCACAATATTCTTAATTTTTAATAATACATATATGCCCCTTTAAATCGTATTAGACCCATATTTAATAAATTAATTAAAGGAAGATCATGCATACCATATTTATTTGGAAATATGTATCTGCTTTAAAATCAAAGTTATAGAATAATTAAGCATATTGCTAAAATCGGTATACTGCCCACCGTGTTTGTGACGATTGGAAAATCAATATTTTTAGCAACTTACATGATCGCAGATCAAGTATGCAAGTGAAAGAAAATTAGTTACAGTTCTTTTCTACGATACGTAGTTTTTTTTTAACTATTATTGTAATTGTTGACAAGCAGAGAAACGAATTTGGTGAATCTCGTTGTTATCAGGTGGAAAGGGATTTAAATGATTCTAATTCCAATATGTATTAATCTAATTTAGAAGGTTCTCGCTAAATCTAGACGAACTCATCTTTTGTTTTTCTAATATGAGATCCTGCATAGGAGTATTTATTTTATAATTATATTATTTTTTTTCTTGAAATTTGATTCAAAACAAAACATAAACTTTGTTTACTGATAATAAATCCACTATAGTCTTATTCCTCATGAAATCTATTACAACATTTAATTGATTATAATAGCGATTCCATAATAAATATTTATTGTAAAAATGTTGAGTAATCATTGATAATTCAAAATCATAAATAACAATTCAATATTGAAATTATTTTTTTTCCAAAATACACTTAATTAAATGAAAAAATTAACAAATAAAAATTTTATTACAGTTTTATTTCATTCTTCTGTAATAGCGGTTTCACAACAATCTTATTCATTTTGCAAAATGAAAAATAAAGACTATCTTATTAATCCGTTAAATCATAACTTAGATCTCAATGAAAAAGAAAAAAACAAGTTTCCTATTTTTAATCGGTATTATCATCCATAATTTAAGAGGATGTGTATGCTAAAAACATTTGGAAAAATAGAAAAGTTTAGTTAAATTTGGATGCTTACAGAGCAAGTAAGTATGGGGTAATTCTTATGCTACACAAGATTTAGGGATTTGACGTGAAAGAGTCTGTACGAGATAATTTGGAAAGAATCATAGGAAGGATGGATAAACAAATTTTATTCTTAAGTGCATAAGTGACAGAGTTATTGGGATTGTTTCTTATTTGGATTGCTTATTTCATTGTCTAGACTAGAGACTTCATAGCAAGAATACTATTTCTCTAACTTCATCAAAATAGCAAATAAAGTGTTTATCAAATCATCTTAACAATTGATGGTTGAGATGGGAATAACTCATTTCGGGCTATCTTAGTGGATTTATTAGGAGCCAATTATCACTAATCATCCTTTTTGAGTGCATATATGAGAGAAGTTGAAACGATTTGGTTGTTCAATTCTTGTTTAGAACCAGCTAGCCATATAGCTCAATTCAAGAAAACAGAGAAGGAACTATCTTAGACTATTATTATTTTTTCGGCTTTGAATAAAGTCAAAGAAGTTTATCGTGCAACATGTGGGTTTCATTTCTTAGAAACAGATAGATAACTTTGGCGTTAGCAAGAGGACATTTGACACATATTCTGAAGGAAACATTTTAAAGATAGACTAGTTTCCCAACGAAGCAATAATAAATATTAAATAGCGCTGTTCATTCGGAGCCACAAGCTTGGATTTGTTTAATCTAATGACTAAGGTCGGATTTAGCGAATAATGAATAAATTCTCTCTGGATTATGTACGAGATACCGGATTAATCGACGTATTGATAGCGATAATACTTATAATTTAACCAATACACATGCTTTTATGAAGGAAAAAATTTGTAATTCTTTCATTTTTTCTAACGTAGTCCATCTAATAAGTTATTAAAGGATTCATAATTATACACAACTATAATTGGACAACTGAAATATCTATTATATTAATTTTAGAATTATTTCAATTATCAAATGATAGATTTACAACTATGATCATATGATATATTAAGTATTTTAGTGATATAATCGTAGTTAGTTGATTATATTTATAAGATATGAGTCGCTAATAAATAGTTGACGGGATCCATTGAAATGGTTTTCCACTTATTATTTTATATCCATATTTTTTTTCTTTTTAAGTATGCATATCTCAAATGCATGATCCCCTTATAATGGATGAATTTGAAAAGGGATATTGAAAGCACAGAAAGATAATGTAAAAATAAGGAATACTAGGCAAGAAATAAGGCACAAGAAAATTGATTTTTACGCTCGAATACCGTTCGACCGAGTTACCAAACAAGCTTTCCATTCTTTCACTCCTCTCCTAAAGCTCATCTCATCTAGATTGATTTTATTAGGACTTAGGAGTAACATGTTATATGGATCACGACATGGTAGATAAAGAATAAATAAAAATTTAACATATGAAAGTATTTGTAATCAATTTATTGTAGTCATCTTATTAAAGTAGATCAAATATCAATGCTTAATTTAATATTCTTTGGCTATCATTAACGATGATATCTTACTCCTAATAAATCTTTTTATCTTCCGCACGTATGCCTTGCTTCTAGATTTCGGCACAACATAACATAACCCTCATTTCATTTTGGTTGAATTATTGGTTTATTTGTCCATGTGTCTTCGAATGTTTCTTCGGTGGAAAATGTGTGTTCAAATGTTGAGTATATCCGAATCTGCTTTAGCTCGAAAACAAAAGGATAAAAAATGATTAGCCTTCGAAATTGGGTGTTAGAGTTTAATGTTGAGTATATCAGAATCTTTCTGTTCTCTTCTAGTAGGATTTAGACCTTGCACCTTGTGATTAGGGTGCAACATCATATCATATCTTATATAATGTATAAGAGAGAGGATAAAATTGATTTCATGATTTAGAAGTGTTTGTTTTATTACAATTGGATAATAAGTAAGAGGAAAAAAAAAAAAAATACTGTAAGGGTTTATTTAGATTGTTAGATTTTCATCTGTATCATATATGCATATGATCTGCATATATAATTTATCTGTATCATATCTATATCGTATTTATTTAATCAGTTTATGAGTAAAATTGTCAGTTTTTTTATTAATATTTATTTTTGAACAAATAAACAACTGAAAACGATTAAAAAAAACACAGCATATTTAGGAATCTCAAAATCATCGATGATAATAAGTTAAGGAGAAAAAAATAAATAAACCAACATTTAGTTTGATTACAATATCATAAAACTATTGTTAAGTGGATCCGTCTAAGCATTTTTCAATCGATAGTTTTTTTTTCTTAGCCGACCAATATCATATTTTTGGTTTTCTAAAGAAAAGCAGTGAAGATTTTTCTCTTAAAATTTGGATTTTATTGCCAAAATTTAAGTTTTATGTATTTCCTAATGTGGAATGTGAAGTTGTGGTGCCAAGAATTAGGATTGGATCCTACAAAACCAATGTTACTAAATCCTCTATTTACATAATTTCGAAAATTTTTATTTTGGAGACACGCTCTTTTATGCAAAGAAATAAAACTTTTTATAATCACCAAAACAAAGCAACTCTTTGCATCCACAATATTTTGCTTTTAATAGATTATGAATATTCAGAAATAATATGCATACCATTTGATATAGGAAAACTATCCAGTAGTAACATCAGCTTGTACTGTACTATATTTTTATACAAAAAATAATTTCATTTATTTCATATTCATAATAGATTGTGGTTTTGATATTATTTTCAAATCAAAACGATACAAATATGATACTGATGAAAAAAACAATAATTTTACTTATAAACCAAACCGATATTGATTTGATATAGATCTGATACAGATAAAAATCTGACGATTCAAACACGCCCGATGAAATTGTCAACAGGGTTAATTGGAATTTATATATATAGTAAACATAAAAGTAGCAATTAGGAGTAAGTATAGTTTGGTTTGGTTCATTTTCTAAATTGAATTGAAATGGTCAATTGTGAAGCTAATCCAAAACCAAACACAAAAACAAATCAAATTCATAAAACTGCAGTACTTTAGTTCAGTTTCTCTTTTTATTTATTTTTTAAATTTTTTTAATGTAAAATTCTTGGTTTGAGTAAATCATGTTTACTGGAACAAGAAGCAATAATACGATTCAATTCATTTATATGAATCACAATGTGAATCTATCCCTAAACAAAATTATAAACTAAATTGAATAAGAAGAAATAGTATGACTCAGTTCAATTATATAAATCATTACACAAATTATCCCTAAATAGAAGCATAAACTAAATAAATTTTAAAAAATGGGGTATTTTCAATCCAATTACATTCGATTCCCAACTTGATTTGATTTTATGCTTAGGAGCTCCCAAACATATCAATAATAAAAAGGAAGAAGAAGAAGAAGAAAGTTTAGCAAAACAATCAATCAGAGCAAAATTAGAGGTGAAGTCGATCTGTGAACCGATCCATGAATAACTTATCGTTGGTGTTTGATATCTTTGAGCCAGACATTTTACCTTTCAAGAAAATAGCTAACGTACCATCCATGAATGATGAGTGTGATGATGATCCAATCCAACTACAGACACAATGGACGCTTGGACATGCTTTCCTTGTTGATTTTTGTGTTTTGCAACACCAAATGCTGCAGCCGAAATATGGAGGGCCTTCTTATTACATCATCCGAGTTTCTAGTTGGATTAGGTGGCCAACTCTCACCATATGTGATAATGTAAAAACATGGTAACACCAAGGTCTTTGTAATATCATGTATCTGAAAAATAAAATTGCAATTATTGTATTTATTAACTTTATATCAGTGTTTGAGAACTGGATTGAGATTTGATCTGAATATGTTATGTTGTCCAGGATCGAGAGGTTGAACCGAGTTCAATTGGGATCAAATTGTCTTGACCGGTCTTGGTAATATTCATTTAAATTCTTTAGAGAACATCCTCATATTTGTCAAGGAGTTTAAACAAAAACTTTTAATGAAAATCTAGTTGAATTCTTCAAAAATAAAAGGTGACTACAAATGCATTCCCTATTAACTTTTATATTATAATCGAGAATCGTAAACTGTAAAATCTAATTTACTCTTTTCAGTATTTTATTTCTTTATTTTTTATGAGTCCTTTTCTAGGACGTAAAGGACTAAAAATTTAGTTTAATGACTTGCAATTGAGGTAAAGAAATCAAATTATTCGAACTACAATTATTTTCCTTACACACGCTCTCATTAAACACTTTTTGAGGATAATTGAATATTAAATTAAATGAAGTCTTTGATTTGTGATTAACCAACTAATGCGTATTCTGAAAAAAGATACATTATAACTTATTAACTGATAAAACTTTTGATTAAGGGCATCATCATTTTTATACATATTTAGAAGTCAACTTTAATCCTCTCAACTGTAAACTTATTGTTTACTCATTGCTTTCAATTCTTCGAAATCCCAATGTCCTCGCGGATTAAGAT
Source organism: Combretum micranthum (assembly GCA_024138025.1). NCBI lineage: Eukaryota > Viridiplantae > Streptophyta > Magnoliopsida > Myrtales > Combretaceae > Combretum > Combretum micranthum. The sequence continues at coordinate 213,513 of JAMXBD010001604.1, forward strand.
TCTAAGGAATGGGAAGCTACGGATAAATAATATTTCATGTTGACCTTTATATTGATTCTTTTTTTTTTTCTTAATAAGGTATAAAAGGAATAGAATTTATGAGATCCTACTCCACAACTAAATAGCCGAGGTTTAAATGATTATGTAGTGATGTAGATACTAGTTTGGTCCGTTTGTTGCGTCCTTTTTGGATCATTTTGGTATTATATTTATATTGTCTTCAAATAGAGGTTTTATCAAAAAACTGATATTGATGAAAAACAGTAGTTTTACTCATAAATTAATCAATAGACCGATACAAAATATAAAAATAAGTTACAAATACTGATCTGATATAGATAAAAATCCATAATCCAAATAAACCCTGGATTAGGGTCGATGCTCTAGTCCTTGATGGTGCTAATAATAGTCAGCAAGAAAAAAAAAACAATAAACTTCATTCAATTAAATTATATATAAATCAATCAATCACAACATAAGCATTGATGAAGAAGAAGAGAGGGCTAGATCATAACAATCCAACTGAGTATATGTCTATATCTTGAGTGCGAAATTATTTACAAAGAAAATATCATATTTCTCGTAAAAAAAGAAAGAAAAAGAATACTTGAAACTAGATAATGTAATCATCCCAAGAGTCCCATCAAAAAAAATAAGAAATAACAGATATATAATTTAATGTATAATTTTGATTTCAACACTTTACCATATTTGGGAGCCTTTTAAAATTGTGAATCGATGATTCTAAATTTAAGAGTGCCCCAACCGTTATATATCTACCTAACTCATCTGAATCTCAGAGGAGTCCTAACTCCTTTTGTTAGAGAAACCAACTTATCAAGTCATGTGTTAGTATGACTCTAAGTCCAAGGTCACTATGGCTACTCCCTAATTTGCCACAACTCCATCGCAGAAAACAGACAGACGTAGATTAGTGGCCTAATCCCCTGTTCGCAATAACCGCCCCCAACTTCTCACTCACCCTGATTGCACGATGTAGGCAAACCGTTGAGGACTTGCCTTCCTATAAATATCTCTTTGTGGCATTGCGGATCCAAGCATTTACTCTAATAACCTCCAGTAGTCCTTAATCTCTAATATTTTAAATTACGATATTACTTTAGTGTCGAAGTGGTCATACTAAGAAACTTTTCGACATGCCAATAACTGTGTTTTGTTTTGCATGTATAGTGTACAAGCCCAAAAGTCTAAGCATCACACTCAGTTCACTAGTGACTTAATTTAAACTAATGATGGATTTTTAATTATGCACATGTAGATATGGATAAAAGTAGCAGTGAATTATGTGATCACAAGGAATGGAAAATGTTTAAAAAGATTGGCTACATAACTGATCTGATTAGTTAAAGAATTTTTTGTTAAAAATAGCATATATAAAATATGAGAGGGGTAAATTAAACATAAGATATCAATGATTGAAATAAGTTTATTTCAAGTATTAATGTTTCGACCTAGATAGAAAAAGAATTACTGTTTTGTAAATTAAGACTAACAAGTATTTATTGAGAAAAATTAATTATAATTGAAATAAATTTTGTAAATCCTTGATAGTTGGTTTGGCTAATTTATAAAATATTAATTTCTAATTTTAATCATTAAAATATTGATAATTTTAATTAATACGCTTCGATATAATTTCCTCATTATGAAATAAAAAGAGTGGGATAATAAATATGTCTCATGTTCTTTTAATCAAATAGAAAACGATGAAACATGATAAATTGATCGGATAAGTTACAAACCATAAAAAAAAAAAAAAAAGAGAGGGTACCACATGCAAGTATTTGCATAAATTTATTTAATATATTTGATAAAAAAAATTGTAATTTTATAGTAATCTATTCATCGAACTCATGATTAGATGTACACCCGACAACGATTAATTCCTTACAAGGAAGCAAATTTTATTGCGAAGCTGAAAGTTCAACAGTTTACTAATGTAATTCAAAGCAATGGATACTCAAGTCAAAGTTTTGATTTTTCTTGTCCAATCTCTCATATCTCTTCCTCATATAAAGTTGAGAAATTTAAACAGTACCATGCTATTGCTATTGCTTACACACAAATACAACCCAAGGACAAGAGAAAAACTTTAAAAACCTTTGCTTTCATCATGGTACAGAGATTTCAGTTTTTTGCAGTTTAATCTTCGAAAAACAAATACTAAGAGAAAGACACGGTTGCCCTTTTCCTTCCTTAGAGCTTTGCTTCATTAATAAACAAAAGGAACCTGCGGGAAGTTAGGCCAACGGTTGGTTTCCCTCCAAACCCTCTTATACTTGTCCCTTGACATCAAAGGAAACCCTCTTTAAACAGCTGATTCTTGGTCACCATCCGATACCCAACTTCATCTTCCCGTCTTATTCATCCCCTTTCTCTCAACTCCTATATACTCTCACTTCATTTCCTCGCTTTGTTTTCACATTCAAGTGTGAAGCTGAAACATATCTACTATTCCAAGCTCTTTTTCTTATTGTTTTGGTGTTATCTTTCATAAGGGTACTAAATCCTGTAAAGTTTCAATCTTGAAGCATGCCCAGAAGTGTTTCTCAATAGAAGGTGTGGTTCAATGCAAAAAGGAAGCAGCTTTTGGTGTTATTGTTAGTTTATTTTTCAATTTTGATTCAGACCCAGAAACGCTTTTTATCAGAAAGAAGGGATTTTATTGAAAAAGAGGCGGTTTTTGTTAAGTGGTTTTATGAATCAGGAGGTAGAAGCTTTAACCGTTGGGCGTTCAGGAAGTTAGGCTGGTAGTTTCTTGGAAGGTACTTTTGTTTTCACCTTTGTGGAATCACATGCACTTCATGTTATAGCTTGATGTTGTATAACGTTTGCACTTGAAAGCAAAACTTGCTACTCGTCTTAGCTGTTAAGAATAAAAATTTCATGTTTTGCCGTCTTATAAGAGAACCGAAAACAACAGAACTTTGTTCTTATTCATGATATAAATGAGCAGTTCTTATTCTTGTTTGTGTGACCATGTGAATACTGCCTTTTCAGCTGGAAAATCTTTGTGGCTTCTATAGTAATTAATTGAGGTCTGCCCTGATGAATACCCGATACTTCTTAACGACGGATACCGGGTGTAATTCGAGCATTCCAGCAACCTTTTCAGCAAACTCTGCAGTTGGAAATGATCGTTTAGTGACTGGAGTTCGGAACAGGACTCCTCGTATACCTCCTTCCTCCTTTTGGTGAGGATTGCGATGAGGGTATCTCGATCCAGGTGGTTTGCCTTCTTGAGGAGAGTGTTTCATTATCAAAATGGATCAAGGTCTGATCTTGGGTCAAATCCTTTCAATTCTAGCTATTGGATGATGATGGAACTCATAGCTCTGGTGGTACAGATAAGCATAACCACATTGACGCTGTCTATTTCAAAGAAGGAGAGACCTATTTGGCCTATGAGAATATGGATTATTGGTTATGATATTGGCTGTGTTCTTAGCTTGTTGCTACTCTACGGCCGCTATAGGTATCTCCATTTGCTCCATGGAGATATGAGCCTCTCGGACATTGAACAACAGAGGGGAAGTGAAGACTCAAGGTAAAATCCTTTTCAATTGACTGATTGATTAAGTTTCTTGCTTTGTGTAGAATTCCTTTATTGAATTATCAAAATTTTGCCTTTAGAATTAAAAGAGATCATGCATTAGATAGTGCTTGATTTGCCAAGTTTTAAAAGATGAGATTAGACATAATATCCAACACCATGTATAGACACAACAAAACTCTTTTAGAGGACCCCTAAAATAGCTCTCTTTTCTTCTAAAGGCCATGCACTAAATGCTGTATAAGAGTGTTTTGCTATGCTTTACTTTTATTGGGTGCTGTCTAGTTCTCTCGACTTATCCTGGTAACCAACAAAGTTGGAATTATGCTGTAGTGTCATAGGAGTAATGGAATTCAATGCTAGCTTCAAATCTGCTGTACAGAGTTCTAAAAAGTGCGTGCAAAGAATTTGGCAAAGCTTTTACAGTTCTGCGGAATGGATTGATTGTGCTCGAATGACATTTTCCTCGATGCTCTAGCTGCTGTGCAAAAATCAAGCAGTTGTGTGAAACCTGCACGAAATTTATTTCTCAAATGTTTTGAAATATTGTGAGGGCATATGCAAATAAAGTGGATTAGAATCCCTTTCCTTTTTTCAGTTATCTTAGTTTCTTAAATTTATCCTTTTATGCAGGAGCTTGCATCTGATGAACAGATGCCGGACATCACTTGAGCTTTTCTTTGCTATATGGTTTGTGATGGGTAATGTATGGGTCTTTGATTCTCGATTTGGGTCTTTCCAAAGAGCACCGAAACTCCATGTACTCTGCATCTCTCTGCTTGCATGGAATGCTCTTAGCTACTCTTTCCCATTCCTTTTGTTTTTGCTGCTATGTTGCTGTGTGCCGCTTGTCAGTACCATCCTTGGTTACAATATGAACATGGCATCTGTCGAAAAGGGTGCATCTGATGATCAAATTTCCAGGCTACCCAGTTGGAGATATAAGGAAGTTGATAACAATATGGATCTTGGTAATGACAAAGATTGCAAGGCACTCCTTGCAAATGAAGATCATGTAAGTTGCATCTACGGTCCTAGCTTACAATTTCAGATTCTAAAGATGGTTTTCTTTTCTGATGCATATGTGACTTGGAAAATCACGACAACAAATGGCAAATTGCAAATGCATCTCTAGAATAGACTTCCTAAACCCCAAAAGCACTTCCATGACGTTTGAAAATATGCACAATACCTTTAAACCTACACTAAATCTCCAAAACTGACACTATTTTTGGTTGTCTTTTGGGGTTTTAGTAACAACTTGTGAGATATATACATATATTCCAAAAGTCATTGATAGGTGGAAGTCATGTTATGAGAGTTTACGGGGTCATCCACACCTAACCAATGTTTCTGGGGTTGTTGCAGTTATCTCAATTAAGAAAGCAAGAATAATAACACCCATCTCAACTGCATGGTTTTGTTATTGTCTTAAAACTTCAGTTACTAAAAATTGCTAAACTTGCAAGCTGCAACTACAGACAATTGCATTGTGCTTATCCTAAAATTGCTTGTACAAAGACTTATTCTGGCCTATCTATGCATGTTTTGCAGGAATGTTGCATATGCCTAGCCAGGTACAGAGAAAAAGAGGAAATAAGGCAACTTCCATGCGACCATATATTTCACCAGAAGTGTGTGGACCAATGGCTAAGGATTATCTCTTGCTGTCCTCTGTGTAAACAAGAACTAGAGAGATAGAACTCAACTAAAGAGTTGGAATTCATTATTTCCAAATTATCAAATTCATTTTGTCTGGTTTTTTTTTTCTTTTTTTTTTTTTAAAACCCTTTATTTCTTTTTCTTCAATGGGGGTGTGATTTTTATGTATATTTACATGGTTATCTGAGTGAGCCTAATGATTGTACAAAGGAGCTACCAATAACCTTACAGCATAAACATGTATTGGAGAGTTTTTTGGGCCAAAATATTGAATTTAGGTGGTAAATGTTGGAACTTGTATTTGTTAATAAATGGAAAGGCTTGAAGTTACCGAGGCCTTGATTATTTTTGCGGATATAAATTATCATATCAGAATATATCCTCAATCATAACTAATAGCAATTATTTAGTTGAAATAATAATTCACGTATCTCTATTTTTATGAAATAAAAAAGTTACTGAATTGTTTGATATTATATTCACAAGAATGTTTTTGTTGCTATCTTAGAAAATGAATGTGTTTTATTATGTCATTGGTACACGTAAATGATTTAAAGTGAATGAATTGGATCGAATGAGTTTCGAAATGACAAATCTAGTTATAACGTAAATATTAAAAATATTTCTAGCAATAAACTTGTCTATATAAATATTTGTAGGTAAAAAGATAATTAAGCTGTATATAATTAATGAAGCTGAAATGGTTTGAAAAGGCGAATCGAATTTTTTTTCAAAATCGAAATTATAAATTTTAAGGAATCGCGATTTCGATATTTAAAAGTGCATTAGATATAAAAGATGAAATATAACCTGAAATCGTGATTTCATTTTGGATATTTCATTGCTGCAAGATTTAACATTCACTGGCTCTCCACCTCACAAGCTGCTGAAACGATAGATTCTGTTGTTGGGTTGAGGATCCTATAGTGTCTGCCTCTAGATTAGCCATAAGGTGAAGACAAAGGTGGTTGGCCAAGGTGGTCTGCTGGATGAGGAATCTTTCCTTCTGATCATACTATTTTATTTGATCTACTTCCATTTAGTAATTTATTGGTATGACTACTAACGTTTTATGGGACAGATCAAATTCAACTCTTCCCTTTCAATAGTTATAATAAATAAATAAAAAAAAATCATAGACTTAGATGTAGAAGTTCAATATGGTTTCAATTATGTTCATCCTATGGGGATTCAAATTTACCTCACCTTTGCTAGGGAAAATTTCATTTGGTGCTGAAATAGAAAAATCTAGGAGGAGCCCAGTAAAGATGTGAAAAATTGGGGTACCTATCTTAACCTAGTGAAGCATATGAAATGAAACATTCCCTCCCTTTCAACTCCCCTGCTTTCTTCACAGAGGGCCTGGAACCATACTGGGACTTGCGCTTCTCCATTCCAAAGCCTTGTATTAAACTTAGATTTTCCTTGTGATAGCACTTCATGTAAACAGATTAATAAAGGAGAAGTATTAATGAAATTTTAATAACCAACTATTACCATCATTTGTCAAAATAATGTTAGTAATTGCCTAATACTCATATGGACATGTGATATATTAGTTATAATAAATTTTTTCCTCATAGATGCTATTGTTTTGGTGTAAGGAGGATGCCATTAATTAGGCACTTACATTTTGATTTTTGTAATGTAGCCTACAGAGCTCTCATATAGTCTTAGGTAGCATTTGATTGCGGTACTAGACTAGACAAAAATCATTGTTTCATAATATAAAAGAATTGTACTTTCAATATTTTTGTATTGTATCGTCGACCATTTTTTTGTGTCCAATCTAGTTTTTATAAGTAAGAGTTGGCTTAAAATTTTCAATGATAGATAGGGTCTATTAGGACCTAAACAAGTCCTAAAATTGCTCCAATACCACCTAGGAATCCTCTTGGGGAAATCAAAATTAATTGGATAAGTACCCAAAGAGGGCCGGTATTGCCCCTTATTGGCCCGTGATGGCTAGCATTAACCAGATTCCACACATATAACCAACAAACGAACAAACTGCGATGATGTAGATCTCCTTATTTGGTTGAAGGTTCTAATATACCCAAATCTCCTCTCTTCTACAGTATTAATTCTTTCCGAACCTATCTAATGTATTAGCATCTTGTCCTTGCTTGACCCGCACCCTTCCTGAAGAAGCTCCTAACAATCTCTCAAGTCTTAATATGATAGTGAAAGGTATTCTAGATTCGCACGAGATAATTTAGTTGGCTTTTACCAGAACCAATTGTCCAGCTATAGTCAATTGTTTGCCTTTTCAATCACCTAATTTTTTCTTTTCTCTCTTTTCATATTTTTTATTCTCTCTCTGATGAAAAATTTAATCGTCTTCAGTTCTTTTTTTAAGCCATTTTTAAATCCAAATCTTATGTTGACATTTCTATTTCTTTACATGTATTCTCTTTTTCTCAAGTACTAAAATAAAAAAAAAATATATATATATATTAATTTATAATCTTATAATCCTTATTACTTATATGGTCTTACCTTTTCAATTGATGTATAATGTTTTAAGTGAACATTTATGTTGAGTGTTTAAGAACCCATATTAACAAAACAAGACCAAATATAGAAAGTAGGATGACATGTATATTATATATATATATATATGTGTGTGTGTGTGTGTGTGTGTGTGTGTATCACATGCTAATTTATATATCTTTTTTTTTTTTTTATCCAAAGAAGAAAATAAAATTAAAAGAAAAAGAAAGTTCGAGTACACTCCAACCCTTCAAAGGGCAAAGAAAGCAAAGAAAAACTAAAGAATCTATAGTATTCCTTGCCTAAAGCATCATTAAAAATCAAGCTATTACAAGATTGAGGGTGTGTGTGCCACCAATGAGTAGTATTGAGAGAAAAGGCCTTCATAGCGAGATGATCTGCAACAGAATTGCCTTCTCTGTAAACATGACTCACATGGATTTGCAAAAGCTTTAAAATGTGTAGACTTCTTTGCCAGGCACTTCTATACTTCCAAGGGACCGCTGAACTTTGATTTTTAATAAGATGAACAACAAAAGCAGAATCACTTTCAATCCATATTGGAGCATTAGGAAAAAGATGTATTTTGGATATAGCAATGATGACAGCAGCTAATTCAGCTTCAAAAGCAAAGCCAACACCTATAGGAGCAGAAAAGGATGTAAGAGCAATGCCTAGATGGTTTCTAAAAATTCCCCCAGCGCCTGAAAGTCCCGGTGATCCTCTAGCCGCCCCATCGGTATTAATTTTTATCCAACCGATTGGAGGTTTGATCCAAAAAACAGGGATAGCAGTGGGAGCTTTCCTTAACAAAGGAGCTATTTGCAAACTTCTCAAAATTGTTAAGTCGGATTGGGAATTGTTCATGTGACCAACTTTAAAGAAATCCACTTCTTTGATACAGCAGCACATTCTCCGAATGGTGTGAGAAATAGATGTATAATCATTATGAAACTTAACTTTATTTCTTGCATACCAAATTAACGATATGGCTGCTGCAATTCCAGACTTCCATAGAGCTGTTATTTGAGAAGAGAATCGCATTTTCCATAATTTGTGGAAGAAATGTATAAAATTATCTGGAAAATGTAAATTAACTTGAAAGAAGCTTGCAAGAGCAGTCCAAACCGTGGTTGCATAATGGCACTTCATAAGAATATGATCCAGAGATTCCAACGCAGTTGAGCATAGACAACATTGAGAAGCTAGAGAAAATCCCTTTCGCATCAGAGTTTCATCAGTAGGTAATTTCCCATGAATAGCTCTCCATAATAAAAAGGATTTTGCTGGTGGAATGAAATGACTCCAAATAGATTTTCCCCATTCTACTTTCTGATATTGATGGCGGAAAAGATCATATGCATCTTTATTTGAAAGCTGACCATCATTAGATTTGATAAAAATAAGTTCATCTTTTGTCATAGGAGAGGGATTGGAATGCAGAATATCAGAATATATTTGGGGGAAAACATTTTGTAGACAATCAGGTAACATCCATTCACCATTCTGATATATGTCTGCAATTTGAAGGTGTAATCTTGTCCTAAAACGTGCTGGGATTCCTATTTTATCAGCAATAGTGTAGCCTAGCCAGTTGGTGTTCCAGAAGTTCTGTTTGGAACAATGGCAGATGATCCATTGAGAGTTCGATCTTAATATTTTCTCAACAGTCTTGATAGAGCACCAAATAGAAGAGTATATATGTGCAGCTCGTGGAATTCCAGCCAGGTTGTAGAATCTGTTTTTCAGAAAACGAAAAACCAAAGAATCATTGCTAATTACATTCCAGGCTAGCTTGCTAAGTAAAGCTGAGTTTAGCACATGAAGACGTTGAATTCCTAGCCCTCCTTCATCCTTTGGAGTACAGCATACTTCCCATTTGACAGTGACAGATTTTTTACATGTTGTTGAGCCTGTCCAAATAAAGTTCCGTATAGATTTTTCTAAAGAATTTAGGAGATTTGAAGGCCATTTGTAAATCATAAAGGAGTGGATAAAAGATCCATATATTGTTGATTGCACAAGAGCTAGTCTTCCAGCCATAGATAATGAGTGACCCTTCCAGTTTTCAAATTTATTTAAAATCCTATCAGCAAGAGGTTGAAGCCAAGCTTTTTTAGGCGCACCTGAGAATAGAGGGATTCCAAGATACATGAAAGGGAAGGTTCCAGTCTTCATACCAGCAGCGGATTGAAGAACTTGAGCTCTATGTCTTGGGATATGCTTGCTTAAGAATAATTCTGATTTGCTCCAATTAACTATCTGCCCAGAAATTTCTCCATAATTGGAAAAAAGGGATAAAATGGCCCTTATATTCTTCTTAGATGCTTTACAAAAGATAATTATGTCATCTGCATATATCAGGTGAGAGGGGCATTCCAAGGATCTAGAAGCAGTCATTGTGGAAATGGCATTTGTTTTGCATAACATAATTAATTTCCTACTAAGATAGTCTTCAGCTAGGCAGAAAAGTAAAGGAGAAAGAGGATCTCCTTGTCTTACTCCTCTAGAGCATGGGAAGAAACCTTTAGGAGAGCCATTGATAAGAATAGAAATATGTGCTGATTTCAGGATGGAGAGGACCCAGCTGCAGAACAGTGATGAGAAGCCAAAACTGGTAAGCACTGATTGTATGAAATCCCAGCTCATTGTATCAAAAGCTTTCCTTATGTCTATCTTCATTACCATATTGTTTCCATAACATGGAGAATTAAGAACATTTATATTCTCAGAGGCTGCAGCAATACAATGTTGAATATGTCTTCCTTGAATGAAACCGAATTGGTTGGGAGAAATAATGGAGGAAGCAACCTTTGCTAGTCTATCAGCTAGAATTTTAGAAATTATCTTAAAGAGAAAATTACCCAAAACAATAGGCCGAAACTTATCCAAAGAGTTTGCTCCAGCCACTTTTGGTATTAGAATCAAATTGTTAGAATTGATTCCATTAGCAATACTGCCGGAGTAGAAGAAATGCCTTACAGCTCTACAAACATCCTCTCCAATTATTCCCCAACTGTGTTTATAGAATTCACCAGTAAATCCATCCGGACCCGGTGCACTGCTGGAATCCATCTCAAAGACAATGGCCTTGATATCAGAATCCGAGGGTATTGTGCATAACATTGCATTCTGTTCAGATGAGATAACATTTGGGACAATATTTGATACATCCGAGAGATCTTTATTTCCAGGGCTGTTAGATTCTGAGAATAAATCCGAATAATAGTCTATAATATGATTCTCAATTACATTTTCATTGAAAACAAGAGAATCATTAATTTCAAGACTATGTATTCCTTCTAAAGATCTTCTTCGAGAAAGAATTCCATGATAGAATTTTGAATTCCTATCCCCATATGTCAGCCACTTAATTCTACTTTTCTCCCTTAGAAGAGAATCCTTGTTCTTTAAATGTAAATCCAATTTTGCATGAGTTGAGATTTCTGCCTTATAAAGATCTTCAGAAAACCCAAAAGATTCCATTTGAGCTTGAATTTGTAGCAAGTCTTGTTTGGCATTAGAAATCAGAAGGTCTACATTGCCAAAAACCATCTTATTCCAAGATCTTAAGGAAGTTCTAAGAAGCTTTAATTTCTTCTGGACAATCATCATAGGATTTCCTTGCATGTGTATCGAATTCCAACATGAGGAAACAGCATTGATGAAATCAGGATGAGTAGTCCACATTGAAAGAAATTTAAAAGGCCGAAATCCATTGCTATTTGTATGCTTACACGAAAGTAGAAGGGGATTGTGAGATCTGAATTATGTCTTGCTAGAACAGAACATTCCAAATGACTCCATTGTTGCATAGAGAGATCATTAATCAGAGCTCGGTCCAGACGAATATCAACTCTGTTAGTACCCTTTCTGTTATTAGTCCAAGTATATTTTGAACCTTTTGTTTCTAAACAAGAGAGTTGACAGTCATTCATTGCTGAAATAAACTCTAGACAAGATCTTGAGGAGGGAGGCTGTCCTGTTTTTTCATGAGCACCAAAACAAGCATTGAAATCACCAATAACAAACCAATTATCCGTGCAAGAGGCAGCTTCTTGTCTTAAAACAGACCACAATCTTCTTCTACTATTAGACAATACATTAGCATAGATACAAGAAACAACATTAATCATGTTTGCCTTATGAAAAGACAAAGAAATATGTTGATCTGAAATTGCTGTAATTGTAACATTGTCTATTCCAATAGAAGAAGAGACTAAAACCCAAATAGAAGGAAGGTTAAGACCATTATCAGCAACAAAATCATATCCTAGAGACCTCCAAAAAGAATTAGGAAAATTAAAGAAAGGAATTTTTGGTTCAGCTAGACAAAGTAAGTCTGGTTTATGTAAAGAACATAAGTTGTATAAAGAAGTTTGAGTAGCAATATTACCCAAACCTCTACAATTCCAGTAGAGAATATTCATTAAGATTTCCTTTGAGTTGCCCTTGTATTAGGGCGATTTCCTACCAATTTAATTCCACTTGGATTTTTACTTTTGGATTTTTTCCCAGCAACTAACTTCCATTGCTCTGCTTGAGCAACTTTATCTTCCCATGATTTCTTACAAACCATTTCAACTTCCTGTGATATGAAATTCTGTGATTCTTTAAAGCCTTTATTTTGATCTGCAATTAAAACCGGGTTTGAATCCTTTATATTTTCTTGTTGAGCAGCAGTGGAAACAGGACCTTGCATCTGCTCAGTAGTGACTGGACGAGTCACCTGTACACCAAATTCCAGAGTGTCTGTAGGGACAGAGGAGTGTATTTCTGTTTGATTTTCCTTTGTAATCACATTACATTCCTCCGTTGGATTCTCAGAATGTTGATGGCTTTCATCAGCACTAGCCTTGTAATTTTCCTTGCCATTAACAGGCTTCCAGGTCTGCCTGCTTCTGGATCTACCTCTAGGTTTATCTTTTGTGACAACAGGAGCAGGTATATTATTGTTCCCAATCTCAGATTTTTTAATATTCCTTCTACAAGAAATGGAATCATGTCCAATAGAATTACAAGTGTTGCAGAAAGGAGGGAGGTTTTCATAAACCACCTCAATGTCAAACAGATTATCTGCACAATCCAAAGAAATTTGATATTGTAAAGATGAAGATAGATCCACATCAATTAAAATCCTAGCAAAATGTCCAAATTCTCCTTCTAAAGTGGCCCGATCAATTCTTAATGGGGTTCCAATTCTTCTAGCAATATCGGTTAAAATCTGGGCATCCCAAAGCTCCCAGGGAAGTCTATACAATCTAATCCATAATTGTACTGTAGTAGATTTCTGTTTATATGGATCAAAGCCAGGAGTCCATTGCTGTAACCTAAGAATGCCAGGTTTTAAATTTAAAGAACCTTTCCTCCAAACCACTTCTTTGTCCATGCTTGAAGACAAGAGAATATGATAGAAACCTCTGCCAAGGGAAATAAGACGCCAATTCTGAATTCCCCAGATTTCAACAAGACGTTCTTTAAGTTTAGACAAAATCCAAGGGTTGTCACCTTTTCTGAGAGAAACTCTTGCAATAAGGGAATATTTACATAATTCTAATCTCTTCTTATATATCTGTGGATCAATTTTGACAGCATGATTAGAATCATTCATGGCTGTGTTTAGAGCAGGCACTGGGATAAAAATATTTTGAGATACCATTGCAGCATAAGATTTCCTAGGAGAGGTTGTATCTTTCCCACCATCAGATGAAATCAGCGATTGTTTTACAGAAAAAAGGTCCACATGACTGAAATGATCATTCGCATGAGCAGATTTATGGAGAAACCGGCGTTCTGATTGGGGTGTGAGACATGTGCTTTTCTGTTATCGGGCCCTGAGACAGATTTCTCAAGAGAACTCGATGTGCCAAGATTTTTCCTGGGAGAAGATGGATCTTTCCCTCTGTTGATGATACCGATGGATTTTTTGTCGAAAAAGAGATTCATGGCTAAAGAAATCCTCTATAAAAGCATGGCGAAGATCAGATCTGGTCGCCGGAGATGCCACCACCGACGACATGAAGACAAGAAAGGTCTATGAAAACTAAACGTATATATCACTATAACACATGTTAGCATTATACTAGATGAATATGAAAAAAAGATTTATTGGTATTATTACATCATCTTATCGGAGAAATGACATAGAAATACTAATGAAATTTGATAAATAATGACGATTGTAGATAAATTTTTAGAAAGCTATTCACATGTGCGACTTTTGTGTATATTAGTATCAATAAAGTTTTTCTCTATTTGAAGGTTTTTCACCTTTTAATCAGAATTAAGGATTAAAAAAAACTAGAAAAAATGGTCTTTTTTGGAAATTTATAACTCGAATCCGAAAATTCGACAATTGATCGGATGGGAGCAGAGCGGAAATGTACTAGACCCCAGGGTGCTGGAAATTCTTGGAGTCGAACAGGTTTCGCAAGCAAAATAATGTTATTGCATGATTTCACTGAATAAATCAGAAGGGGCCGCCTGGCCCAAACAAAAAATAGTAACGGGCCTAAAAAGTTGGAGCCAACTTAGCCCAATTGAGCATTTGGGTGTTGCAGCTAAGCTCACCACCTTTAAATTTTAAAAAAGGAAAACGAAGAATGAGTAATACTTCCTGGGCTTTTAGCTAAAAAGTGCTTCTTTATATTTATTTATATATTTATTTTTAAATTTTAGTGTGGTGGATGGCCATCCAATTTTTTTTTTTTGTAATTTTTTAATTGTAACTATATTATTTAATAAATATATTTAATAATATTATTTTGTTAAGTAATTAATATACCCCAATGATAAGAAATGGACAATTGATCCCTGGTTAAAATTGACAAATAGTGACAAAAAGATGTCATAAGTTTGCTAGAAAGTAAAAACTAAACTCATGAGTTTATAAAAGCGTTAAAACATATGCCACGTTTTTATATTTTTTCTTAAAAGGTATTATATGCTATAGATAAAATACAGGCCACGTACATTTATCAGCTTACATATTTTATAGTATACGGCGTACGTATAATAATATAGAACATTTTGTATACGTTATAGAGTGAGCCGACATAAGGTGGATAGGTTATGGAACATTTTTTTGTATTCTAATTTGTAAGAAGAGTCTTGAAATTAGTATCTAAAACTTATTCTAAAATACTTTGTACCCACTCTATATCTTATAAAACTTAAGAGTATGTGGTATCTTATGAAACTTGTAAATTCTTGCATGGAACTTGAAATTTTTATTTGTTTTTAATTTCAAGTCGATAATAATATATACTGTTTCATGTAATATGTAAAATTATTTTATTTTATTTTTATATATTTACTATAAACAACTTGTTGAAAGAAATTTGAAAAGCAATTTAATTTCTTAATATTACAAGTTTTACAATATGCAAAAATTTATTTATGTGAAAATTGAAACATATAACAAATGTTTGTAGAACTTGTTTATATTATATCGAATAAATTGTAGAAAATATTGTATTGATGGTTTAATATAGACCATGGGCCTCTCATGTCGAGTCCAACATACTAGTTGCTTGAGCCAACTTAAGGGACTGCAACAAGTTCATATCAACGACAAACCTGAAGCCTTGTTAGGATACCTTTCACCCATGCTCGATGTACTAACAGACTCTTACAACACTTGGTTGGTTTCCCTCATATCTCCAGGCATACTCTTCTTAATCGAGCTCAGCACGTGTTAACATGGATTAGTGGGTTCAACCTACATCCACCAAAATCGTCACTAATTGCCACTAGCCCATGATCCCACGACGTTCTTAAGCACCGCAGATCGATCGACTTTAAATAATCACTTCCTCTCCACGAAAATGGTAACATTGTTTGGACTCTCCTTTTTATGCTCATTGATTATCTTTGAATGATATGCTTACCAACTTAGGCGCCAAAGTGATAGTGCTAGATCCAACCCCAATGTACCATTAATTATGTTCTGTCTAGTAGGCTCACCATTTATAGGAGTCCAATCTAGATTCTTTATATCATTTTTTTTATAAAATTAAAACTAGTAATATATGGTATATTCAAAAATTAAAAATTTTGTACGCATTTCTAAACTAATGAGCCTTGTAAGATAAACAACACATCTATATAATTTAGAAGAACACACAACAAAGTTCTTAAAAAAAAAGTTTCTTTCCAATAATTTTTTTTTCCAAAATAAATATTTTTCAGAAGATATTCTAAATTGATAATCTTAGATAAAGTGACCATAATTTAAAAAAAAAGAATATTATTATTTATTATATTTTTTTTATGTAATATTTAATAGGGTATGTATAGGATAATCTAAAATCGGGCGAAACACATGTTTATATTTATTTTAAAAAGTAATTACAAAAATATTAATTATATGTAAAAAGTATTAGATTACCATTGTATTGCATTTATTACATACCACAAGACATAGCATTTCTAATC
This sequence comes from Combretum micranthum, assembly GCA_024138025.1. NCBI lineage: Eukaryota > Viridiplantae > Streptophyta > Magnoliopsida > Myrtales > Combretaceae > Combretum > Combretum micranthum. Next base: position 229,678 of record JAMXBD010001604.1, read on the forward strand.
TATATCACATGTTGAGAAATAAGTGAAAATGTAAGTGTGACATTTTATAAATGTGATGCTACTTTGAATGCGTGTTGTAGGTATTAAATGCAACATAAAAATTCATGCTTTTTATATGCATATATATAAATGTGATATAACAGTTATATTTATTTTTTTTTCTTTAATTGATTTGTCTTTTTTTTAACACATTGGTAAATGAGAAATCATCTCCCTAAAACTTATACCCTTTATTCACTAAAATATAGATTTCAAGATAGGTACAAGACATCAGATGTTATACCTTGTATTCTACCATGTGAAACTTAATATATACCTGAATCCTATCTGGTTGGATAAGATAAGGTGGGTATCCTATACGATGGTTTTACATGCTTTCCCTGGTTATATATGTAATATATAATTATCTATATGTATCATATGTTACATATATAGAATTGTATATACCATAGTATACAAGATATTAGGTATAATGAATTATATATATGTATTTGTGTGTTCATTATATAAACATATTATATAATATAACTATTCACGGCAATATGAAATTAATATATCATATGCCATAAAAAGATTTTTTAAAAAGCATGATGTATCATAGTATATATAGTTTATGTTACGTTATACATTATATTTTATATACTATTTACATCCCATATACTATAGGTAAATAATATATACGGTACGTAAATACAATATATATTATATATTTCAAATATTATAATATATATGTATGTAACATGTCTTATTGCCAATGTATGTTCCTACCAAATATATGTACATTAGTACATTTATTAAAACATTACTGGTTGCTGTCTTTCATCGACAATCTTATCGACAATCGTAAGATGAAAAGGGCAAACGACCATTTTCTTGGAAGTTCTAGTAGAAAGCAGTTGGTGTGTGTGTGTGTATTTTTCATGATGCCAAATTTAGTCCGTCGTTAGTAGTTTTGGTTTTTCTTTAATCGGGTACATACGTCGTCTTAGTTACTAGCATATTTTAATTTTAGGTTGCTGTTTCGTAATTAGGGGTTCTTAGAATTTTTATAGTTTATTTGTTTTAAATGTTTATTCTAATTTAAGTTAGGACGAGGACTTAAATATGGTTTTTGTTCTGCAAGATGGCATATTCCGTATCTAAACCTAATCCTTTGGTCAAACATTGATTAGTTACCTACACAAGCCATTTTACTCTACCACAAATTTCAAACAAAAAAGCAACTAAATAACAAACCTTTATGCCCTATATACATCTAATGGTTTAATTCCTTTCTCATATATTCTCATTCCTCTTTTACTAAAAAATCCTCTCTTAAAAATAAAAACCTTTCATGTAGACAGAATTGAGAATCATCCATCTGCAACCTGTAGATCTCGAATTTGGGCGTTTTAAGGCAAACCCTAATTACCTTATTAATTAGCATTTAAATGTGGTTAAATGCCCTATGTGTTCATGTTCACTTTTGGAAAAGACAAAAACATTATCTACATATATTGCACTAAAATCCTTTAAGTTTTGAAAAGCTATGTCCATTTTCTTTTATCTATTTCCATTGGCTCTATCATGTTTATTCCTTTTATTGCTATTGCATCTATGGTTCTTTTTATATCAAGCTTATAAGATATTTCACTATTATTTGTTATTTTACAAATAAAGTATAAGCAAGTTTTCACCTATGTGATCTTCATATCCTTTACTTTGAAGCCTTATTTCAATATTGCTAAGATTGTTAATTGAAATCATAAAATTAGGTGCACAATAAAACAGTCCTTTTCCACTGTTTACATCTATTTCTATGGTTGCAAATATAGCCTTTCTTATATCACCTTTTCATGATTTATCCATTAACATTACCAAATCTTTCCTCCTACCTTTTCTCTTGTTAATCCTCTAACTCCTATGACTATTAGTCTAAGATGGACTAAGGTTTTGCTTGGCTTTTTCAGCTGCATTAATCATTCCTTCGTGACTAACCTTATATTTAATGGTCCTCTTGTGACTGAAATCTTTTCTTCCCTACTTGATCCAAATAATCTTGTTTTCCAACTTAAGATTCCTGCTTGGTATAATATTTTGGGATTCAACAGAGTAATGGCATGGTTCGAATAGATTTCAACATCCTTATCTATGTCTACTGAAATGTATCATATGATCTCCTTATCTTCTTCCTTCAATGTTTATTCTATTTAGAATTCGTACCCTAGAGGTTGTTTCTACAGAACTTGTACTAGGTCTTGGGGATTGCGAAATATAGGATTCTCCTGTGAATGGTCTAAGCCTATATACAAACCTTGCATTATCTTGTCTGTTATACCTTTCACCCGACCTGTTATTCCTTTCTTTACTTTCTTCTTCTAATCCCCTAGTTTCCTGTGGTTCTTGAAATAGGTTTATTTTGAAAAAGACTTCTACTCTCCTTTCATAAAATAAGCCCTGGGTTTACATGCTTTCCTTTCAACTAGTAAAGTTTCTAGTCTACCTATTATCTCTTCTAACTCCTTTTGGTGATTATAACCAAGATAGTCGGAACCGGACCGGACCGGTCGGTTGAAACCGGTTCGACAGGAACCGGAGGTGTAGACGGGTTGGGTTGCTTATGTGACCCGTTTTTTACGAAAACCGAAGAGACCCAATCGACTCGGCCGGTTCGACTGTGAACCGGTCAACCCGACCGGGTCTGACGGGTCAAAATGCTACATATTAAAAAAAAAAAACACCCAGCCTTTCCCGCTCCTGGAGCCTCTCATTTGTTGTAAAACAGTAAAAGTCTAAACTAAACTCTAAAAGCAAAAGCTGCAAAACAAGTGACAGAAATTGAAAACAGTAAACACATAAAAGCAAAATTAAAATCAAAAGCAAAAAAGAAAACCGGATCCACTCTCTAAAATCAAAATCAACACCACCCGAGGAGGCACATATGGTTACACAGCTCCGGAATACATAGCCACAGGTAAGAGTTGCAACACTTTTTCTTTTTTTCTTTTATATGTGGATAGATCTGCCTTTATAATTTGATTTAGTTGGATGGAATGTCGGATGTATCAAGTTGTTCTGCTATTTCATTTATTAGGAAGTAAAACTTACTGTAAATGGTTTCATGAGTGATGTGGATTAAGTTCCTCCAAATCTATGTCAAAAACTGAAGACTGACGTTTTGGTTTGCCAAATCCACGATTCCTTAATGAAACCTTTAATTCATTGTAGTTCACTGACTTGTTCTGTAAAGTTGATCCAACTAATCTCATTATGTTATCCTAAGTTGTTGAGATCGTAAATCACGTCCTTGAAATGGTGATCTTTTAATTTTAATTGTTCGCATTTTCGATGTGTGACCCTTGCATTGTGATCGCGACGCAATCCAAAAGTTCTACATTGGGAAAATTTTTAATTTTTCCAAGGTGAACTTGCATCTTGTATCGTAGGCCATTCTAACATTTGATAGTGTGGCCTTTGAGCTAGTCTGCATAAATGAATAGTTGTTTAATCAATTAACAAAAACCATATTTGGTTTGCATTTGACATGTGCAAATTCCTAAGTTAACTTTCATCTGCTTTAGTTATCCAAAGGGTTCGCATTCATTTGAGCCAAATTCCGAATCTGATTGGTATCAACCAACCTGATTCTGAGAATAAAAGATGTTCTTGTTCTATCTGAAAATATTTTGTAGTATTTTGAGTAGGGATTAGGTCACCTTCGTGTCAAAGCCTAATGCAATTGGCGTGTTTACTTTTCTATAGGTTTTAGTGCCAAAATCCCAACTACCGTGGGTCATTTCGTTTCATCAGCTGTGCTTGGGGTGATTTTCATAACTTATGAGCTGTTCCATTCAATGATTTTCTTCCCATGAAAAATGTTGCTGTATTTAGATGCTGTCATCAGATTTGTTTCTTTTCCCTAGTGGCTATATCTTCACATTTGACATTTCATTTCATTTCATATGATTGCTTTAAAATTCCAATCAGACAAAAAAGTTTGGAAAGCTCAAGGGATGTATCCGCATACGATTAGAAGTCTTTTCTCTTGAAATGTAAACTCATATGTTGTATTGACTTAACTTTTCTGTTGTTGGTTCGTGTAGTTGGTTATCAGTTGCAATCCTATTTTTATGACTCCATTTAACCTTGTCCATTCATGTTTGTAAGCTGCACAATTTCATTGAATATCATGAAAAAGAATTCACAGGTTGATGTATTTCATCTAATTCAACTAATCATAAATGTTTTTTTTTTTAACAAAAATATAGGTTGTTGAAAAAGAAGAAGAGAATAGAGAAGAGACATGTCGAGTAGTCAATCTTCTTCTTCAGTTCGTACAAAGAATGATCCTGCTTGGAGCATTTTAGCTAATCTACTAATGAGAAAGGGAAGATGCTATTCACGTGCCTTTATTGTGGATCTAGATATCAAGGTGGAGGAATCAATAGGATGAAATATCATTTGGTAGGGATTCGAAGAAATATTGCATCTTGTAAGAAAGTACCAAGTGAGATCCAAGAAAAAATGTTGGCATATCTCAAATCTGTCAAACATAAGGATTAAGACTCTGATGAAGTTCACTATACTCAATTTGAAGATGGTGCTATACTCAATTTGAAGATGGTGAAGCTGAGGTTGAAGTGGAAGAGTTACAAGTTTTGCCAATGCAACCAAAACAAAAAAGAAAGGTTGGAGTAGAGAAATATGTCATTAAGAACACTCCTCCATTGTTCCAACCAGGTATAAAGAGTGCATCAGCTGGTAAACAAGCAGTTCAAAGAGCACACATGGCATTAGCTAGATGGTTTTTTGATGTATGTATACCTTTTAATGCTTTGAAGTCACCTTATTTTCAAACTGCAGTAGATGCTATTGCATCAATAGGTACTGGATATAAGGGACCATCTTATCATGCCATGCGCATTCAGTTGCTGGGAGATTGTAAAAAGGAGTGTCAATTGCTGATTGATTCATACAGAAGCAATTGGGCTAAATCAGGATGTACAATAATGGCTGATGGTTGGACTGATCAAAGACAAAAGACCCTCATTAATTTTCTAGTGTACTGTCCTGCTGGGATGATGTTTGTTAAATCCATTGATGTATCTAACATTGTAAAGGATGCTAATAATTTATGCAATATGTTTTCAGAAATAGTTCAGTGGGTTGGGCCTTCTAATGTGGTGCATATTGTGACTGACAACGCAAGCAATTATGTTGCAGCTGGGAGGTCGTTGCAAGAGAGGTATGATCATATATATTGGTCTTTGTGTAGCACATTGCTTGAATTTGATAGTGAAAGACATTGGCAAGATGGATCATGTAGATGAGCTTGCAAAGCGTGCTTCTAAGGTAACTATATTTGTATATAACCATATTCACTTGTTGTCTTGGTTGAGAAAAAGAGAGGGTTGGAAAGAAATTGTTCGTCCTGCAGTAACTCGATTTGCCACTTTTTATTACTTTGAAAAGTATCTTTGAACATAAGCATGACTTGCAAGCTTTGGCAACAAGTACACATTTCAAATGTCATAGGCTTTCAAAATGTGCTGCTGGAAAAGCTTTTACTGCTATTGTGTTAGACACATCATTTTGGGAAGATTGTTTGCTCATGGTGAAAGTCACAACTCCGATTATGAAGCTCTTGCGTATTGTGGATGCTGATGAAAAGCCCTCTTTCTGCTATTTATGAAGGATTTTCTAGGATTCATAAGGGGATTATATCAGTTTTTAAAAATAGACAAAAATTGCATAGTCCTTATATCAAAATTGTTGATTAGATGTGGGACAAACATTTTCATCATGGTCTACATGCTGCAGCTTGTTTCTTGAATCCAGCCTTCATGTATGATAATACATTTGAAGAAACTGCAGAAGTTATGTAAGGCTTATATGATGTGCTTGAGAAAAAAAGTATTTGTGGTGATAGCATAGCTGTAATCAAAGACATGAAATTGTATCGTGAAAGAAGAGAGATTTTGGTAGGGAAATAGCCATCAAATCTGTCAAAACATTGCAACCAGGTAAGTGATCATGAATACTAGAATCAAAATTGGTGTTACTGTTTATTTTTCACAATTGTTTGACTTGCTTTATTGAATTGTAGATAATTGGTGGAGGTTTTTTGGTAATGCTCCTACATTGCAAAATATTGCTATTCGAATACTAAGTCAAACTGCTTCTGCTTCTGGATGTGAGCGTAATTGGAGTTTCTTTGAGCGCATCCACAAAAAAAAAAAAAAAGAATAGATTAGAGCATCAAAGGCTTAATGATCTTGTTTATGTGAACTATAATTTGCGCTTGAAGAATGGGTATGTAAATTATCTTAACTTTATCATAGTTCACCTTATGTATTTTTAAAATTTTTTCCTTTGCTAATTATTTCTTTATAGGCATCAAAATAAGAAGAAAAGTTATGATCTAATAGATTTTGATTACATTGATAAGATGGATTTTTGGATTACTGAAGAAGAGGAAGATTCACCTCTTGAACTTAATTTTGATGAGATAATTGAACAAGCAATTTATGAGGATGATGCTACTCCGGTAACAATTGATGGTTTAACTAATGGTTAGTCATCTATTTCTAAATTATTAATTCTGTATATGTTCATTGAATATTTTTTCTTAAGACTTAGTATTCTTCTTTTCTTTTTTCTTTTCCTTCTTTTCTCCCAGATGATACAGAGATTAATGAAGAGGTTGATTTGGATGCAATTGAAGACCGAGCTGACTTTATGCATACCTTTGAATCAAATGAAGATTGGGATGACATTCATTGAAAGTTAAATTAATATCTTAGTTTATATTATTTTGTTTTTGTTTTTGATATGTACAATGTGATTTTACTTTAATGATAGATTTGACAGGGTAAATTTCATTTATTTACTTTGTAACGGTTGGGCTTTAACATAAAAATTCATTTTTCATCGACCCCGGTTTAACCCTCGGTTCAACCCGGTTCGACCCCTTGACCCCTGACCCCCCAGCATATCCGGGTCAAATCCCAGTCCAAGTTTGACAACCTTGATTATAACTATTTTCTTCTATGCCTATCCTTTTCAAAACTTCTTCTAGGCTACGAATTAAATTGTGGTCCTTTTGATGAAGCCTAACTAGTAATACTATAATTGTATTGTTTTACCTAATTGTGGCCCTTATGACATCATTTACTGGTTCTATATTTCCACAAAACCCTTTATATGATTGTGCAAATTTCTTTGTGTCTTATAAGGCAAATATGTAATTTTCATCTCCATTTAGACCACAATGACTGGTCATCCTAAGAATGTCTTCTTTATTTCTTATACCATTCCTTCTGTACTTTTTCTTAAGTCAGCTAACCTTTTAGCTTCTTTCTTTGACTCCTTTATTACTAATTGTTGGTTATTCTTTACTTTTTCCTTTTGTGCTTATCTTATAGCCTTTATATATTTTAACTGCTTCAATTTCCTTTCTATATCAACTTGTATTTGCTTTATATAGTCTACCTTTTCTATTATCTTCTTTACTTGTTTATCTTTCTTTTTCATTTATTCTCCTAAAAAATTGTGAGCTTCGTACAAAGTGTCTAAATCCTTGTGAATAATTGTACTAAAAGATATGATTAAGTCTACGATGCTATTTAACTGCTCGTGATCTGAATGCAACAAATGCGGTGAATGCTTAAAATAACAAAGATGAGAAAAACTGTTATCCCCTACTTGTATCCTATTATACTCCTTGATCTCTAAATTTAGCCAATCAAAATTCCTAATCATGAAGTTTTGCACTAGGTAAAATGCAAGGATACTACTAAACTAATATGACTTAATTGCGTTCCTAATCCATTTATGCCTTCTTATCCTTTAAATCTGTAAGGTACTTTTCAAAACCTTCCTTTAGATAAATATATAATCTATCCTTTACTAGAAACTTGTGGATGTGTATAAACTCCTCACCTACTTCTTTAACCTTTTCATTCAAATCAGTGAGATTAATTTCTATTTCTTAACCTAGCTCATGTACATAACCTTCAACTTTTTCTATGCTTAAAATTTCTAGATTATCTATAGCCTGCGAGAAATCATAAAGCTTCTTATTATAACTGATGCTTCCTATGATCTTTTCAAAACTTGCGCCCATCTTGTCTTACTTATTATTAAACTTTCATAATAATTTATCATTTAGCTCACCCTTTCTATATCCTTTTCAATTTAGTCTATAATCCAAAGAGTAGTTTTATGATTCTTTAAAAGTTCATTTTCTTTAGATCCTGTTTGATATTTTCCTTTTTTTAATTCCTTTTATATCTCCTTTCCAATAGTCCAATTCCTTTCTTCTTCTTTCTATATAACCTTTTGTAAGGCCCCGGATTTACTCTTATATTTAAAATAGGCAAACCCAGTTCCCCAACTACATATAATCTGTAGTATTATATGTAAGGTTGTAATCCAGGATCAATTTGTATAGTTATTTGCCTAAATGTCTTATAAAAATAAACTTTATTACTAATAGTACATAATACAACCATACATACATGCATACATACATACATACATACATACATTACAAACAAGGCTCGTAAACAAGCCATTTACAAAATATATCAAAAGATAACAAAAATCCTATTAACTAATACATAAGTTTTCAAAGCATATATGTACATATAGCTATTCTATTACATAAGGGTTCCATCAACGTCAAGGTCGTCTCTACTCCTTCCAATCATCTAAGAACTCCTCAAAATCCGATCCATATCCCATACTTGTATAGAATTCGTCATCCATACCTGAAAAGGATAAAATATGAGCCAGAGACCCAGTACACAAGTAACAAAAACAAATGCGTAATGGCTCACACGATCTTAAACTATAATGTAATGTGACAATCATTCATTTATTAGATAATCTTTAATTAGTCAAATATCACTGGAGTATTCAAACTCCGAACAATAAGGATATTTGGAGTCCTGAGTAATGATCACGACGCTCAGGGGGTTGATATAAGCAGTTCAGACACTTATATCTCCTAGATGATATATCCATAAAAGAGAAAAATAACTTCATCCAAGGTTAACAGCCGTTACACAACTTCACTTATCTTAGTCCATAACATCACTTAGTCCAACTGTTTCCATAAACATTTGAATTAAATCATATTATTTCATTCTAAGCTTAAGCAAACGTTACGCCGATACCGTTTTCCCCATCAGTTACCCGCCGTACCACTTAGGAAAGTCTTATCAAAAGACAGGGGAAGCCTAAGCGCCTAATCTACCGTGCCCCCAATCTGAGCAAGGTGCTACTCTCCGAATCGGATACCGATCTGCCATCTAGGCCAGATACGAATTTAAATAGCGTAAGAGACATCCAATTCAAACAAGGTTCAAGTTTTTCTATATTAAAATTTATTAAAGATATGCCTATCCTAAGCAAAGAACAAACACGTTACTGCATACCTGTACTAGCTTGAGAATCAATGGGAATAACCGAAAGGAGATCACTCACTGTAAAAAGAAGTAATTACAAACTCACACTTAGTTCTAGTATATATATTCATCAATTCTCAAGTATAATCATCCAAAGAAATTCAAATAAATCATTACAACATCATCACATAGCATTTAGATCTCATATATTATCATACAATACTCAACAAATACTTAAATGATCATTTATCAAGCTTGAGAGAACTTTTAACAACCAATAATAAGTTTTAAACTTTGTTTGAAAAGTGTATTAGTTGAAAAGAACTAAAATTTAAGCATTGTTTCTCTTAAAATTTATGAAAGCTTAAAACACAAAAGTTTTATATCTCTTTTTAAGCTTTCCAATGCAATTTGAATCACCTCAATCGGAGGTCGGATGAAAAAGTTATGATTAAAATACAAAATAGTATTGTGTTAGAGAAAAAAACAAGTCACGACCGTGATTCTTGAGTTTCAAAGTTTTTGACCAACCTGAGGCTACCCAGGGATGGATCACGACCATGATTCATGAAGTTGGTCCAACTCGAGCCTACCAAGGCTTGAATCACGCCCGTGATTCATGGTTTTTGTCTAACCCGAGCCTACCAAGACTTGAATCACGCCCGTGATTCATGGTTTTTGTCCAACCCGAGCCTACCAAGGCTTGAATCACGCTCGTGATTCATGGTTTTTGTCCAATCCGAGCCTACCAAGGCATGAATCAAGCCCGTGATTCATGGTTTCCCCTGAGTTACGAATTTTTCTTGTTTTTCAAACTTCATTTTATCAAACTTTAACACTTTTAACTTCAACCAAAACACTTTCTTAGCTCCCTATAACTTGATATATGAACTCCACATCATCTATTATAAATTTCCAACTCATTAAACAACATCATTTCACTTTAATCTCCACCCTCCACTCAATATAACTTTCAAGAAGCTCAACTTCACTTACCTCTTACTACACCACTCATACATCATTCCATTTTCATTCTCACACTTCAACTACTAAACATGCATATATTATACTTCATTTGGTAGACCAAACCTTCATCAACACATCACCAACACATATATACATATCAAATTCACATTTAACAAACTCTACACTATGAAACTTGCATCAAATGTAACTCAAACTTACCTCAAATCTTTGGGCTTGGTTTTCAAGGCTTTAGAATGATCTTTTGGTGGCCAACTTGCAAGAATTTGGATGTGGATCTTGGTCTTGAAGTTGGGGTGGCTTTGGGAGAGAAAATAATGGGTTTTGTGCTTGTTTGGGAGGTGGTTTTGAGGGTGGTCTGATTTTGGACGAAAATTGGGTATTTTTGTCTTAGTATTTATTCAAAGATTGACTTTTAAGGCAGCCAACATAAATTCAAAGAGTAGCTTTTAATTAGAATTAATTAATGTTATTAATTTAAGTAAAATAAAAGCATTTATTTAGCTTTTGGTTTCCTAAAAAAAAAACTGCTACACTATATTTGAAAAAAAAAATATATATATATCTAATATTACTCATTCCATATACAACATCAATATGTAAATTAATATTAAGTATTTATTATACTAATACAAACATAATTATTCTACACTACTCAAATATATATATTATTTATTTATTTTAATAAGCAACTATAATCACTTATATATATAATATGATATTGGGAATAAAAACATGGCTATTACACCTTTTAATGTTTTCATTCTCGAATCTTATCTTTTATACACTTAGCATAATCATGCATTATAGCATCATATTACTTATTAATCCTTTCTAATATCTTATAAGTTCATTATATCTTACTATTTCTCTTTCTCTTACATAGATTATATCTAAAATATACCTATGGTGTGTATACACTACTACTGATTTGTTTTTACACCCTTTTATCCTTTGTTTTATTTCTTTCTTTTGTCAATTAATCCTTTCTAAACCCTTTTCTATAATTTTCACAAGATTCTTATACCTTTTTATTATATCATTATACCTTTTAATGTACTTTATGTATCTAAATGTCATGATCTTCAAACATTAAATGTTCTCTAGGATTTATTAACAGATCTATTATATCACATATTATATCTAATATTTTAGAAATTATAGCTATTATGAAAAGATACAAAATAAACATGAAATTTAAAAACCATATCATCTTGTAAACCTTATTATATTATCTTCGCAAACCTTTATTCTGCGCTTTTTTTTCTTCAAAAAAATTATAATTACTATGTAAATTATTATATAAATTTATCCTTTGTGGTATACATATAAAGTTCATATTCCTTAGAGTTGGATCTTCAAAATTCAACTCTAAAAGATTTTCCAATTGTTCAATGTAACCTTTGGTTCTCCTTATAATATTCCTTCGTCTTTTAATTTCCTTCCTTGTTCCTTTATGTATTCTTTAATAAACAACATTCATATAAACCATTCACAATCAAACATATTATTTAAGATTTCTTCAATATAATATGTTTATTCTATAACATATATATAAGCATAAGATTCATAAAATATAAGCTAGATAATCATAAATAATTTGAAAAAATAAACAGTATGTAGTCTGAATAAATAGAGAATATGTATGTATATATATATATATATATCTTTTATTTTTATAGAATAATAAACTTATATTAAACAATAACTATAATAAACAAAATATGAATAATAACTACATATAAACAAATGATAATAATAGAGCATAGCTAAATAAAATATTACAACTAATTATAGGACAACAAAGATAACGACAACAGAATATTTAAATTTATAAGTAAAGCCGAACAAAATAAAACAACAATATAAACAATAATATAAAACAAATTTAATAAACAGAATATGTAGATAGAATATAATGCAGAATATTTAACAATATTAATAAAGCTGGACAAAACTAAGAACTAGACAATAAAAGAGAACATAAAAAGACTAGATATTTAAATGAAAATGTTAATCAAAGTTTTAAGGTATAAAGATAACTTGGCTCTGATATAAAAAATCAGGATCTCTGTGCCATGAGAAAAGACTTCATGGCAGGGATAAACAATTAAAGCAAAGATAGTTAATTAGTGGAGCAATGTTTTATTTAGAGAATATACCTCATGCCCATGCCACAACCCACAAGGCCAAAACATGACAAACTCTACCTCAAACAGCCTCATCAAAGAGTTCTTAGGCCGATCCCTTTTGGTATAATCTCTAAAGAAACTAGAGTTTTATTATCCAAGTATAGTTTCTTAATCTGTTTACCCATACTATAAAACCTTATCGCATGATATAAATGCCTAATAAGGTTTTAGACTATGGTTACATTTATACCTTAAAAAATAAACTTAGCAAAACATGATAGAATGAAAACTTACAAAGCTTTATTGAAGATGGTGGAGGTATGTTACAAAGATATTCTTACATAATTAAAACACTTAGAAATATCACTCTCAAAATACTAAAAGCTATATAATATTTTCCTTACTATTTTCTCTGCCTCCTTAAGCTTGAACCCTACTCGCCTTTTATATAAAAATATTTGCAATATAAAATAATAAAAAGTGCTGCAGTAACCTATTGAAACAGTGCTGAACAGTAACCCTGTGTTTTCTTTTTCCACCTTTTTCATGTCTGATTGTCTTGCTTTCTGTTGCCGTCTGCATTTTTCGTGTCATTTTTTCTCCTGTCGTCTTCCTGGATTCTCTTCTCCTGTCTCCTTTTATGTTTGTCAGTGCCTTTCTTTTTGCCTTTTTTTGAAGTCCTTTCCTCTTCAACTATTTTTTTTTATGACACACACGGGTATCATTTTATATAGTACATATAGCATATATGTGCTATAAATAAAATAAATTAATGCCTTATAATGCATATTTATATATATGCATATATATATTAATACATACGTTATAATATGTATTTTACGGTATGTTTATATACTTGGTGATATTATGATATCTGATAAATGACATTATTATTTCTTTTTTACCTTTGATGAGTTCACAACATTTTGTTACTTTAGAATGAAAGAAAATTTATACACCTTAGTCTAAGATAAACAACCTTTGCTAGTTTAACGAAATTATAGACGCCTTCATTTGCTGCTAAAACAGCTACTAGCAAGGTCTTTAGACACAATATTTCTTATATAAAAAGGGCAACAAAGATAAACATAGAGGGGAAAAACTCTATTCATCTTCAGCTTTGCCAACGAATCAGCAACATCATTTCCATCTTGAAGATAATATTCAAACTTTTGTTTGCTTCATTGTTTCTAGATTGTTTTGACATATTAATTTTATCGTTTTTAAATAGTCTGTTTGTTAAAAACAGATATAGATAAAAAAAACAGATATTTTTTACTCATAAACATGTTAAATAAAGTAGATACAAATAAAATACGAGTATATATCAGATATAAATGAAAATCAAATAATTCAAACCGACTGAAGCTTATATTAAATTACATTCCATTTTGAATGCCCTTAAACCGAACAAATTATTTGAATTTTGGCAATAAATAAGATCATGGGAACCAAATATTAGATTTAGACTATTCTATTTCAAACTATTATTTCGTACAAAGTATAACATTAAAAGTCTAAGGGTTTGTTTAATTTGTTTCATTTTATTCTTATCGTTTTGATATTTTATTTTTATTATTTTAAATAGATATTTGATAAGAAATAGATACAGATAAAAAATAGATATTTTTTCTCATAAACATATCAAACAAATCAGATACAAATAAGATTATATGAAAATTAGACAATCCAAGCAGACCGAAAAATAGTTGCTTTTGGAGAACGGGTCAGTTTTTTGAGCGGCAAATTAGTAAACTTGGGTTTTCTGTTTTTTCAATTTTCTTTAATTGGGTACTTTAAAGTTTAACCTAATTCCCAGCATACTTTAGGTTACAATCTCATTGTAAGGGATCCTTAGAATTTTTATAGTTTATGTGTTTACTGCTTAAAATATTTGTTTAATTTTAATTGGAAGTGTAGATTAAATACACAATCTGTTTGTTTGCTACAGGTCGAACAATTTCCATATCTAAACTTGATATTTTGGCCAAACATTAGGTTACAGAAATGCAAACTTCCTGATAAACTCTGCCGTCATTAGTTATTTACACAATTCATTTTACTCAACCGCAAATTTTGAAAGAAAAAAGAAATAATAAAAAGCAACTAAATACCAAATTTTTCTGCCTTAAAAATACATCTAGTGGTTTAATTTTGTTATCATTTTCATTTGCCTCCATTCATTCCTCATTAGAAACAAAAAAAAAATAAAAAATAAAAATTTTGGGCACGGCAATCGAATATTTCATTCATTTCAAGATTTCAAATTGAACAGCCATCCAACGGCGTGCAATTGTATCCATTATTTGCAGGTCTCAAATCCAAATCCTGTAGTTTGTAAGTTAAAACTTCTTTACTTCTTTTATTATTATTTTCTTTTAATGAAAATCTAAATATGGCTTTATGCAGATGTGCTATTGAGGTTTCTTTTCTATAGGGTTAGCCAGTTAGGTATTATAAATCTGTGGATTGGCATAAACTTTTGATTTAGAGAATGTTTGCTTTATCATTTTTTGTAATTTTGCCATATTATTTCTATCATTTTCAAACATGTGTTTGTAAAAAAAAATAAAATAAATAAATAAACAAATATTTTTACTCATAAAAATATCAAATAGATATGATATTGATATGATACAGATAAGATAAGATACATATAAAAAATAGATAATCCAATCAAACCCTTAATAAGGATTACATATTGTAAAATATATATGGACTTGGCATCATATTGTTAAGACAAATCATATTGGCATGCCCTGTATAATAGGGTCGCTATAATTATTTAATGTGGTTGACTTGAATCCCCTATTCAAAAACTTTGTTGTTTAGGATTAGAATTTAAAAATTCTAATGCAATTTCGGCAGCTTTTTGGTATCTTCAACGATCAGAAAGGTTGGGTTGCATGTGTTATTCCATAAATATGTGATGATTTTGTGGATCTCACCCACATGTCTAGGTTTAACAAAAGGCTTCAAATTCAATGACCCACTAATTTTGGGCTAATTCCTACAACTTCTTATTCAACATGCAATCTTAATACCAATGCAAGCCATGTTTCAACATCTTACGATCGCTCCAAAAAATTTTCGTGACAAGATTTTGAAATTCAAATACCTGAAAGAAAAACCTTCTCATATTTACGGTGTGCATGGACTTTTGGCAAATTTATTATTAAGCCCTGAGATGAAGGCTTTATAGGTGAAATTATTTGTAATCTTGCATTAATATTTCGTGAATCATACGCAAATACAAGGTGTTTCCAAGATTGCGACTAAATTTATAATTAGACCCACATATTTTTCCGGCTAAGTAATTGGACAGATATATTGTTTCATGAATTCGAAGTCATCTTGTTAATGTTGTCTTTATCATTTGATTGTCTTCTGTTAGATAGAAACAAATTTGATAGATAATGATAATTCTTACACAAAGTATTAGAATGTTAAAAAAATTTATTACATAACGAACTACACATGTTTGTCCAGGAAGTTGCATCCGATAAACTAATGTCGGACTTATCTCGAGTTTTTGCTCCTATAAGATCGATGTTGGATGATGTTTGGATGTTTGATACCTGATCTCTTTATTTCCAAATAGAACAGAAGCTTAATGTGCTCCTTTATCTTTTGGTTGTTTGGAATTTTGTTAACTATTCTCAAATAGTCAGTACGTTTGTGATGCTGTGTTGCAATTTCCAACTCCTATGCATCCTTTTCAAATTGATCAAAGGGTGTAAAAGGGGAGCATCTGATGAACAAATTTCCAAGTTATGTGGATGGAGATATAAGGGAGATGGTAATGAAAATGATAGCAACTCAATCCCTATTAGTCAAGAGGTAAGTAAGAAAAGAAAGAATGAATGTGCAATGTAATAACTTTTAATCGGATGTTGATAATTTTCTTTCACCTCTCTACAACTTTTAAAGACATACATATACCCTTAAGATATTTGTTGAATTTAAGTCATAGTTCTAGGAACATATGTGTATATTTTAAAGTTATGGACAAGTAAAATCATGCTGAGGAGTCTAATGACTGTATTTACACCAGATTAACAGTCTTAGGGTTGTCTTTGCAATTATCCGAGGAAAATGCAAGAATATAGTGCAAATATTGCATGTTTTGCTATTTAGTGTCCTTGTCTTTTAAAATTTTAAGATTGAGAAGCTAGAGGTATATCACAAGCACTGTATCTATCCGAAAATACATGTTAGATGGTTTTTATACTTAAGGAACTTCGTGAGTTTCAAGATTGTCTCATTACTAACTTAAACACTTCTATTAAGCACCTTTTATTTTTATTCATAAGATTCTATACATATATATATGTATGTATGTATTGTGAGGGGGGGGGAGTGGGGAGGATTGTTGTTGTGTAATGTCGAATAACAACGTAAAGTTATTTGATCCAAAGGATCTAACAAAAATGAAATACTTGTTTATGAACTATTTTTGATTCTTTAAGACATTTCTTCTTAATTTAGGTTTCGGTACCAAGATCCTAATAACGTTTATTTGAAATTGCTTCTTTAATCTTGTTTATACTTGTTTTGCAGGAATGCTCTATATGCTTAGGCATGTATACCAAGTGTGTGGGGACCAGTGGCTAAAGATTAGATCGAGTTGTCCTCTATGCAAACAGGTGCTAGAGAGAAAGAAAACCAAGTGAAAAATTGAAATCGTGAAAGCTTTTTTCTTTTTCCCCCTTCTTTTGAGAGTTGGAGTAGAAAAATCTGATTAAAACGTAATGATAATACACCTATAATACAACTCTTTTCAAAATTTAGGCAAGTAAAGACAAGGGCACATGTCACCAAGTACATTAGTTGGTTCTAGAACTAGGCAAATGGGCCAAATAGATTAGGCTGGATCGGTCTGCTTTGACCCATGGGCTAAACAAGCCAAGAAATCTTAGCCCATTTAATAAATGAGCCAAAATTTCTTGGCCTTAGCCTAACCGTTTTTGACCTATGGGTTAAACGGGCCGCCCACTTACTATGGTTAGTCATTACATTTATATAATGTACTAAAAATAATTTTACATATTATTTTATAGAAGAATATATATATGCACACTTTACATAATATGACTCAATGTTTTTTATTCCATTTAGTTTCTTCATTCAGATTAATTGTAATTTTGGTTTAGTTTGAATTCTTTTTTTGAATGAAATCATATTGGTTCCAGTTAGATTGGTTTATGATTTGATTTTTTTTTTTAAATACACATCAAAGTAAAATGCAATATATGTATAATGCATAATTACGAGCTTCGAAAATTTTCGAAAATGTTGATGACTTGCCCAAGGTCGGTTCTCCTCCATTTCTTTTTTTTTTTGGCCGTTTGTTTCTCAATTCTTACACGAAGACAATTGACATTTCTTGGACTCGACTCAACTTTCACAACTTAACTCCGCAACAAAATATCCTTACTCCTATGGTTAGTAATAGAGCTTGGACAATAGCTGCAACATTATGGTAAATCAAACTGCGGTGGTGGACGGTAGGTTAAAGACATAAGGTTTCGGTAGGGATGCGTGTCTGTTTGTCTATATCCTCTTCTCTATTGCTTTGTGTTAGTAGTATAATGTTATCACGAAAAGAAATAACAAATTTGTTTTGATGTGTATATATATATATTCTACATTTAATTTTGTTATTTTTATTTTTGTTTTGACTTTTTTTTTGCACTTTTAAGTTTTAACTTTTATTGTTATTTTTATTTAGATAGCGGGCCAGCCCTCTTTGGCCCTCGGGTCAAATGGGCTGGGGTTTTTTAGCTCGTTTTCAAATGGGCTAAAAAAAGCTAGCCCTAACTCATTTTTTTTAACGTGAAAATGGGCCAACCCATGGGCCATGGCCCATTTGCATAGCTCTACTTAGTTCTGGATGAAAATAAATTATGTGTGGTATATGTTGCTTTTCATGAATGTGGCTTCACTTAGGGCGTAAAGTTGAAAGAATCCTGGCCATGTTCGGCTACAAAATTCCTTAGAGTTTGTTTCATTATACCTGTGTAGAACTCAAGCTTAAATGTAATGACCATACTTGAATCAGTTTATTTAGTCTAAAGAGATTGTTGGTGTGATAGAGTTGCACTTCCTCCTTGAAATTGGTATGTTGCTTTTATTGGTGCATAGGAGAGTGGCGATCTTAAATTTTGGCATTGATTCACTTGCAAATAAACACACAAAAGAAGATTGCTAGAAACCCTAGTTTAACAAACAATAGAGAAGGCGAAAGCAAGAGAGAGTCATACTGAGATGAGTAATACTAAGATTGGCTAAAAGGTTGTAAAATAGAAAAGACAAGAATTTTATATCAGAATGTGTTAGAATTGTGGATTGGTCTTAGATTAAAGTAAGCCTGACATTTTGGTGCTTTCATTCTTAAATTTATGGCACTTGAAATAAGACATTTGTCAGTGTATGACAAATTCTAGTGCTCAAGAAGGAAGACTTATTAAACAAATTCTGAAGTAGTAGTGAAGATATCACCTAAAGAGATTATCTTAAAAGTTGGGAAGAGTTTCAATAGATATGCCCATATTACAACTTTCAATACTGTTGATTTATCAACATCTAATTAACTCATGCATTTTATAGGCATCAATCAATAGTCTTAGCCTGCAAGTAAGGTGAACGGATTGTTTAGATCTAAAGACATAAACTTTTAGTTGATCTAGCGTTTGAACGCTTAGGTCCATAGAGATTACGAAGTTTAAGGATTTTGATTGGTTCATAATTGAAGTTTAGTGGGTATCTTATAACTTGCATCATCCATAGATGTGATCATGGTGTTTGAAGTTTTTAGATTGTCTATATTTCCTTGCATATAAACCATCATTTTTCTTTTTCTTTTTTTTCTACAATAAAACGAATGTCACCAAATTCATAGAAAATAAGAAAAAGTTTGTTACCATATTATAAGATTTAGGGTCTTTTTATTTTGATGAAAATATCTTTCAGGAAAATGTTTTTTTTTTTCATTTTTCAATGCTTGTTTAAGAAGAAATGGTACAATTAATGAAAGACATTTTCTCTTATATTGGGAAATATAGACTCTTTCATAGTTTATATTTGAGAAAACAACTTACGAGATATAAAAAGTAAGTCATTTTTTCATAATTTACGAACTTGTCTATGAATCATTAACTATCAAATACGTTTATTATTAATTTTTTAAAAATATTTTGCCTTTAGAAAGATTTATTTCTCATTATAATATATGTATTTTTTATATAAATGGAGGAAAACTATTTTCAAACCAAACATTTAAAAATATTTTATCTTTCAAGAAAACTTTTCCAAGAAAAAATATTTTTCAGTAACAAATGCTTTTCCTCAAAATAAACTAACCCTTTGGTAAAAAATCCATTAGTAGCACATGAATCAAAGGCTAGTAAAAAATACTTGAGGATCATTAGCGGCATAACAAAATGGTGATGCTGTGTGGAAAACACCTATGAATCGATTGACCTTTATTCCAATAAGTATGCTTTGTACAGGTGTAGCCTTTCCTTAACTCCATCAAGGTAAAGTAAATGTTATGTTCTTCTTGGATCATCTATTTAATGCGAAGGAAAAATCAACACTATAAGTTTGTCTTTTCCTGAAATGAAAGGTTAGTTTAACACTAATTCAACTTTAGGATTGAAAATGTGGTTTCAAAAGTAAAAGATCACAGTCACATATATGTGCTTACAATTAACATTAGATCGACCATGTTGGTCAATGGGACAAATATATGCTTTAATAATTTATTAAATTTAGCATCATAATCATCTTATCAAAAACTTTAAACTTGTTTATATTTTTTCAAATTTATCCTTATGTGTTTCATTTGACATAATATTTGCGGAATCATAGGATCATATTATGTAAACCTTATGTAAGTTTCCTCATCTTCAGATATTTTGATTATTTGACTTTTCTATTCGCATGCTAATTTCATGTCTCCATCTAATATGTTTTTATTTTCAATTTTACTACCTTAGCCATGAGTGCTTCAGTTTACATTATCTTTAATCCTTCACTAGTCAAAGTCAATCGATAGAGTAAATTATAGTAAATTCTTCAATAAAAAGAAAATTCAGAGAAGAGACAGAGAAAGTTTTAAGTACTTAGGTTTTTTAACACAAGCTTTCATATTATAACCATGTTCCAGCAAAACCATAACAAGCCATGAGGTCACCTAACATGAGCCTCCACTCACACACGGGGATATTATTGGGAGAAGCCACCATTTGGTGACTTAAAATCAGGACTTATTCATATATAAAGTAACTTATCACAATCTAACAAAACTTATCATAATTGCACAAGACCTACCACTTACTATAATAAGATCAACCCACCACAATTGGACAAACTTGTCATGATAACCCTACCATAATTCAACGAAACCCAAAAAATCCTAAATTTGAGTCGCCAAATTGTGACTTATGCCATAACTTCTCCTCACACACACCACTTTCTTTCTCTCTATCTTCTTTCTTCACATTTTCCTCCCTTAAGTTCCATCCATAGGAACTACCTTTTTTAGGAGAAACTTTTCAGTATCTATAAAATATTTAATATGTGTATATTTTAAAGAATAAATATTAAAGTAATATTAACATAGTTAAGTGATTAGATATTTAATTTTGTAATGAGGAGGCGTGGTTTAAATTTCATAAGTATAATTTTAAATTCTCAAGACATCTTTATTATTTAAATTTTATTATATTTTTATTTTTCTCTTTTAATATCTTTTAAAAATAACCAACAATATCTAATTCATTCACCTCAATATTAAATTTAGCTAAATAAATAACAATGTACCACATAATCTATTAGTAAATAATACCAATTATAATTACGAAGAAAATAATATCAATTATATGACTTGCTTGGTTACTAATTTCTTTTAACATTTCGTGCTATGAAAATAATACGGATTGTTAAGTGATTGGTTTGTGTCTACTATCTTATAAGAAAATTTTATGATGTTGTAATGTTCTTTTGATGGGACTGATCCTGTCAAAAATTTAGCAACTCAGATTCATATCTAACTATAATCAATTTTTAAAATATTTAATATATCACTTATTATATTTATTTTAATAATATGATCATTAATTGGATGGTCATGTATCTTATATTCAAATTGATGATTTTTTTTAAGAATTTCCAATGCAGTAATCACATATGAAGAAATTACACAAAATATTCTTCTTGTACTACTTCTAATATACTATTTTATGCGTATTTATGGTTTTTATTAAGAAAAATTCTATGATCCCATCATTGACAAGACCGGTCCGTCACTATTCGAAATTTACATCATACCTAACCGAATCACAAGATATATTTATTTTAATGGTTAGATGATTGATTGGACAGTCTCGTCAACAGGACCATAAAAGAACTCATTTCACTAAATTATAAAATAAAGAAAAAAGAAAAAGTTAATCAAATTTTGCACCTGAATTATTTATATCAACTTTAATATACGAAATTAATCACAAAGTGCTTGCAGCTCTTTGACTAAATATTACATTATCTTGCTTTTAATCGATATGAATAATGGATTAGTCACATCACAATACGTACTTGAATGTAATCAAAGAGACAAAAACACAAACCGGTGTGAGATAAAAATAAGGTAAATTTCTATTCAACTTTATTAGAAAACAGAATTGACTACAATTTTCCATAAAGAGGAAGAAGAATAAGGTTCTTGACAACCAACTAAAAAGAACAAATTATTTTCCTTTATATCCGTCAACGTTAGCTTACTAGTTTAATAACCAAATAACTACATGATCCGATTGCGAAAGAGAAAGCCCAAGCCCAAAATGGTGACACTTTGCAACCCACATATTTGTTGAGAATATAATAAAATAGATTTCTATTGAACTTTATAAATGAGATAACTATAATTTTCCTTTCCATAAAGAAATGAAAGTCTCTTTGACAACCAAGTATAACTATAATGGGAGAGATTCAAATTATCAATTTTACTTTTTACTTTGAGATTACGTTTGGTTAATAGAAATAGAATTGATATTCAAACTTTATTACTACAAAATAATTTATTGCATTTTTTGCTTTGCAAATTATCAATTTTACTTTTTACTTTGAGATTACGTTTGGTTAATAGAAATAGAATTGATATTCAAACTTTATTACTACAAAATAATTTATTGCATTTTTTGCTTTGTAAAAAATTTTCATAGAAGGTATATCTAAGTCATGTAAAATGAAACAGATAAGGAATCCATATTGTTTTCCTCCAAAGAAAAATCATTATTCCTTAGTAAAACAACTTTTTTTTTCTAAAAAATCCTAAATTATAAAATAATAAAATTATTATTCATTTCTAGTCTTATTCTATTTCAATGAACGGAGTAATTGTTTATAGTTTATACTTGTACTTTTTATTTTAAGGAATATTTGCCATGGTGTCTTTCTAGAGCAATGGAGGCAGTCAAACAAAAATTTGATGAAGTATATTATATGAGAACAAAATTGAACATGGCATTTGCCATTTAGTAGTTTAATACATTCAACCAGCAGGAAGAGTGCTCTTGCCCATTTGAAGAAAAAACAGCAGCCAGAGAGCAAAAAAAACGACATTTTACTGCATGATACAGAAACAAAAGACCAAACTTCTCGAGAAAGTTAATGTGGAGTAAGATTTATTGAAACATCAACAACATTTTACGCAAAGCAGAACAATGCTCATAGTCTAATATGCATATAGTCAGGGTATCTAAAATTGTGAAGCAGGGTTAGAGCTCTACCGCTTGCATGCCTGCTCTTTAAACAGCTGCAAACTACAGTGCTCATAGCTTGATGAAGCCCTTTTCTTTGAGGCTTTCAATAGTGTCCCTAAGAGTGATTTCTAATAGAGTGAAATTAACACCAAGAACCTCAGCTTTTTTCCTTGATACCTCACATAATGATAGGAAAGGTTTGTCATCTTCATATCTGAATCAGCAAATATAAGTACCAAAGAGTATTGGACAGCTATTGGGGGATAGAAATAGTTCATAAGAAATAAGATGAGCCCAGAAGAAGAAGAAGAAGAGTTTAATTGATACAACTACTAAAAATACACGTCAGCACAGGAAGCCTAGCTGGCTTACAGACTATGTGTAATGGAAATACATACACATTTACAGTTGTAATAGCAAAGTATAGGAATAGATCTTAAACAGAATTGTACGGATCTGAAACATATTGTAAAACAAAGCTGTAACAGCATAACAAACATCTATAAATAAACGAAACAGGGAAAAGGATGATTTTTCCCCCTGAAAAATTAGTGAGTCTTGTAACAATTGGAGAGTGGCTTCTCGAATAAGCTAGTGTTCCACCTGCATGCACTTAAACAAACACAAACACAGAGAGACAGTGAATAACAGATGAAACCCTAGGTCGCGAGAGAGGAAACATGAAGAAGAGGGACTTTACCGTGTGAGTATGTGAGGAGAGTGTTTTGCATTCGTTTGCCATTAGGGCATAATTTGGGGCCGAAACTTATTGGTCTAGGCCCATAAATAACAAACAAATTCGACAAATTTTGGTTCAATGGGTAAGGTTACTTCCCGAAGAAACAACCTGGGAAGATTTTGAACAGTTCAAGTAGACATATCCAGATTTCAACCTTGAGGACAAAGTTGCTTTTGTAGATGGGGGGAAAAATGATGATACAACTACTAGAAATACACGTCAGCACAGGGAGCCTAGCTGGCTTAAAGATTATGTGTAACGGAAATACATACACATTTATAGTTGTAATAGCAAAGTATAGGAACGGATCTTAAACAGAATTGTACGGATCTAAAACATATTGTAAAACAAAGCCGTAACAGCATAACAAACATCTATAAATAAACGAAACAGGGAAAATGATGACTTATCCCCCTGAAAAATTAGTGAGTCTTGTAACAATTGGAGAGTGGCTTCTCGAATAAGCTAGTGTTCCACCTGCATGCACTTAAACAAACACAAACACAGAGAGACAGTGAGTAACAGATGAAACCCTAGGTCGCGAGAGAGGAAACAGGAAGAAGAGGGGCTTTACCGTATGAGCGTGTGAGGAGAGTGTTTTGCATTCGTTTGCCATTAGGGAAAAATTTGGGGCCGAAACTTATTGGACTAGGCCCATTATTAATTAATGCAGAAATATCATGGAGACGGTTATAGTAAAGATGATGTATCTTTTTTAGTGGTGTAAATAGGTGATGCATGTCATACAAATTGATCTATCTGAATCATGTAGCTAACATCTCATTCATTAAGATCAGCATCACAACCAACTGATTTAGAAATTTAAACTTATAAATATGGAATCAATTATATTAGTTATTATTTAACATTTTCCTTCAATAGTGAGATGGTATTATGACTACAACCCCTTGAATGGGCCACTTAATTAGATAAGGGTTAAATGATGATACAAGAATTTGAACTTACATCTTCCAGCAATAATTTAGCACCACAAAGAATTTATTCAATGTGAGAGGATGATTTATTATTCAACACTATTAACATGTTGCTCAAACCAACAATATATAATGTTTTTCACCTGTTACACTACTAAAAACATTTATCATTTTTTGCAATGCCCCATGTTCTTACGTGCACCACAAAAAACATAAAGGTTTTGGATGGACTATTTTTCATCTATATCTATATATTTACATCTTATGTGTATTTGATCTATATCTGATCTGTACGGTCTGTTTATAAGTAAAAATATTTACTTTTTATCTGTCTCTATTTTTAACAAATAGTTTGATTGAAACAAATGTCAAAGCAACACTAAACTAATGAACCAAACACACCCTAAATTATTTTTTTGCTTGCACCCTAAAACATTCTTAATGTTGTAAAATTTTCCATCCATCTGAATATGGAAGTCTTCAAATTTTATGATGGTTCTTTCGTGTACAAAACAATACATACAAAGCTGCTTTGCATTTTTATGATTGAAAAATTCCACAATTGCAGTAAAGCCACTGGATATTTTGTGTAATGCCAGACTAATTTGGATTCACCACTTTCTCATTCTAAGAATACGGAAAAGGAGAATAAACAGGAAAGTTTTGATAAACTTACCTTTCAGGAAGTGGTAATGAAGGGTCAATGCTGCGCAAAATCTGTAGAGCCTGATGGATGTGAGTAACTTCCCCAACTAAGCAATATCGTCCACTAGCTAAATGATTCTCAAAAGCTAGAATATGTGCATGAGCCACATCTCTGACATCAACAAATCTATAAACCGTGTTGGAAATGTTACTCTTATAGAACAGTGCTCAATTATTTGTATAAAACGTTCACATGAATCTCCATGGGTTTCATTAAATGAATAGCACATGAGAATTATTATGTTTTTCGAAGTCTTATGTTTCCGATTGACAACATTTCAACACACAAATGTCTTTTTTAAGCTGATAAAAAGATGTTGTTCAATTATCCTTTAAACTTAAGCCTATAGATTAATGTGAGCTTTCATATTTCATACTTCCAACACCCACTTAGGACTTTGATCAAGATCTATCGAGTGATGACTTCATTGAATATAATGGAATTTATACAAAGGGATTTGAGTAAATGACCTTTTACTTTGATACCATGTTAAGGACCTACTTGTAATTTTACCCTTATCGAAACCCTAACTCTCTTTTACTCTCTATATTTCCTCTCGTTTACTTGTGTTTCTCTTTCTAGTGCTACTAACGTTACTATGTTTCTTACTTGTTAGGTTCACAGATTAGAGTTCTTGATCTGTTCGAGCCAAATCTCGCTTCAGTACCAAAGGCACCAGATTTCTGGGGGAAAGTTTCATACCCCTCTTTGTATCTTGTTCCTCTATTTATATTATTTGTGTACATGAAGATATTATTACATGTTGAGTAACTACTTGCTATACTCGGTTCTATTCTGTTGAGATCTATGCTATTCCAGCTGTAACTCTAACTAAAAACTGTTAGATGTAGTAATCTGTCATCCAAGTTGGCTTTGTTCTATTCCTTTGTTGTCTAGTCGTAACAAGTTTCCCTCGATCCGGAAAAATGACCTTATCCTCAAGGTCAAAGTATGCATAAGTCTTGCGAAAACTGTTCCAATCTTTGCATGTGGAATCTTCAGTGGGTAATCCTTTCCACTGTACTAAAACCTGAGGAGTAGAGGCACCATTATGAACCACGTAGCGTGAGCTTAGGATAGTAAGAGGTTGAAGTAGTGGATAGGAATTGTAAGACTAGGGAGGTAGCTCGAGAGGTTGTAAATCTATGCCATGTGCTGGTTTCAACAGAGAAACATGAAAAACTTGATGAATTTTCGAATAAATTGGTAGATCTAACTCATAAGCACATTGGCCGATCCTCTTTAGTACATCAAATGGCCCATAATAACGTTTGGACAGTTTATGAATCTCATGAGAAGCCAATGATAATTGTCTATAGGGTTGGAGCCGCACACACACTTGATCACCCACATTATAGACCACATTTGATCTATGTTTGTCAGCTAGACACTTCATTTTATCTTGAGCATGTTGCAAATTAGTATGTAAGAGTTTAATGGCCTGATTCCTAGAAACCAGATCCTCACCTACAGCTGCTACAGATGAAGATCCCCCCAAATAGGATCGTAGAACAGGGGGTTCTCTCCCATACACAATCTGGAAAGGGGTCATTCCAGCCCCCTCATGATAGGATGTATTATAGGCATACTCTGCCCATGGCAAAAATGTAATCTACCTTTCTGGATAATTCATAACAAAGCAATGAAGGTACTGTTGAATAGTTCTATTCGACACTTTAGTTTGGCCCATTCGATTATGGGTAATAAGCTGAACTCATATTTAGTTTCGTCCCACTTAGCTGAAACAATTCCTTCCAAAAGTTGCTGAGAAAAATTGAATCCCTATAAAAAACAATGGTTTTAGGAAAACCATGAAGTTTGACGACCATTGTCAAAAATAAATTTGCAACCTTAGTAGCTGTGAAACGATCATCTAATGCCCCCAAATGGCAATATTTGGATAATCTGTCCACTACTATGAATATCACTGTATAGCTCTTAGAATTTGGAAGATGTGCAATGAAATCCATGGCAATATCTTCCCAAATTCAAGTAGGAATGGGTAGTGGGGCTAATAATCCGGCTAGTGTTGTAGTCACATACTTAATCTGTTGACATATGTGACAATTTCGAACATAAGCTTCAATCTGTGGTCTCATCTTAGGCCAATAAAATTGACTGGCAATGCGCTTGAATGTCTTAGTAACCCCAAAATGTCCTGCCATCGGTGAACCATGAAATTCCTCCAAAATTTTAGGAATTAACAAGGATTCAGGCACAAAAAATAATCAAGTCCCACAATATAACAAACCATGTCTCCATTCAATCTTCTGCTTGGAGAAATTTCTTGCTTGCAATTGAGAAATCAGATGTTGAAAAGCTGGTAATGTCAGATACTCGTTCTTAAGATCATCAATACAATTGAAAATTGGCATAAAAAAGGCCAAGAAAGAGGTATCACTGTACTATCTAGATAATCCATCAGCCGACACATTTTCCACCCCTTTCTTATAGACTATCTCATAGTTGTAGACATGGTTGTTAAACTCGAGTTTCTACCCAGAATCGCTAAGGGGTCCGTAGAATCGGAACGTAAAATCAAAACGTAGAATCATAAGATTCTACAACTAATGTAAATTTGCTTACAAAAACTATTGATGTACTTACTAAACTAATAAAACTTTAAATAAATTATGAAAATAAAGAATTTAGTATTAAATTAGTTATATACAATCAAAATTTAAGTTTTATCAATTATAATTCACATACTATCATTAATATATTTAGTGCAATTTATAATTAAAATAATTATTTTTATTTAATGATGACTCATAATCTATAATTATTAAGATGTATTGCAAATCATTTAAATTATCATGTGTGAGTAGCTAGTTTTGTGTAGTAATGAATATTTTCATGTTCATTATATATTTGCCAAAAAATCATTACATAAAAAATCATTATATTTATGGCAAATAAATTTATAGATAGAAAATTATTAAAAAAGGAAAAAATATAGCACTGTATATATTAGTTTAATTTTCATTCGAAATGTTCAAAATATATCATAATATATAATCTAAAAGAAAATAACTCTCTGAAAAATACAAAAAAAAGGAAAAAAAAAGGAAAAAAATATTAAAAAAACTAAAATTAAGTTAGATTAAGATAAATATCAAGAACTAACCCCAAAAATCCTAAATTTAAATATATTAAATTGATTGTATTTTTAAAGTTCAAATAGAAAAGAAGTATAAAATTACAACTTTACGATTTTACTACGATTCTACTACCGATTCTACCGCCGATTCTACTGATTCTACTCACGATTCTACAATTCTACTTACGAGTTTACTCAAAAAATGATTTTATATGTGGGTTGAATCGAAATATCATCATTAACTCGTAAACTGAAAGAAACGTACGAGTAGACTCGCGAATTTGACAACCATGGTCGTAGCCTAACAATTTGGTCACACTACATTGTTGTTCAGGAGTCTGAATCACTTAGAAAAGAAGTTCTTTCAGACTGTGATGATTAATTCGAATTTGAAAATGATTCCCTAACAGATACTGACTCAACTACTACATACAATTCCCTGATATATGTAGAAGCTTCCCTTAAATGATTAGGAAGTTTCTTACTAAAATATGCAATTGGGTGAGAGTGTTGTAGCAACGCCGCTCCTATCCCAACGCCTGAAGCATTTGTTTCGACACAAATGGTTGGTTAAAATTTGGTAATGCCCAAAACAGAAGCATCAATCAATGCTTCTTTAAGCTGTTTAAAAGCTTGATCAGCTCTGGTTGACCAATGAAAACCATCATTTTTCAACAAACCCGTCAAAGGGCCAGCAATAGTGGCATAACTCTTAATGAACTTCCGATAGTATCGTGAGAGACCCAAAAAGGCTCTTAATTGTTTCACATTCACTGGAATATCCCACTTTGATACTGCCTCAACTTTAGAAGGGTCTGGTCTGAGTTCATTGTAAGAAACCACATGGCCCAAATACTCAATGGTAGTTTGGGCAAAAGAGCACTTACTCTCCTTCAAATAGAAATGATTATCCAATAAAGTTTGTAATATCACAATCAAATGCTGCAAGTGGTCTTCCATTGTGCTGCTATATATCAGAATATCATTAAAGACAATGATCACAAACTTTCTCAAATATGACTAAAACATAGTATTCATTATGGATTGAAAAGTGGAAGGGGCATTGCTTAAGCCAAAAGGCATTACAAGAAATTTGCAATGCCCTTGGTGAGTCCGAAAAGCTATTTTTTCCACATCCTTAGGATCCATTCTGATCTGGTGATACCCTGCTCTAAGATCCACTTAGAAAATAACATGCATTTGAAGTTCATCAATCAATTCATCAACTGTTGGAATGGGGAAGTTGTCCCGAACAGTCACTTGATTCAATGCTTGATAGTCCACACAAAATTGCCAGCTCCCATCTTTCTTTTTGACCAGTAAAACTAGGGATGAAAAGGCACTAGTACTTCTTTGTATGACACCTTGAGCTAACATGTCTCCATTGCCTTTCTATTTCAGTTTTTTTTGAAAATGTGGATAGCGATCGGGTTGACATTGACTGGAGAAGTATTTGGAAATAAATGAATCTGATGTTGAATAGTGCGAAGTGGTGGCAATGATGAGGGTGCCTTAAAGACACTAGAAAATCTACCCAACAATGCTTTAATAGTAACGTTGTTGGTGGTATTTGATGATGTCTCTTTGTCTACTTTCTGAGCCACCAAATGATAACAAGTAGCAATGACATCTGTATAAACTAGTTGGTGTAATTGATCTTGAGAAATTTCCTCAGTCAAGTCAAACGTATCACCTATCATCATAATAGTTTTCCCTTTAGAGAAAAATTCCATTGTAAGCTTGGAATAGTCCATAGTCACTGGTCCCAACTTATTCAACCACTGAACTCCCAAGACCACATCTGCATCCTATATTGGTTAAACATAAAAGAATCTTGAATGCCCAAAGATGAATGGAAACATTAACATCAGAACGTATCCCCTCACAACGCATTGTCAAGCCATTACAAATCACTACTAAAAATTTTAGCGCTGGTTGGACAAGCAATCCCAAGTGATGTACCAGTCTCACTTGCATAAAATTGTGCATGTTGCCCGTGTCAACCAAACTCAAAACCTCATGACCATTTATATAACCCTTGAATATCAATGTACATGGTTTCAAAGTGCTTGATAAGGCATGATAACTGATAGATCCTATCTCGAAGTCAGTATTGTCCATATCAAATGGCTCTAGCATCCCCTCAGATTCATCATCAACATCATGCAATAATAAAAGAAATTTAGATTTGCACTTATGATTCTGATGATATTTTTCATCACAATTATAGCAAAGGCCCTGTTCACGTGTAGCGGGCTCATTCTTTTAATTGGAAGGGTTGGTTTTTGTATATGTGGAGGGATATTTATGGTGTTTGAATTAGTGTTTTAGGGCTTGTTTATTGTGGTAGAATTTGAATTATATGGTTTAGAAAAACTATAAAGGTGATAAAGTTTTGGAATTGTGAGGCGTTGTGTATGGTTTTTGAAAAGAAAATTGTTCATTGTGTTTACTTTCATGCATTTTGGCAAGCCAAATAGCATGCATAAAGTCAGTGGCCAAGCAATTTGAACTTCTCATTTTATATAGGGTTTAAGACCCGATACAAAACGGCTGAGAAGAAATGATTCGAGTGTAAACTAACAACTCTTTTTGATAAAGATTCAATTGAGTTTGATTTCCTTCAAATCTAATTTGAGTAAGTTTAGATAGGGTACCTTGAATTCTTCATATTAGAGAGGCTAACGAACTCAATGGACTTCTTGAAATTTGTCAAGAACTGAGCTGTTTATTATTGTACATCCATTTATACAATCCAAAGCGCGTCTTCCATTGCAAAGAAGCGATGGTAATACGCTGTTCATCAGGAATTGCATGGAATTCAAAGAGCTGATCAACTTTAAAGATCCACCTTAAGGCATCACCTCGGTAAATTTAGGGATTTTCAATTTGATTCCTTTTAACAAATTCTCGGCCATTACTACCCCCATTATTGGAAAATGATGAACCTAGAATGTTGATCTGTGGGATGACTCTGTACCGAGTTCTCGGTCTGACTTCAATTCTTGGATAATTCCTCGAATTTTTTGTCCATTTCAACCCTTAAAGCTTGTAACAAAGTAGTCTGCAAATGATTAGCTAACTCAGCAAAATTCTCTTCCATCGCCCCTGATCTAGTTGAAGGAGCCATGAAACAAGAGCACCAATTTGTTAGGGACCTACTTGTAATTTTACCCTCTCCAAAACCCTAACTCTCTATATTTCATCTCGTTTACTTGTGTTTCTCTCTCTGGTGCTACTAATGTATACTATGTTTCTTGTTGTTAGGTTCACAGATTAGAGTTCTTGATCTGTTCGAGCTAGATCTCGCTCTAGTACCAAAAGCACCCGATTTCTGGGGAAAGTTTCATACCCCTCTTCATATCTTGTTGTTATTTATATTGTTTGTGTACATGAAGATATTGTTAATGTTGAGTAACTACTTGCTATACTCGGTTCTATTCTGTTGAGATCTATGCTATTCCAGTTGTAACTCTAACTGAAAACTGTTAGATGTAGTAATATGTCATCCAGGCTGGCTTTGCTCTATTCCTTTGTTGTCTGTCCGTAACATACCATGTCATATATAGGTTAACAAGAGTTAAATTCAAACAAGCTGCAATAGAATATTACATTACATATTTAAAAATAGGAAGGTGCAGTTAGATTGGTTTGAGCATTCATATTTAGTACTTCGATTGCACCAAAGTGGTAATTCTGCTTACATACCATCAAAACCTCGAAAAATAAAAGAATACAAAGATTTGAGATCACAAAGGAAAATGGAAGAGATCTAATTAACAACATGAAAAAAGATCTCAAGGTAATTAAAATTGTTAATTCTGTTTAGGTTAGCACTATAATCATCTAATTTAAAAACTTAAACTTGTAGATATGGTGTAAGTCATTATACTTATTATATAACATTCCCCCTATTTGTCGATCAGGACTTTGACTAAGCTCAATCAAGTGAATGACTTAATTTAATGGGGCTGTAATAAGTGCGCAAGATTCAAGACCTTCTATTCTAATACCATATTAAATTTAGAGTCACAAACATCTAATTTAAAAACTTAAATTTGTAGATATGATGTGGGTTATTATATTTATTATATAATTATGGTTACGGTGCTAACCTTAATATAGTATCAGAGCAAGAGATCATAAGTTCAAATTCTTGCACTTGATACAACCTCCATTACAAGTAAGTCGTCCGCTAGATGGGTTTTAGTCAAAATCGATATCCTAGCAAACAAGTGGGTGAAGTGTTATAGATTAGATAGTTGTGGTGCTAACCTTAACAAATTTGGACATAATAAGCTATTTTATTTCTACATATCCGGAAGAAATCACACACCAAAACACATCTAGCATAGTGTACAAATTTCATGAAGAATGAAAATAAAGAATAAGAATTTCATATGAAAGACATGATAAACTATGAATATCCATATTCATTAGCTACTAAACTATTACCATTTATGAGATTTGGTATTGTCCCCGAAGTGAGATTAAGGGTAGCCTGCAGTAGGGGGCCAATAGTGTACCCTGGATTTATGGTAACTAAGTTAATCCCATTCTCTTTGGCAAATTCCATCGCTGCATTTTCGGCTAATGTCTTGGAGACAATATACCAGAGCTGAATAACACAATTTAAGTCAAAATAAATGTTAGTTCATCCATCTCCAGCCTAATGAGGGACTAGGATTGTAGTATCTTGGAATTTTTTTTTTTTTTTTTTTGCCATTTTCTAATTCATAGTTACTGGAGGAGATAAAAAAAGGAAGATAAGAAATAATGCCATCTTATAGATCTAGATAAAAACTCTAACAGTACCTGTTAATTTATGTTCAGGTAATATTTGTAGAACTAGCTATCCTTCACCAACCTGAGATTCTTGTTAATTTATGCACATGATCTAAGGGCGTTTAGCATGCCTTTCCTGCAAGATCAATGATTTCAGCCTGAAATTATAGAGACATTCATGCGCTTATATCAGGTGATTAAGATTTAATGGTCGAATACACTGGTAACTGTTGAAAAGGTAGGATATCTCCTAGCATACAGGACGTACTCACATTCAACTTGCTATTTATCTGCCATCTACTCAAACTTTTAGCAGCTCAAATAACAAAATTAATTGAACAACCTTATGATTTAGTCAAATATGATTTGTTACCGTTCACGTTCCAGCTCAGTTCTAGCTTAATTCACATGGCCGATTAAGAAGAATTGAAATGGAACCTGAGGTCATCGGATCTCTCAAGAAGTGGCACTTCAAATTGAACTTCTGTCAAGTGCAAGTCAATCGTTGAACTTCAACTTTACAAATGCTACATTCTCAAGTGTGGTACAATTTGAACTCAACTTGCTTAGATTATATATCGTATGAGAGAACAATCAAATTTGAATTTCATGGAAACTCTATAAAAATTTAGATAAATATCGTCAATAGTACCTAAAGTCTGAAAAATATGCAATTAGTTACACGAACTTTAAAATTGATCAATTTAGTATCTAAATTACATTTTATGTACACTAATGGTAGTCTATCAAATTGGTTAAAAATGACAAGTAGGATGATGATATAAGTCAATTTAAGAGAAGTACCCTTGAGTGCACAAAAAATTATTTCGTGTACTGAGTTAATCAATTTCAAAGTTTCCTAACTGATTGCATATTTTATCAAAATTAAAATTCAATTCGTGATATTGACCCTAAATATTTAGAAGGCACCCTCTTCTATCTATGTTTGCATTTCCTCCTTAAAAAGTTTCCCTTGTCCCATAAACTCATCAACACAAAGATATCCTAAAAACTTTAGAAAAATTGCCAAAAATTCCTATAAACCTAGGGATCAACAGCTGAAAGGACAACAGGGGATGCCGTGTGGAAAACACCTCCACATCTTTCAACAACGGGGTCGAAAGCCCTTCTTCAGGTAAGTCAACCTTGAACAAGTGAAGTCCTTCCTTAGCTCCATCAAGTGCATGCAAGTGCTCTGTCTTTTTGGATCATCTGTTACACATCCAATTAGAAACCGATATTGTTGGACCCATGCATGATACAATATAATCACAATTGTTAATTTTAGTGAAAATTGAAATAAAAAAACATAAGTGTATAGAAAAGAGAAGAAAGTAAAAAAAAAAAAAAAAAAAACAGACGAGGGTGACGCAAGATGGCTCTGACAGTATAACCACGTCAGAGCAACAACTTAATAAGCCATGAAGCAATGAAACCTGATCCCCCGTTACACAAACCACTCTCTCCATTTTCTTACCCACTTCACTCATCATTACTTCCTTCTTCTTCTCCTAGGTCCTAATCATCTGACATTTTACTTTTCCTCCGTCTCCATCCCTTTCTCTTCGTTTTTCGTCTGAATGTATATTTACGGTACGTTGGAATATTATGTTTTTTTATTTGTATTTTTTTTTAAATGATAGTTATGAATGTGTTCGATTTATATTTATATTTTATTTATAGTTGATCTATTTAATATTTAATTAAAACTGTCAATTTTTTTATTCGTATCCAATTCTTTATAAATAATTTGTTAAAATAAAAATTTGAAAAAAGTGTCAGTATTTATAATCTGTCAATAAACAAACAGACTCTTATAATGTATATCACATTTCGTTTGTCTTATATCTCATTTTAGACATATAATTTTATAATAGTAATTTAATAATTATTTTTAATATAATATTATTTAAATAATTATTTCAAATAATAACCTTAAATAAAAAATCATTTATGCTCTATCCAGTATACCATTAAATTTTACTATTTTTCTTAATAAAATCTAGTAACCATAAACAGTTTTATCATATAAAAACTGGGCAAACGTATTAATAAGATAACAAAATAATTAAAAAACCCTCCACCGCTAGTTTACAGATTCAGGTATCAAAATTAACAATTTTTTCAAATTTTTTTTAAACCAACATCACGCTTACGTCTGCATTACTGTTTGTTCTTTCAAATAATATAAATTATATAATTTTTTGAGGTCCCGCATAATCCGAATATTCAAAGGATAGGTTTCACTTGAAGTTCAATGGGAATTTGTTGTATTTAAAATGATGTTTTGAAAATAAAGATTTGTCACGTAAAAAAAAAAATTGAAAAATAAAATAAATAATAATTATTAATTTATCACATGTGACAATTACTTATCCTAAGACGGAAATGGGACAATAAATTAAATTTTAATTAACGTTTAGCATTGACTTGTAAGCCGTTTAAAGGGATTGAAATAATCTCCTAACCAGTTTCTAGAGATTGGAATATTATTTGATTATATATTCCTTAAATAAAAATTATATAAAAATAATTATTAAAATATGAACATAAAATTACGTCTAATAGATGGATTTTTAATATACATGTTAATCATACTTAAGCATTATGATTTAGATATTCTTAAATTTTTATAAGATATTGCAAGTGAATCACAATGATTATATGCGATTCAAGGTGAATAACTCTTATAAGGTGAATGGCACTTAGGGATTGCGATTTACTAACACTAGTATAAATTGCTTTTATGAGATGCAATTTAAAGTTATACAAATTTTGGTAAAATCACATCTTGTTGTTGTGATTATTTGTTAAAACAAAGATCATATATATTATAATGATTTTGTATCAGTATTACTATAATTAAAATTATATCATTTGTATTTAGATAATCTTTTTAAATATTAGAAGCCGTGATTGACCCTATTTTAGATATTTTGGTCAAAGCGATGACTAACTTTTTTAGATGAAGAATATTTTGCTATATTTTAAAGGCATCTTTATATAATATAGAATAATGTAAAAAAAAAAAATTATAGATTGTTCTTTTTTAAATGGATGTGTCATTACTTTTTGGGATAATAACAGACCAAGTGTCTGTACTTTCAATTTTTAGTAATTTAGTGTCCTATCTTTAAATTTTTGTAAACTAATGCCTATACTTGTAAAGTATGTACAATTTAGTATCCCTATTAAATAATATTTGATAGATGTTTATTTTGATAGTAGAATAATAATAGGTATTTGGCCAAAAATTGTCAAATCTAACATACAATACTAAACTATTTAAATGAGGTATTGGATCACATGTATTTGAAGTACCAACACTAATTTGCTAAAATCTAAAAATAAGATACTAAATTGCTAAAGATTGAAAATACAAACATTTAACTTGCCTTTTATCCTTATTTTTTTAATAACTAAAATTCATATTCAACCATAGCTATACCATACAAAACCTAATACATGAAAGACTTTATTGGTTGTAATGATCTGTATGGACAGCAAAACTTCCCAATGAGTAATTTTCAAGTGCACCTACTATTTAGATGTTTTTTAGGTAGTGGCCAACTTTACTTGTTTTCTTAGTTGGTGGGTGTATTTAAATCAAGCCTATAAAAAGCTGTGCATTATCTTTTTTCAGTTTTTCTTTATATTAAATTAAGTACATGAATATAGAAGATACGAAAATTTTCTATTCAATTCTTAGAAAGTGCCTTAGAAATATTCAGACTGATGTTGTGTCCAGTCTAGTTTCCTGAACGCTCAATTTAGTACGAGTAAATTTTGTATTGTGGACATGTACCATATGGAAGTAAATAATCTAGTGTTGGCCTGGATTTTTCATTTCTTGTTTTATTTTTTTTAATTTGATCCGTATTAAATTTGAACTAATTAAATAAGACCTTCAACTAGAAATTAAAAGAAATTTAATTTTTAAAAACATTTTCGAAGTTGCCATCCAATTGGGATCAGAAAAAATTTATAATTTAAGATTAATTTGTTGGTTAATCTTAATTTAACTACTGGTTTGCAAAAAATAAAAATGATTTAAAATCAAACTTTATAAACAATAGATTTTTGGATTCGGAAGCTATCCTAATAAAATTTTATGGTTACCACTTAAAATTCATAACTTAAGATTTATCCTTTTAATGCTCAAAAAATAAATCAAATTCCATGAATTTTAACATTATAATTTTATTTACAAATTAACCACAGTCAACTAATGATTACAAAATATAACAAATTAGGTACATTTACAAAAGAATGATGGAACAAAAAAAATTTTTTGATTTTATGTCGCCTCGGAGATGCCTACGTATCTATTAATTGAGATCAAACGTTATGTAGTTCTTTTAAAAAAAACTTTAATTTGTTGGTTATTTTTGGAATCTTGAACTCTTTTCATTTAAAATTTATTAAGATTTCATTTTTATTTTTTAAAATAAAAAAACACAAAAAATTATATGGAGTCCTATAACTATAAACTTATTATAATTTTATTTTTTGAAAATAAACTTTCCTAAGTTCCAAGTAAAAAATTTAAACCGATTATATTACTATACTATTTATTGGAAACAAACCCTATACTTATATATTTTTATATTTTTTATATATGAAAATAAATTACATTTAATTTATAAACACGTGAACACTTTTTTATTTTTTTGAAACAAAATCTATATCTAATGAAAACATAAAAAAAGTCTTATATTTGTATTTCCATATATATTTAAACCAAAATTTTGTATTATTTATTTTTTTTAGCAAACCAGAATCTTTTTTCTTATTTAAAAAAAACAACAAACTATATTATTAATAATAATAACAATAATAATATTAATAAATTACTTACTTGGGTTGGAATTTGGATCGGGTTTGGAATAGGTATGGAGCGGGTTAGGTCAGATCTTGGGTTTGGACTCAGGTCTAACAAGGGAGGCAAACGGCGGAGGCTTCCTAGCATCGTTCTGGCGGTTGGTGGCAATCCAAGAGGCGTTGGTCAGAGTGATTGGAGGATGGGGGATGTTCTGAAGGTGGTGATTTGAATTGGAAATGGCTGGGAACGGTAGTTCGAGCTTTGCTAAGGTGGTAGTTGGCGGGGAGTTTGGTCGAGGTGGTGGTGGAGCTTCTAAACAAATCAATGCTACCAATTAGTAGCTAAACTTACCTGGAGCCTTTTTCTGATGATCAAAGACTCCGAAAACAACCCAAGAACTTCAAATTCGAAGTTTTAATATTGACTCTAATTTGTTTGAAAAAAATTCGAACTTCAAAATTGGAGGACTTCTGGTATTTTTTTTTTTTCTTTTTTTGTGTTTATGGATGATTTGGATGATTGTGGATGGATGAAACAGTGGATTGGATGTCCTATTTATAGTGTATTAGATTCATGGTGGGTGGTGGCCATTGGAGATCGGCGTTAGTGGAGCGCGCACAAAGCCCTTGTTCTAGAACGAATTATATGATTAACCACCACTAAGGTTTCTAGAACATGGATAATTTTACCATATTTGGTATTCTAGAAGCTCGATTTGAATTTTTTTCGAAAAAACCCATTTCGTGCGAAAACTAAGTTTTTCGTAAACTTCGAATAAAAATTGAGGATCATATCGTGTCTTTGGAGCTATTTTTTATTCAAAATTGTAGTACCCCAGTACTCTTCAAGATCTCCCAATTAATTTGGTGAAAAATTGGATTGAAATTGGGTAAAAATGAGCTTAAAACTAGCTCATTGTGTAGAAAAAGAGTGGCCAAA
Organism: Combretum micranthum; assembly: GCA_024138025.1. NCBI lineage: Eukaryota > Viridiplantae > Streptophyta > Magnoliopsida > Myrtales > Combretaceae > Combretum > Combretum micranthum. Next base: position 268,972 of record JAMXBD010001604.1, read on the forward strand.
TGTAGGGGATGATGTGTGCGTGGGCGTGTGGCCATGCGGAAAAAAAAATCTGATTGTCCTCCACGCAATTCAAAACTCGGCATCTATAAGGGCGTTGGCCTGTGCCTCGGTCATGATTTACACTAAAATATATTTAAGATTTCCAAAAAAATAAGCCTAATTAAATGAATCTATTTAAATAGGTTATTTAATTGGATCCAAAATTAATATATAATGAGAATCAATATTATATTAAGTTCAAAAAATTTTATAACAATTTATATGTATTTTTTTTAATTTATGGGCTTAATATAATATTAATCTTTATTACAAATTAGAATCTTAAATAGACAAAAAAGGGTGGCTACATGTACTAATTGCATCTCACTGGTGAAAGAAGTTAAAACCACAAACCCATGGCGCAACCTCATATCAAAGAATCATCTTCATCGTTAGACCAAATAACAAATCATACGAAGTGTCTTGTTGATGGGAGTTTATATCATTTTTAATCGTTCAAGTTCAATGGCATGACCTTTATCCTGCTTATGGTTGCATTAGAGGGTTTTGAGCATGCAAACCTAACCTATTTTATCAAGGTACATTAACACTGCTCGAACAGTATTAGACATGGCACTATACATATTACTAAATGTCCTTGTACTTGTACTAGAGATGAGGACTCCGTACTCCACCATTACTAATGCTCCGTACTCCATAGGGATTGTTTCTCATCATTCATTGTGCCTGAGTGTCCTTCAAAGATTGAGAAAGGCTTCTCTCTTTTAAGTACTCCCTCATGACCTACAAGGGTACGTTTATTTATTGATAGATTACAGATATAAACACTTTTTTTAAAATTTTTTCTAACAAATTGTTTATTAAAAATAAATATGGATAAAAAATAATTGGTAATTCTATTAAAAAATCAAATATAGATAAATCGAACATATTTACACATTCGTTTCGATACAGATATAGATATAGATTTAAAACAGAACATTCAAACAGACTCTAAAGTTGTAAGGGGGTTAATTGTCGTTGTCATCATCATCATCATTATTTAGGTTATAACTTATGAGTTAGATGAAAGGGTTTAATGTATCTAATTCAATCATTGCAATGATTTTGGTAGATTTAGCATGATGGGCTTAAAAGGGGAATCTTTGGGCTGATTTATCTATATTCAAACTCTTTCAGATAAGCTCGTACACATAAAAGGTGGTTACCAGCTTGAATTATAGTGAGCTCATTTAGGATAAGTATAAATTGAGCTTGTTTCATGTCATCCGTCAATCACTTAGATAAGCTGACGATTGTCCTCCACTTCAAGTGCCTATAAATATTCAATAACTTCTACATGAATGAAGTTTTGCTCATAATGATTAAATGTGACTACCACTTCAATTGCTCAGAAACTACAAGGTTAAGAAGTGGGACTTACTCAAATCCCCTTATCTATCACTTGTGTATTTGAAATACTAAAGTTATTTATTTTTCTAATCTGTCATTCTCTCCAAGTCATCCCATTAAGTGTCATCTCATATTCAATATTTTGAAGTCACATGCATGACATAAGAATAATATGAACCCTGCGTCTACACTCCCCCATGCATTTACGGCGATTGTAATGAAACAGTAAAGCATATCTCTCTTGAATGTATATTGTTATATCATAATGGAGGCATCTAAAACAATGCGATAGTGGTGTTATTCTCCTTTTCTACGGTGTCACAAGTCAAAGAATGTTTACTTCATATCCTATTCTTCTCTGACATATATAAAAACATAAGAACAATTGTGTCTTTGAAAGGACTAACCTATCCTATTGAAGTTGTTAATAGTTTCTTTACTAAAGTTGCTGGAAAAAAATGTTCGAAGGTTAAACTAGACCATATTATCAATTTAAGTGTAGAGATAAGTCGAATTCAAAAGGGTTTACACCATGTTATGTTTTCTTTAGATTTGCATAATACTACTTCAATAAGTTGTCATCAACATCAAGACTATGTGGACTAACAACTTGATGCCAAATAGTTGAGCTAATAAGTCAAGCAGTCTTGCAACAACAGCATCTCCACATGTAACTCCTAGCAACAACATTCAAAAGAATCCAATCCTTGGAAATTTCAATTGAAGCCCATTTCCGAGTTCCTTCAATATCGAGTAAAAGCATTAGAAGAAATGTTCAAGCAACCAAATTGTGAATTTGTAACAACCTCTAGCATAAGATCAAGTTAAAATAAATTGTGATGGGGCATTAACATATTACCCAAAGAAGCTGGGTTAGGGATTGTTGGCAAAAACACAAATAAATTTCTTCTAAAAGCCAAATATAAATTTATTAGCCCAATGCAAGCAAAAATTGCGGAAGTAACAGCAGATAGAAAAGGTCGTCCTTTCCATGGTTAAAAGACATAAGTGGAATAAAATTGTGTTACCAAGAAAAATATTCGATGACATCACTTCTTTTATTCCTAGTCCTTGGATAATAAGAGGCATTATTGAGGACATGCTAACTCTAAAATAAATTTCACTATTGCTTTTTTTTTTTGTTTTAATTCTTAGAGAAACTAATGCGTTTACTAATTGATAGCTTTTAGAGGCAAAGCAAGATTACCATAGTTATTAGGTTTTTTAACTTCTATCTTGATTTCAATTTCTTATAGACTGATTTTGTCCATCTTTTAATTGGTCTTTTTAATAAAAAGCTTACCCTTTCTTGACCATAAGTGTGTGTATATATGTATTTTTCGGTCAAGGCAATTAATACTGGGAAAAGGAAATTAATTTATTAATTTTTTAAAAATTACAAAAATGCTACTAAAATAAAAATAATCTCAGTTTTAGGCATGTTGATCTTGTCTTTTAGAGAAATAAGGTAGTAAGTTACTAGCCTCATCTTAGCAAGAGACAAGGTTGCTTGTAGCAAACTAACCTCATCTTTTAAAGAGAGAAGGTTGCCTATAATAAAGAGATGAGGTCGTTTATTATAAACAAAGAAGTAGCAAAAAGAGAGCGAGAGAGAGAATACCTAAAAAGGAGGAAAGATAGGGTTAAACTCATGGGAATTGGAATTAATGGTGGTGCAATAGGGAGGAAACTCGAAGAGGGAGAAAGCAAACTACTTATCAACAACATTGACATCAAAGTGGACGAGACTGAAATTAGGGTCATCAACACGGATGCCTTTGACTGGAAACCAAAGAAACAACTCCTAGGTAGAGACACTAGAGAGGTTACCGATCTAAGCATAGGAGAGGGTGCCGAAAATGTTGAGAACGTAGTTGAGTTGGTTATTGTCATAGCTCTTGGCATTGCAAAGCTGACCTAGGGTGGTATGCAAAGAGCCATCGGTTGGGTCAAGCATGTAATGGATACTACCTTTTGGGAGGATCCCTTTTGGAAACCCATTGCATTGAAAGTGATCATATATGCTCATCGATTCCAAACCTAAAAACACAACCTAAATCTAACAACATCAACAACAACGATGTAACTACAAGGATCATCATCATTCCAACACTAACACTCATCTTCTTTTTCTCTTCTCTTTTTTTTTTGATGAGAAGACGAACAAAGAATTGATAAAAAAAGATTAAGATGGATGAGGAGCAAGAAGGGAGTAGTTACAATTTGCAACTGAAGAAGGGCTGTGTTTGATTTTTTTTTTTTTTAATGGGAAGTCGTGGCCTTGTCTCTTGAAGAGACGAGGGTGCTATAGTATATGTGACCTGTGATCCCCCTAAGTTTGCATAACTTAAATGTGATAATTACTAAAACTATAACATAGAATTTTGATGAACTTTAATAAAAGTTGGAAAAGTCACTCTCGATTTTTTCGCGATTTAAAAATATTAAAGTGTGAACAAATTTGGCTATAGTTAGAAAAATTAGAATCCTTACTAATAAAACTTTGAAACCTAAATGTAACTACCATAACTTTAGATAATCAATGATCGATGATAAATTGATTGTTACTGTAAACTTCAATATCCTTTTACCTAAAGTTCAGTACCTAGAAAAATAAATTCCACACTTGTTAAATAACAATATGATAGTTTTCGTACTATCTCTAATATTTTAAAAGAATAAAATAGCCCTAGAAAAGTTATGATCATTAATTCGCAAGATAAATAATTCTCAAATAATGCAAGACAAAATTTTGTAAATCAAGTTGACAAATCAACAAATAAACATAGTTAGCTTAGATTTCGAATGAAATATAAGATGATTAATTAAAGAGCCTATTGGTTATAAAACGATAACTTAAAGATGAATCACTAGGGTTATAAAACACACGATAAAATTTTAAACATACCAATATATATAAATCTAGACCTTAAATAAAAAATTGAATTATACAAACATGCTAGTTAGAAAATTCTAAATTTATGGAAACTAAAACCCTAATTAGCCTGTAATTCTTGAGAATTTTCTCACTAATATACAATGATAGAATGGAAAATGTGAATTAGATAGTGAACTTAGGACCCAGTAAAAATTCTAGAATGAATCTATGAGTAGTAGTGAGCTCATTTATAGTTTGAGATCCAAATAGAAATTTCTTTGGTACTAATTGATACCAAAGACAAGATTTTGTAACTTGAGCCAATAATTTAAGATATAATTAAAAGCAGCTCTAAATTTCAAACCCGATAAAAAACAATCTATTTATAGGAACTATTGGTTATAAAACAATAACTAGAAGATGAACCACTAGGGTAATAAATATGCAATGAGAATAAAAATAGATTCATAACTATAAATTTAGATCTCAAATAAAGATTTGGATTGCACCATTATTCTAGTTAGAAAATTCTAATCTCATAGCGACTAAAACTCTAATTTGACCTATCGGGCTTAGAAAACCGTAATCGCGTATAAAATTTGTCAATTGCAATTACAAGTTGAACAATTTGCACTCAAATTTATCAAAATGAAAGAGACAACTCAGCTAATCATAATCTTCCAAATTGCCTCTTCATTAAATGAACTAAAGAAAATTCTCTTCGAGAAAACCGACTCCTTACATTTCCCTCCATGTACCGTAACTTATAGGGAATTTAGACATAAAATAAGATAAACAATTACAATTAAACATCCCTGCCTCTTCATTAAATGAACTAAAGAACTCAATTCTCTTCAAGAAAACCGACTCCTTACATTTCCCCCCATGTACCGTAACTTTTAGGGAATTTAGACATAAAATTAGGTAAACAATTACAATTAATCATCCCTCTTGAACTGTAAAAAGCCCAAAAATTACTTAGGAAAATATTTAGTCAACAAAAATTAGACAAATTAACTCACAGCTCCAACCAAAACCAACAAGAAAAATTAGACCTATGCAACTCCAATTAAAATTCTTCTCTACCGTAAGTAACTCTAGAATTTTAGGAATTTCAATAAGTCAACAAACTTAGACACATGGACTTATAAAACATCCAATTAAAATCAACCAAATATCACAAACAATTAATGAAAGATAAGGCTCCTACACAACTTGCAAATCCGTGCAAAATCCCTCAAATCCACCGTAACTTTATAAGGGAAAAAACAAGATAAAATGCTACCCACTTGAGCAAGCTTGTAGCCGTAATTTACTAGGGTATATTAAGATAGATTAGTCAAATAAATGTAGACAATTTGACCCCAAAAGCTCTAGTCAAAACTCATTAAAATGACACATGAAAATAAAATGTTGACTCCATACAAGTTCATTAAACAAGCTTAAAAACCAACCTTTTTCTCTTCAAATTCTCGTGGAACCAGCTGCTTTATTTTCTTTAGATTGTTGTTTAAAAGTAATGTCCCAGCTTGCTAAAAATGTCGCGTACAACACCTCCTTTTTATACAACTATCAACATCATCCTATACCAAAAAATAGCCTTTAAAAAAAACAAACAAATGTCATAATTTACTCAAGTCCAATCCGTGATTCATACCCTCCCTATATGAATCACAAGTCTAAACTAGCAAAACAAAATAGCACATCATCATAACTTTTCCAACCCGCAAATCACAATCTACCAAAATGAAAAAAAAAAAAAAAAACTTACTTTGCCTTCTTTTCTCCACCGTGAGTTATTCCAAGGAAACCAACTTCACACAATAACAAACCTTACACTTAAACAAGGACTAATAGAACTTCTATAGAATTTCTACATCAAGATATCACAAGTCCGAAGGTAAGAATTGTCCTTGACTAATTACTTTATATTTACGATTGAACAACTCTTTTTTTTTAAATATTCCTAACCTAGGTCACAATTCATATCACAAGTGGAAGTTGTCACCTTCATATCTAGCTACACAAGGTAAGCTTTAAAATATACTCAAGCTTATATTATATTGTAAATGGGCTTAAAAATATAAATGATATTATTTATTTATTTAGGCTTGACTCATGGGCTGAGTGACAGAGCCTAATGAGCTTAGTTCAACCATTGGGATGGCTTGGGGAGATTTGGCTTGGTGGGCTTGGAACACGGATTGTTGGACTGATCCGCTGCATCCAACCTTTCTCAGATAGACTCATGCACATAAGAGATGACTATTAGCATTGGCCTATGAGTAGCTTATTCAAAATAAACATGAATTGAGCTTACTCTACTGCTTCTATCAATCATTGAGGTAATCTGACAGTCGTCATCAATACCAAGTGCTTATAAATATTCAGTCACTCCTCCTCATTTCCAACTTTTTTGGAGAATGAAGACAAACAACAGTCTATAAAGGACGTTCTATTCAGGAAGATCAAATAAGGCAACTCAATTGATTTTTACTCCAATTGCTTAAGAACTATAAGGTTGACGTGTGATGTCTACTCAAACTCCCTTACCTGCCACTTGTGTATTTGAGACACCGAGACTGTATGTTCCTCCTCTCCTGTCATTCTCTCCAAGCCATGCCGTCAACAAGTGTCATCTCCTCAATGGTATTCCAAAGTCATGTGTCGAGCGCGAGACCCACACGACACGTGCATGACCGCTATCATTGAGAACCCTACATCTACATATATTTTAGGAAACTAGGAAAAATGTACGCATGAACCTAACATGGAACCTATATGCTCGGTTAATGCATGGACGTATAGATATCTACCTTATCTTATAGTTTATATTTCATTATATAGAAAAATAAGAAATTTCATGAGATGAAATGCCTCTGAGTTTTTACATATTTGGTTATTCTATATAAGTATAGACAATTATTTGATGATTTATCAAAATTGAATCATCTATGTTCTATGCTTGGAATATGCTACATTTGGAATTAAATATCATGGAGAATTAACTAGTGCAATAGGAATAAGAATCTTAGAAATTCGGTTCATGTAGGAAATGGATCATACAATGCATGTACTATAATAAAACTCATCTACTATTTGATAAAATGCATCTAAGACATGGTTTTTAAATAGAAAATTTACAAAAAGAAACCTTAAAAACTCAACAAGGAAGTTTGACTCTATAGTTATAACATGAATCCTCTCAGAGAACTAAGAAAAATTACAAAATGTTTCTGCACAGGTCCCAACACAAGATGTGCAGAAGGTGGGGCAGAGAACAATCAGTCCATCCCTTCCTCCAGCACAAGTTTTGCAAACAACAGGGAAGAAAACAGAGCATTATCCTTCCTTTTAACATAGCCTATGCAACCCTTTATGCATAACTTAAAACTCTAATTTCCCTTCCTTTCCAACATGAAACCAAATCAAACTTTTAGAATTATATTCTACATATCATGGTTTTATATCAACAAAAAAAATATTATATATTTATATATAAATAAATTTACTTTGATAGATATTAGATACCTACCTTGCTCCATATATTAGAAGATAAGTATTAGAAGATGGGCTAGACTGTGACCCTAAATAATAATAATTTCAATTTATAAATGGAGACAAGGTTAACAAAGAAAGAAAAATAATATTTGAAATTTTCTATCACCATAGGCATTAAGATTCAAAATCTAGATAAACTTATATTAATTAGAGTTAGAATGAGGTAATCACCCTAAATATAGATGTAAACATAAATAAAATTAAGAGAAATAAAATGAAAATAAATACTAATAATAAGTATCTATTATATTAGGGCATTATTACATTAAACGACATATACTAGTGATGAAAGTTATATAAAAGAGCCATTAATCTAAAAAAGAATAAAAAGAATAAAAATCAATTTTAAGACACTTAAGCACTTATAGGAATTCAACTATATAATCACATATGTTATGGATAAATATTCCTATTCATCTAATAGGCAATTTTGATCATTTTATGAACTTTCTAGAAAGCAAGGCTAAAATAAATATAATCGGCTTATTTTAAGTTTATACAGCTAAAACTAACATCTAAAAACGATAGAAAGACTTCTCTTAAATAAAATGTATTAATACAAATTCTACAACTTTACCAAAAGCATATAACCTATATAAAGTTTGAGGCTCCTAAATAAGAACATAAAAATAGATTAGGACTTATAAAATTTGAATTAGAACATAAAAGAACACAATCAAAATCATTACATAAATAACAATATAAAAATAAATATCTGTTATCTCATGTCTTAGGAGAAACGGATCAGTTATTAAATTTTCCCAAAGATTAATATGATTAGTAAGCAGTAATGGAAAGGTGAGTAACTTTGACCTTATCACATTATTTGTTCTTGTAGTATAGTTGCATAAATAATAATGTATTAATACCGTTGTGCATATGGGGTTAGGTATCTCACATGATGCTTGGTGTATGTTTGGTTGCCGAAATATTATATTGAAAACGACAATTACTTTGCATGATAATTAATATATGGAGCATGTTGATGTTTGCCTGCAAATCATATGATCGCTTAAGAACATGATTTAATACTATTCGACTAAATAATGAATTGATCACGCATCATACGATAGTATAACTTGCATTTGCATGGTATTCATGTTACGTATTTAATATTCCGATTAGTGTAATGCCAAGTTATTTTCAATGAATCTGTCTCTTCAAAAGGTTACCGTAGTATTGTCAGCTCCACAGGAACTAAGTAGGAATCGAAGGATGTCACCTAAGTCAGTGTTAGCTCTAGTATATTAATACTTAGTGGAATTTTAAGGTTCTATAGCGAAGTTGAGATTATGATATTATATATAATAGTAAATAAACCAAGAGCTTCTACTTCTGTAGTTCTTAGTCTCTCCTAGGTATGATTTACTTAAGCTGGTTCTTCAACCCCCAAGAGAGAGCATAAATCTTCATTGATCTGGATTTCGACCATCCATACTATGCATGCCTCATATGGGTTATTGTTGCATAGAATATGCCTATAAATTAAACCTGTTTGTTAATGCCTGATATCTAGTCTAATCGAGTCATCTCACTGAATTGTGGTTTCACTCACCTCCCCTAATAGTTATTGTACAGGAACAATGCTTGATGGGATTGGTCTGAGGATGTATGAGAGTGTTCCTTCATCAAACATCTTGAAAATAGAAAAGTTAGGTTACATGTGTATGATGAACTTAAGTTATGTAATAATCAAATCATGTAATTATTCAAGTCTTTTTAAATAAGTTCAAATCCAACTTTTATTATTTGGTAGAGGATACCGATTCTCTGTAATTTTGATAAACTATGGAAAATCGAATTCTTTAGAGAATTTAAATAAGTTTATTATATATATGTATGATTAAATTATGTGAATTAAATAAATAAGTTAAAGTCTTGTAATCTCTAACTTGCAAGACGGTTCTCATCTTATGGGTGCATACATAGTATAATAATTTTAGGACAATCCTACCAGGCCCCTATTAGGATATTGACATGACCTCGTCTCTAGAAGAGAGGAGGTTGCTGTGGTATATATGACATTGTCTCTCGAAGAGAAAAGGTTGACCAACTTACTTTTAACTTGCTTCAAACTAGGATTATTTTCATTCTAGTAGTATTTTTGTAATTTTTTTAAACAATAATATCAATTTCTTTACCCATTAATATTGAACTTAAAAATTTGTTCACTATTATAATTTTAGAATTCTTCTAATGTTAATGTTTTTGAAAAGTATTTATCAATCTAGCTTAAAGATACTTGCAACTCTAAAAAAAGTTTATTTTGTTCTAATCATATATAAGGAAATTGAAGACATCAAATGGGATTCTAAAATAAAGAAAAAAAAAATGTGTCTATAGTATCTATTCTTCATTCTCTAATTTTGTAAAAAATATATATTTATATAAAAAAAACCAAAAGTTAGTAGAAAATAACATGGCAAATTGCATTACATTTAATCAAACTTATAGCTCTAATCAATTATCACAATCAAAACAACGTCATCCCAATAGAAAACATAATGGAAATTCTATAGTTATGTCATCAATTTTGATGGAACCGGTCTCGTTCATTATTTAACAGCTCATATTCATATCTAACTGTAATCACATTACTAAAATAGTTAATATTCCGATTACTATATTTAATTTAGCAGCTAGATGACTAACTAAACAGTCCCAATACATAGTCTCTTTAACAACGTTGTCGTTCTTGCCTTTTCATGGGTAATTTAGCACATAATATCTCTAAATCTATATGTTAATGGTTTAATTAATTTTTATTGACAACTAAATGATAAAAATAAATCACATAAAATTTTATAGCTGATATTGACAATGACCATTTAAATTTATACATCTCTAATAAGTTGTATGCTTTTATTAATAATTGTCTATTGTCTTTCATGGCTACCATGGAATCAAGCAAAATAATTAAAGTGCATGAACAAATTTTATTATAAATGAAAAATACTCAATTTAGTATATGAACTTTAATGAAAACGCCAATTAAGAACCTTTACTATAAAAAGTTTAATTTTATACCCAATTGAATTTTTCGTGTCCCTGAGTACTCTCACTGAATCATTGCCTGACATGTGCCCATTACTTTAAGAGACAATAAAAGAATACAATAGTATTTAGGAGCATGAAAAATTCAATTGGATATGAAATTGGACTTCTTGAAATTCAAGTACCTAAATGAATATTTTCGTCAAAGTTCAAATACCAAATTGGGCATTACCTCTATTATAAAACTAAATATTGAACTTCAAAATTTTTGTTGTCATATTTTTAGAATTTTTAAAAAAATTAATATCATATCAATATTAAAAATACTTGTAGCTTAAAAGATTATCTAGTTTTAAACTAAAATAAGGAAAATGCAAAACATTAAATCCGATGTTGAATTAGAATACGAAAACGCCATTATCTTATTATATCTGTCCTTCTTTTTCCATTTTTTTATAAAGGTGGCACCTGGATTACATAAAATTTTTGCCTCAAAATTAGGTAAGAATTTGTTTGTTTTATTATATTTCGGTCATTTTGCATCATATTTCTATCATCTTCAAATAAATGTTTATTAAGAAATAGATACCAATGAAAAACTGATAGCTTTACTCAAGATATAATTTTGATATAGATACAATATATATAAAAATCCGATAAACCAAACAAAAAACAAATCCAAACGAGATCATTTGAGCTTATTGACAATAGCACGACCTCTTCTCTCTCTCTCTCTCCCCCCTTCCCGTTTAAATCATCAATCCAATTACTCTGTAATCACTCTAGAACACAATCATAGGTAAAAATTACTCATTCTAAACATTCTCTTCTATCTCTAGTCACTACAAATAAAGCTTGGTAAGTTAGGATTTAGAGTCATTATTGAGGATATTTTAACTCTATCAAACTCTTTTCACCATTGTTTTTTATTTTAATAGCTAATGTGTATGCTGATGGGGGATGAGTTGCAACTATTGGATTTTTAATCTCCAATCTTGGTTGCAATCTCTCCTATTTGTAGATTGGTTTTCCCATCCTCTTGATGGATTTTTTTAATAAGAAGCTTTGTCTTTAGTGACCATTAAAAAATATATATATATATTATATATATATTGTGCATGGCAATTAATATTGAACTTAAAAATTATCTACCATCATATTTCTAGAATTCTTTTGATGTTAATATTGTTAAAAATTATTTATTAATCTATTTTGAAGATACTTATATTTTTTTTCAATAAAGACAAGATTTATTAACAGAAAGAAAAGATACAAAGAAAGTTCAACTGAGAACAGGGCAAGTTACACAATGAAATCTAAATAAATCTATAACTTTCCTTTTATAAAATATAATAAAACTATTACAGGAACTAGGAACAGGATTCCACCAGATGGTATCGGAAAGACTAAGAGCTTTCATGGATAGATGACTGCAACTGAATTTCCTTCCATATAGATATGACTAATATGCACCTGACAATTACATAGAATATGCAGACAATTTTCCCATTGATCTCTAAATTTCCATGGAACTTCTGAGCTACGCATCCTAAGCAAATGAACCACATATGTTAAATCACTTTCAAACCAAATAGGAGCTGGCACAAAAATATTTATCTTAGACATTACAATGATGACTGCAAATAATTCAGCTTCAAAAGCAAATCCTATCCCCACAGGAGCACTGAACGCAGCTAGGACTTCACCTTTATAGTTTCTAAAAATACCTCCAGCCCTTGAAATACCAGGAGCACCTTTTGCAGCACCATCAGTATTGATTTTTATCCAACCATGAGGAGGTTTAGCCCAAACAACAGAAATCACCTTGGGAGAAGATCTAGGAATGGGAGAAACTCTCAATCTTCTAAGAATCATCAAATCAGAGAGAGAGTTATTTACATTCCCCGCTTTAAAGAGCTTTGACTTATTCTTTAGAAAACAAATGCGTCTGATGGAAGATGAAATAGAAGTGACTAAGTCATGAAAAAAGAAGTGGTTTCAAACAAACCAAATATGTTTGATAGTCAAAACAAAACTAACCTGCCATAAAGCAAAGATTTGAGAAGAAAAATTCATCTTCCTAGCACTTAGAAAAAGGGACCAGAAAGTTGATGAAGTATAAAGCCGAACTTCAAACAAACTTCCTAAAGAGTACCAAATCTTCAGAGCATAAGGACATTTAACAAACAAATGGTCAATTGATTCCTTAGCAGCAGAGCAAAGACAACATTTGGAAACAATATCAAATCCTTTACTCCTCAATATTTCATGTGAAGGAATACTATTATGCAGAACACACCATAATAAGAAAGAAGCTAAAGGAGAAATATGATTTCTCCAAATAAACTAATGCCAAGCCACTTTAGGAAATTTTCTATGGAATAGATCAGCTGCAGATTTAGCAGAAAAAACTCTAATAGCAGAAGGTTTGAATACTAAATAATCTTGACGAAGTCTGGAAGGAATCACCTTATCAATATCTTCAGCAATGGACGGGAAAGCAAGCCGAAAATTATCAAAAAGATGCCATGTTCCATTGAAGAATATGTCAGAAATCTTAGCTTTGAGTTTTTTCCTTACATTCGTTGGGATATTAATTTTTTTAGCGATGGAATATCCAAGCCAATTGGTATTCAAGAAGTTAAGTTGCGAATTAATGCCAATGCTCTACTGTGAATTCAACAAAAGGTTGGCAATATTTTACCGAGTTCCAGATTGAAGATCGGACATGATTGGAACAAGCCTCTCCAGCAGCATTATGATACCGGCTTCTCAAAAATCCGAAAATAAACGAATCAGAGCAACATATATACCAGGCCAATTTGCTAAGCAAAGAAAGATTCATATGATGTAATCTTCTTAGACTAATGCCTCCTTCATCTTTGGGAGCACAGCAGAGATCCCAATTGACAGTCACTAACTTCTTGGAGAAAATAGAACCAGTCCAGATGAAATTCCGAATCGATTTCTCCATCACAATGAGGTAATTGATTCTTTTGGTGGTGGTTCTTCATCACAATGTCGCCGGTGGCGGTCTCTCATCCGCCTCATGAGCATCACCTAAGCCATTCATATCTGTTTTCTTTTGCTTCTCGGACATCGGCTAAGGACAATTTGGATTCAAAACATGATAACGGATCAAAAAAGGCCTCATATGCATCTGTGTTGATACAGGACTCCTCTGTTCTACCTCCGCCAGATCTGAATGCTCCTGCTGGTTCTTATCATGCCTTGAAAATTAATCCGGTTTCTTATAAAAAAAGATTAGATCTTTGTAAATATTCCCTCATTGCTCGAGTGGTCTTAAATAAAGGAGATGTTCCATGGACGAATTCTAATCTCAAGGATAAATTATCTGCAATATGGGGTATAAAAAATTGGTGATTAATTTCTCTAGGAAGAGGTTTTTACCAAATTCTTCTTTTTTTTGCGCAGGATCAAGATTTGATTTGGGGAAGGGAATCTATCATTCTTAAACCTGGGATCCTTCGTCTTCAGAAATGGATCCCTGGTTTCGATCCACACAAGGAGAAATCCAATTCAACTCAAATTTGTGTTCGTTTTTATCAATTACCATGGGAACTCTGGGATATCCAAATCCTTTCTAATATTGCCAGAAAATTAGGAACCCCTTTACATATTGATAGAGCCACCTTGGAGGGTAACTTAGGACATTTTGCTCGTGTATTGGTGGATATTGATCTGTCTTCCAATTTGCAATATCAAATTACCTTAGATTGTGAAAATAATCTTTTTGATATTGATGTTTTTTATGAGAATCTGCCTTTGTTTTGTAATTCTTGTAAATCTATTAAACATGATATGGTCACTTGCAGATGGAATGTGAAAAACTTTGATTCACAGATTCCTAGCAAAAGGGCTAATTCAATTTCAAGAAACTCGTGTGGACGTTCTCGGGTTAGGAAAACATGGATGCCAAAATAGAGAAGCAATGTGGATGATCAGAATACAACTATTGCAAAATCATCTATAGAGAAGGAATTTCCCATCTGCTCACAGGATAATATTAATTGTGATGATTCTCTCGAAAATGCACAAAAGGATTTTCATAGCGGCTCACAAGATAAGGACCCTTCTGCATATATTGTACATATACCTCCTGAGGATAATCGAAATTCTCATGCTAATATTAATCTGGTCATTCCTATTAATACTCCTGAGAATGATCTTATGCAATCTAAAGAGTTAGATCCTGATATAAGACAGGAATTTGACAAGGTTTCACATCAATCTTGGGTTGTTCAGGTTGAGAATGAGGATCAGGATAATGATTGGAAGATTATGTCTTCAAAAAAATCGAAGAAAAAGAATGGCAAAGGCATTAAATTATATGGTAACAGACTTGTTACCAGAGCTACACTTAATATTACTTAATGAATATTTTCTTTTGGAATTTCAAAGGGATTGGAAATTCCAATACGCAAAGAACCCTCTCAAATTTTTATGCGTCTCACAAACGGACATACTTTGTCTTGCAGAGCCGAAAATTCCTTTTGCTAATATCAATGATAATTTCTGGCGAAATTTGGGTTTTTATTTCCTAACGAATAATGATACAGATCTTCCTGCTTTGTGGATTCTGGTGTCATATACAATTTTGCCTTATGATATTACTGTGATGAATATATCTGATCAACATGTGTCTTTGAAAGTGTTGAAAGCTAATATGATCAATCATATTACTTGTGCTTATGCAAATGTTCTATCTTCAAGTCGAAGAAGACTTTGGCATGAGTTGCAACAAGATTCTGGATTTTGTGTTGATAATTTGTTTGTCATTGGGGAATTCAATGCATGCTTTGGTGAACATGAAAAAACTAGTAGACCTCCTTCTGCAAAATCATGTTCTGAATTTTTGGCAGCGGTTAATTATTGTCAATTATCTTCCTTGCAATCAAAAGGGGCTAAATACACTTGGACCAATAATAGGAGAGAAGCAAATCGGGTAGATATCATATTAGACAGAGCTTTGGTTAACAATTCCTCACTGCAGAATTGGAGTCATATAGAATGTATTGCTTTGGCTCGACATAACTTGGATCATAATCCTTTACTTCTTTGTTGTAATCTTAATCAATTGTCTGGTGTTAGACCGTTTAAATTTCTTTCTATGTGGATGAACTACCCGAATTCCATGGATGATGTTTCTTCTTTTTGGAATTCCATTCAAATTTCTGGTAATCCAATGCTGGTGATTCAAAAGAAACTAAAATTATTAAGGTCCTTTCTTCGGTCTTGGAATAAGAATACCCTTGGACATGTTGATCAACACATCTCATCAGATAAGCAAAAGCTTTTACAAATTCAGACACAAATTGAATCCTTGGGATTTTCTGAAGAACTTCATAACAGTGAAACGTTAGCTCATTCGAATCTTCATTATCATCTTAAAAATAAGGAGTGCCTTCTTAGAGACCAATCTAGAATTAAATGGCTGACTCAAGGAGATAGAAATACAAAATTTTTTCACAAGATTTTGACAAGAAGAAAACCTTTGGCAGGAATTCATTGTCTTGATATCAATGGTGATATTACTCATGATGCAGATCTCATTGAAAGACATATATTAGATTTTTATTCAAATCTTTTTCGTCCAATAGAGCTTCCTCTGTTAATGATTTCTCAAAGGTGGGAGAAGTGATTCCATCCCTAGTATCTTCTGATATGAATTTGATGTTATGTCAAATTCCATCAGGTGATGACATAAGAAATGTGGTTTTCTCAATGGATTCAAATGCTGCACCAGGTCCTGATGGCTTTAATGGGGCTTTCTATAAGCAATGCTGGAAATTTGTTGGAAATGAAGTTTGTGCTGCTGTGAAACATTTTTTTATTGATGGATCGATTGTGGGAGGTCTTAATTCAAACCACCTCATCCTTATTCCTAAATCTTCTAATGCCATTACCCTAGATAAATTTATGCCGATCATCCTAGGGAATTTTCTTTTCAAAATTATTTCAAAGATCCTTGCTGACAGATTAGCTTTGGTTGCTGCAAAAATCATAGGTCCTAACCAATTTGGTTTTCTCAAAGATAGACATATTGAGCATTGTATTGCTGCGGCTTCGGAAAACATGAATGTCCTTCATTCAAAATGTTATGGAAATATATGGCTATTAAAATAGATATCAAAAAAGCATTTGATACTTTGGACCGGGATTTCCTTGATGCTGTGTTGAAGAGTTTTGGTTTTTCTTCCAAGTTTTGCGCTTGGACACAAACTATTTTACATTCTACTAGAATCTCTATTCTAATTAATGGTACTCCAAAGGGATTTTTTCCTTGTTCAAGAGGAGTAAGGCAGGGAGATCCTTTATCTCCTTTACTATTTTATTTGGCTGAGGAGTATCTCAATAGAAAGATTGTTGCTAACTGTGCTAATAGGTCTATTGATCTGATGTATGCTGTGAGGAATACCATCTGTCCATCACATTTATTGTATGCTGATGACACAATCTTGTTCTGTCGAGCTTCTTTGAAAAATATCCGGACTATTAGATCTTTATTTTCTAGTTATGGTATACTTTCGGGTCAGCTGGTTAACTGGAATAAATCTGAGATTTTTTCCAGTCCTCATATCTCCACCTATAGAACTCAAAAACTTAGGACTCTTGCTGATATGCACCTTGGATCCTTTCCGGTTAAATATCTTGGAATTCCCTTATTTGTTGGAGCTCCTAGAAGATCTTATCTTCAACCACTGGCTGATAAAATTCTCTCAAAATTTGATAATTGGAAGGGTTCTTTATCAATGGCTGGCAGAATTGAATTGGTTAAATCTGTCATCTTTAGCTCCTTCATTCATTCTTTTATGTTGTATAAATGGCCTAGTTCTTTATTGAAGATACTTATAAATATGAAAAGAAATTTCATTTTGTTATATCGCTATAACAAATTTGGAGATATCAAATACGACTCTAAAATAAAGGAAAAAGATGTTTTGTGATATCTATTGTTCATTCCCTAATTTTATTTAAAAAATTGCATTACATTTAATCAAACTTATAGTTCTAAATTCTAGTACATTTATAGCAATTAAAACATGGTTATCCTAATAAAACATATTCTCTTTAACAACATCACCGTTTTTACCATTTTATGAGAAATTTAACACATAATATCTTCAAATATATATGCTAATGGCTTAACTAATTTCTATTAATGAATCAATAATAAAAATAAATCACATAAAAAATTTATAGTTAATATTGATAATGACCTTAAGCACCAACCATTTATTTTAAATTTATGCCTCTTCAGTATGTTGTCTAGGGTTAGGTTGCATGTGTTATTCCAAGAATAAGTGATGATTTTGTCGATGTCACCCACACGTCTAAGGTTTTTTCTTTTTTGGCCCTCACATGTTTGATGCCTAGGTTTAACAAAGTCTTTAATGACCCCACCAAATTTGAGATGATTCCTACAACTTCTTATTCAGCATGCAATCTTAATACAAGTCAAGCTATGTTTGATGGATAATGACAATTATTACACAAAGTATTAGAATGGAAGAAAAAAATATTATATAACGAACACGTATATTTGTGCAGGAAGTTGCATCCGATGAACTAATGTCGGACTTATCTAGTTATCTTGAGTTTTTATTCCTATAAGATCGATGTTGGATAACATTTGGATGTTTAATACTCGATCCCTCCATTTGTAAATAGAACATAAGCTTAATGTGCTCCTCCACATTTTGGTTGTTTGGAATTTTGTTAACTATTCTCAGAGTCACTATGTCTGTGATGTTGTGTTAGAATTTGCAACCCCTATGGATCCTTTTCAAATTGCTCAAAAGGTGCAAAAGTGGAGCATCTGATGAACAAATTTCCAAGTTACATAGATGGAGATATAAGGGAGATGGTAATGAAAAGGATAGCAACTCAGTCCCTACTAGTCAAGTAATAAGTAAAAAAAGAAAGAATCAATGTGCAATGTAAAAACTTTTAATGGGATGTTGATAATTTTCTTTCACCACTTTACAACTTTTAAAGATATACGTAGACACCAAAGATATTTGTTGAATTTAAGTCATAGTTCTAGGAACATATGTGTATATTTTAAAGTTGTGGAAAAGTAAAATCATGTGAGGAGTCTAATGACTATATCGACACCAAATTAACAGCCTTAGGGTTGCCTTTGTAAATGATAAATTTCAAATGATCTCGAACGATGAACGTGTTACTATAGCATTTTGGGTCTGTTTGGCTAGCTTTTTCCGACAGATATAAACACTTTTTTTTAATAAATTATTCATCAAGAAATAGATATATAAAAAAAAAGTTGACAGTTCTCGTGAAAAGATCAAATAAATCAAATATAAATAAAATATAGATGCAAATCACACACACACATATATATATATATATATAGTTTCGACACAGATACAGATACAGATACAGATACAGATACAGATGAAACAAACTATCCAAACAAACTGTTTATGCAAAGCATAACAATACTTATAATTTAATATGCGCATAGTCAAGATATCTAAAATTGTGAAATGGGACAGGAACACTAACACGTGCATGCCTGTTTTCAAAACATCTGCAGACCACAGTGCTCATGGTTTGATGAAGCCCTTTTCTTTGAGATATTCAATAGTGTCCCTAAGAGTGACTTCTAAGGGAGTGAAATTAACACCAAGAGCCTCTGCTTTTTTTCTTGACACCTCATATGATGATTGGAAAGGTTTGTCATCTTCACACCTGAATCAGCATACAAGTCTCAAGAGTACTACACAGCTATGCATGTCATACAAATTGGTCTATTTGAATCATGTAGCTAACATCTTGTATGTTAAGATGAGCATCACAACCAACTAATTTAACGATTTAAACTTATGAATATGGAATGGACAATTTTAGTTATTATTTAACACTCTCCTTCAATCATGGGATGGTATTTTAACTACAACCCCGCAAATGAAATACTAAATTAGGCAAGGGTTTAATGATGATACAAGAATCTAAACTCACATCTTCTAGCAGTAATATAATGTTAAGATTTAGCGCCACAAAGAATTTATCCAATTGAGAGAATAATTTATTATTTAACACCATTAACATGCCACAAAAACTGATGTTATATAATGTTCATCACCTATTTACATCACTAAAAACATTTATTAGTTTTTTGCTACACCTTATGTGCGTATATGAACCACACAAGAAATAAATCCTTTTTTCCTTGCATCCAAAAGCACTCTTAATGTTATAAATTTATCATCCATGTGAATCTAGAAGTCTTCAGATTTACTGGTGGTTCTTTTATGTACAACAATAAACTTAAAGCTGCTCCACATTTTGTGATTTTAAGATTCCACAACTGCTGAAAAGCCACTGGATACTTTGTGCAATGCCAGACTAACTCGGCTCCACCATCTTCTCATTCTAAGAATACTGAAATGGAGAATTTATAGGAAAGTTTTAAAAAACTTACTTTTCAGGAAGTGGCAATGAAGGGTAAATGTTGCGCAAAATCTGCAGAGCCTGATGGATGTGTGCAACTTCTCCAACTAAGCAATATCTTCCACTAGCTGAATGATTCTCAAAAGCTAGAATATGTGCATGAGCCACATCTCTGACATCGACAAATTTATAAACTGCGTTGGGAAAGGTTGCTCCTGTAGAACATTGCTCAATTATTTGTATAAAACATACACATGAATCTCCATGGGTTTCATTAAATGAATAGCACATGAGGAATTATAATGTTTTAAGAATTCATATGTTTAAAACAACTTGTCAACACATAAATGTCCAAGACGAGAGGAAATTGTCTTTTAAGCAGATGAAAAGATGTTGTTCAATTATCCTTTAAGTTTAAACCTATAAATTAATGTGAGCTTTCATATTTCATACATCCAACACCCTCTCGCTTGTGACTTATGATGTCAATCAAGATCTATCAAGTGAATGACTTCATTGAATAGGATAGAATCATTGTAAAGGAATTTGAGTAAATGACCTTTTACTTTGATAAGTTAACTAGAGTTAAAGTCAAACAAGCTGCAACAAAATATTACATTACATATTTAAAAATAGGAAAGTATAGTTAAACCCCCCAATGTTATCTTTACAACCAATTGATTTAAAAGCTTATAGGTTAATGTAAAAAATGGTACCTAAACTTTCGCAAAAAATTTTAATCAAGTACTTAAAGTTTATTTTTGAACAATGAACTTTCGCAAAAAAGTTCAATACCTGAATTTTAGTTTTAAATAATTTAGTACCTAAAACAAATTTTTGCGTACATTTTACCTACCTTATTAAACTTGCTTCAAATAGGAAAAATGTATATGAAAACTTGCTTTAGGTAACAAATTATTCAAAATCAAACTTTAGATACCAGATTGAACTCAAGTACTATTTTTGACATTATCCTAAAGCTTAATCATCTAGATTGGTTTGAGCAACTATATTTCAGACTTCGATCATACCAAAATGGTAATTCTGTTTACATACCATCAAAACTTTAATAATAAAAGAACACAAAGATTTGAGATCTCAAAGGCAAACGGAAGAGATCTAATTAACAACATGAATCAAGATCTAAAGGTAGTTAAAATTGTTGATTTTGTTCAAGTCGCCACCATAATCATCTAATATAAACTTAAACTTATAAATATGGTATAAACTGTTATATTTATCGTATAACACCCTCCTTACTTACGGGTTGGGACTTTAACTTTGACTTTAACCAAACTCCATCAAGCGAATAACTTAATTTTATTAAGATTATAATAAGTGCACAAAATTCGAACTCATGACCTCCTACTTTGATACCATTTAGGTTAGAGTAGCAATCATTTAATCTAAAAATTTAAACTTCTAAATAGTATGTGAGTTATTGTATTGTTATATAATTATGGTTGTGGTATTAACCTTAACATGATATCAGAGTAGGAGATCATAAGTTTAAATTGCCACACACGAGATACAAACCCTACTAAAATTAAGTCGTCCACTTGATGAATTTTAGTCGACGTCAAAGTCTAGGCAAACAAGTAGAAAAAGTATTACATAATAAATATAATAGACTCCATCATATCTATAAGCTTAAACTTATAGATTATATTATTGTAGTGTAAACTTTAATAGATTTACATAAGAAGCTATTTCATTTTTACATATCCAAAAGAAATCACACACCAAAACACATCTAGCATAGTTGACAAACTTTTGACATGAAGAATGAAAATAAAGAATAAGAATTCATATGAAAGACATGATAAACTATAAATATCCATATTCATTAGCAACTGAATTTTACCATTTATGAGGTTTGGTAGTATCTCTGAAGTAGAATTGAGGGTAGCTTGCAATGGGGGGCCAAGAGTGTACCCAGGGTTTATGGTAACCAAGTCAATCCCATTCTCTTTGGCAAATTCCCTTGCTGCATTCTCAGCTAATATCTTGGACATTACATACCAGAGCTGAAATAACGCAATTCAAGTCAAACAACATATGTTAGTTGATCCATCTTCAGCCCGATAAGGGACAAAGATTGTGGCATCTTGAATATTTTGTTGTCAATTCTCTAATTCATAGTTACTGGAGGAAAAAACAAGGGAGATAAAATATAATGCCATCTTATAGATCTAGATTTTTTATTTTTGGCCAGTTATAGATCTAGATAGAAGCCCCTAAGAATACCTGTTAATTTATGTTCAGATAATATTTGTAGAAACTAGCTATCCTTCACTAACCTTAGATTCTTGACAAAAATCTAGATCGGAAAACCAAGTCTCATCAACTACAACTCCAGATGTCAGAGGCTTTCGATTAAAGCTTACTGAAGCCATTGAGGAAGTCACAACCACTCGCTTAATTGATGGAACTTTTGCACATGATCTAAGGACGTTTAGCGTGCCTTTCACTGCAGGATCAATGATTTCAACCTGAAATTATAGGGAAATTCATGCGCTTATATAAGGTGATTAAGATTTAATGACTGAATACACTGGTAACTGCTAAAAAGGTAGCATATCTCCAGCATTCAGTAAGCACTCACATTCAACCTGCTATTTACCTGCCATCTACTCAAACTTTGAGCAGCTCAAATAACACAATTAATTGAACAACCTTATGGTCTAGTCAAAATATGATTTGTTACCATTCACATTACAACTCAGTTCTAGCTTAATTCGTATAGACGATAAAGAAGAATTGAAATGGAACTTGAGATCATTGAATCTCTCAAGAAGTCGCACTTCAAATTGAACTTCCGTCAAGTGCAAGTCAACTGTTGAACTTCACTTTACAAATGCTTCATTCTCAAGTGTGGTAAGATTTGAATTTAACTTGATTGGATAAATTACACCAAAAGATCCAATGAAGAATAAGTTCATTTAAGGTCCAACGTTTAGAGAAGTGGTCAATTGATATCTCAACATTTTTTAGTGGTTCAAAAAGAAATTCCAATGTCTGGAGAAATGAGTCGATTGAGGTCTCTATTAATACATGTCAATAAAGAAATATTTAATTAAAACCCAAAAAACACTTCTTATGAGGTCTCCATTGACATGTATCAATAAAATAAATATTTAATTAAAAGTCAAAAGGCACTATTCTAGATGTTGGGATCTCTTTTGAACTTTTCAAATTGTTGAAATCTTATTCCAAATGCCGGACCTTCTAGTACAATTTATCCTGACTTGATTAGATTGTACATCATATGAGAGAACAATCAAATTTGAATTTCATAGCCACTCCATAGAAATTTCGATAAGTGACACTAATGGTACTTAAAATTTAGCAAAATATGCAATTAGATACTTAAACTTTGAAATTAATTGATTTAATATTTAAAGATACTTTTCATGTATACCAATAGTACCCTAGGTTGGTTACAGCCAATTTAAGGAAAGTATTGTTGAGTGATAGAAAATTATTTAGATATTAAATTAATTAATTTTAAAATTTCATAACTAATACATATTTTATCAAAATTCATGTTTTATTCATGACATTAGCCCAAAATTTTATGAGCACCTCTGTCTATGTTTGCATTTCCTCCTTAAAAAGTTTCCCTTGTCTCATAAACTCATCAACAAAAAGATATCCTAAAAACTTCAAAAAATTGCCAAAAAATTCCTATATACCTGGGGATCAGCAGCTGAAAGGACAACAGGGGATGCTGTGTGGAAAACACCATCACATCCTTCAACAACAGAGTCGAAAGCCCCTTCTTCAAGTAAGTCAGCCTTGAACAAGTGAAGCCTTTCCTTAGCTCCATCAAGTGCATGCAAGTGCTCTGTCTTCTTTGGATCATCTGTCATACATCCAATTAGAAACAGATATTCTTGGAGACACACTTAATATAATATAATCACAGTTTTTAATTTTAGTGAACATGGAAATAAAAAGAGAAGAAAGTAAAAAAAATAAAATAAAAAAAACAGACCAGGGTGACGCAGGGTGGCTCTGACAGTATAACCACGTTGGAGCAACAACTTGATAAGCCATGAAGCAATGAAACCTGATCCCCCTGTTACACAAACCACTCTCTCATTTTCTTATCCACTTTACTCATTTTACTTTCTTCTTCTTCTCCTAAGTCCTAATGCCCTCAATTCATTGCCACTTTCTCCTGTTGACTATACGTTAGGTGCCCACAGAATTTTTACCTTTCTTTTATGAATTTTTTTCTAAATGTCAAATTTAATACCTATAAATATTCAATTTTCAGGGGTGAATTAAATATCCAATTAATTTTTTTAATTTTAAGTGTTATATTTGGGTCCAATACGTGCCTATTATTTTTAAATAATAAAATTTACTAATATACAAGTTAAATTAAATTAATTAATGATATTCAATTGTTAAATTGTATCTAAAAAATAAAAAAAAAGTTTTATATACAAATTCTAAATTTTAAATATGACATTATGTTTAGATATTATTTTTATATTGCGATTATAAGGAGTGATATACTGTTCCTAGATCACGATTAATGATGATACCAAACTAATCTTTCAGCACATAGATAATTCAAAACAACTCTCCCTCACTCCTCCTGTCCTCCACTTTTTGTTTTACTCACAAAATACAACTCTCTTTTTCGCTCTCTCCTTTTCTCCTCCACTCCTTTACTTCCCTCACAAAACCCACCCTCTCTCTCTCTACATTCATCTGACCTTTTACTTTTCCTCCATCTCTATCTCTTTCTGTTCATCTTTCCGTCCGACCGTAAATTTATAATATAAATCACTTTTTATTTGTCCTATATCCATTTAAGAAATGCAATTTTATAATAGTTATTTTTTATATAAATTTATTTAAGTAATTATTTTCAATAATAACTCTAAATAAAAAATCATATATAGTCTATTCATCTTGTCCTCAAATTTTTATTATTTATCCTAATACTACCTAGCATCCATAAACAGTTTTGTCATATAAAAACTGAGCAAACGTATTAATAAAATAATAAAAGAATAAAAGAAACCCTGATTGCGGTAAATCCACCCGTAATTTACTAATTCAGGTATTACGATTACCAATTTTTTAAATTTTTCTTGAAACCAACGTCAGTCTTACGTCTGCATTACTGTTTGTTCTTTGAAATAATACAAGTTATATAATTTTTTGAGGTCCCGGATGATCCGAATATTCGAAGGAGTCGGTTTCACTTGAAGTGGGATGGGAATTTGTTGTATTTGGCTGCTTCGATCATCATATTTTTATTTATATAGAATTAGTAACGATTGGATTTGAAAACGATGCCAAAACAACAATTCAATCAAATCATGTTTTAAAAATAAAGATATGTCATGTTATAAAAAAATTTTAAATATAAAATAAATAAAAATTATTAGTTTGTCTAAGATAGAAATGGGACTGTAAATTAAATTTTAATTAACGTTTAGCATGGACTTATAAGCAATTTAAAGTGATTGAAATAATCTTTTATCCAGCTTCTAGAGATTGGAATATTATTTGATTATGTCTTTTCTTAAATAAAAATCACATAAAAATAATTACTAAAATATCGACTTAAAATCATGTCTAATAGATGGATTTTTAACATACATGTGAAAAGTACTTAGGTATTGTGATTTACTTATTCTTGAATTTTTAAAAGATAGCATGTGAATCACAATAGTTACATACGATTGAAGGTAAATTACTCTTATAAGGTGAATGGCACTTAGGGATTGCGATTTACTAACACTAGTATAAATTGCTTTTATGAGATGCTATTTAGAGTTATACAACTTTTGTTAAATTACATCTTGTTGGTGTGATTATTCTGTTAAAATAAAAATCATATATGGTATATGTGATTTTGTATTGGTAATATTATAATTAAAATTATATTATTTGTATTTAGGTAATCTTTTTTAACGTTAGAAGCATGTGTTTGACCCTATTTTAGATATACTGGTCAAAGCGATCGGCTATATTTTATTATTATAGATGAAGAACATTTTGGAAATATCGGTTAAAGACATCTTATTGTCATTTAACATAGAATAATGTTTAAAAAAATCATAAATTCGTTCTTTTTTAAATGTATAGTTTTATTGTTTCTTTAATGGCTAAAATTCATATCCAACCATTACTATGCTATATAAATACCTAATATATAAAAGACTTCATTGATTTTAATGGTCAGATTTAACTAGACTATAAAAGTTCCCAGTAAGTAATTTTCAAACTAGCACCTAGTATTTATTTGTTTTTACGGTAGTAGCCAATAAGGATAAGTGGATACAAAATGGATAGGGTATGAAACATCACCCATAGCCTACCCTATAAGGTATAGAGTATTGGATTTCATACCTGGGACCTACCTATGGCTCCTTCTACCTATCATGTATACTGTAAAATTTATTAGGTACAAGATACCCTTGGAACATGTAATTTCTTTAAAAAAAAAAACAAAATCTCTATATATATTTAAAAAAAAAACATGAAGTATATATTTTTTGATATGTTTTATATAATTTATAACACTATCTTATTTGTATACATTCAATATAAACAACATGCACAAAGAAAATTTAAAAAGTAATTTGTTAAAATTACAAATTCTATAATATATAGAATCTATTCAAGTGTGAAAGTTGAAACCTACAACAAATACTTATGGAACCTATTTAAGTGATATTAAGCAAAATTATAAAACTTATACAAAATTCTAAAATTAAAAACTTTGGAACTACTTCTATATATTAATTTGTATTATAATATAAGTAATATCTCTATATAATTTGGGAGTTCAAGTACATACATATAATCATAGTTCTTTTAAAATAAAAATAACAAGTCATTCTAAAATAGAATAGTACAAATGATTCTATAATAAAACTTTTTGAAATATAATGTACAAATAATAATCCTGAATATAAGTAATTGCAAAATAAAATATGAAATATCATTATTTATTACATATTAAAATTGTTATATAATATTTAATAAGGTAGATACATGATACCTTGAAATATATATCTTGTACAATATTGTACAGGCTCTAGAAAGGGTATAGGATCTCAAGACCCCATACCCGTACCCTATTCTGTGAAACTAGGTTCTAAAAAATTGTTATCGTACCCTACTCTGTGGATTTTAATATCCACTCAGACCCTATCCAGCCAAGTAGGATCCGGATGGGTACCCTATACTACAAGGTTACCTGCTTCCTCCTAGCCAAGTTCATTTGTTTCCTTAGTTAGTGGGTGTATTTAAATCAAACCAATAAAAGCTGTGTGTTTTCTTTCTTTAATTTTTTTTTCCCTCTTATAATCTTCAAGTAAAGATTTTTTGTGAAAAATACTTTTCATATTATATCAATAGATTACACACTATAACAAAAGTTAAGTACATGAATATAGATAGATGCCAAAATTTTCTATTCAATTCTTAAAAAGTGCTTTAGAAACATTCATGTTGATGGGGGTGTCCAGTCTAGTATCCTGAACGCTCAATCCAGTCCAAGTAAATTTTCTTCTGTGGACATGTATCGTATGATAGTGTATAATCTACTAATTGCATCTCACCGGTACAAGATGTTAAAACCGCAAACCCATGGCGTAACATCATACCAGAGGATCATCTTCATAGTTAGACCAAATAACAAATCATACAAAGGGCCTTGTTAATGGGAGTTTATATCACTTTTAATCATTCAAGTTCAATGGTACGACCTCCGTCCTGCTTATGGCTACACTGGAGTATTTTGAGCATGAAAACCTAACCTGATTTAACAAGTTACATTAACATTGCTTAAATAGTATTAGCCATGCCAGTATACATATTACTAAATGGCCCTTGGCCTTGTACTTGTACCAGTGATGAGGGCTCAACAGTACCCTACAATTACTAATGACTCCGTATGAATTATTTCTCATCACTCATTATGCCCAAGTGTCCTTCAAAGATTGAGAAAACCTTTTCTTTTTAAGCACTCCCTAGTGTTCTTTGAAGTTGTGAGGGGATTAACTATCATCATCATCTTTTAGGTTATGACTTATGAGTTAGGTGAAAAGGTTCAACTAATCTAGTTCAATTATTGGAATGATTTCGGTAGATTTAGCCTGTTGGGCTTAAAAGAGGGATCTTGGGCTGGTTCATCCATATTCAATCTATTTTTGATAAGCTCATATAGATAAAAAGATGGTTATTAGCTTTGATATATAGTAAGCTCATTTTAAATAAGTATGAATTGAGCTTCCTCCATCTCATCTATCAATTACTTAGATAATTTGACGATTATCCTCCATTTCAAGTGCCTATAAATATTCAATAACTTCTTGATGAAGCTTTACCCATAATGATTAGATGCAACCACCACTCCAATTGATCAAAAACTACAAGGTTAAAAAACGAGGCTTACTCAAACCCTCTTATTTGTTACTTGTGTATTTAATTAAAACACTAAAGCTGTTTGTTTTGCCTAATTCATCATTCTATCCAAGTCATCCCATCAAGTGTCATCTCATCTTTAACATTTTGAAGTCACATACAAGACACGAAATTAACATGAACCTGCATCTACACTAATCATAATAAATTTTGTGAGAGAATACCCGCTAACCCCCCCATGCTTTCATTGCCATTGTACTGAAACAGTAAACCATCTCTCTCTTGAATGTAGGTAGGTTCATCCGGTTTGGTTTATATGTTGTTATATCATAATGGAGGCATCTAATACAATCAGATAGTGGCTGTATTCTCCTTTTCTATAGTGTCACAAGTCAAAGAAATGTTTACTTCATATCCTATTATTCTCTAGCATATATAAAAACATAGGAACAAAGGTGTCTTTGAAAAAACTAATCTATCCAATTGTAGTTGTCAATAGTTTCTTTGCTAAAATTGCTGGGAAAAAAAATATTCGAAGGTTAAACCAGACTATAGTATCAATTCAAGCATAGAGATAAGTCAAGTTCAAAAGGGTTTACACCATGTTATGTTATGTTCATATTTGCATAATGATACTTCAACAAGCTGTCATCAACATTGGGACTACATGAAACAACAACCTGATGAGAGAGAGTTGTGCTAATAAGGCAAGCAGTCTTGCAACAACAGCATCTCCACATGTAACTCTCAATAATAACATTTGGAAGAATCCAATTTCTTGGAAATTTCAATCTAGGTCCATTTCCGAGTTCCTTCCATATTGAGTAGAAGCATTAGAAGAAGTGTTCAAGTGACTAAATTGTGAATTTGTGGTAACCTCTAGCATAAGATTAAGTTAAAATAAATTATGATGGGGCATGAAAATATTACCAAAAGAAGCTGGGTTGGGGATTGTTGGCAAAAATGTAAATAATTTCTTCTAAAAGCTAAATATAAATTTATTAGCCCAATGCAAGTTAAAATTGCAGAAGCAACAGCAAGAAGAAAAGGTCTTCTCTTATCACAATTAAAAGACATAAGTGGAATAAAATTTTTTACCAAAAAAAATATTTGATGCCATCACTTCTTTTATTCATAGTCCTTAGAGAATAAGAGGCATTATTGAGGATATGCTAACTCTGAAAGAATTTTCACTGTTGCTTTTTTGTTTTAATTCTTAGAGAAGCTAATGTGTTTGCTAACTGGTACCTTTTGAAGGGAAAGCAGGATTACTTGTAGTTATTAAGTTTTTAAAATTCTATCTTGATTACAATTTCTTATAGACCGGTTTTTCCTATCTTTTGATTGGTCTTTTTAATAAAAAGCTTATCCTTTCTTGATTATAAGAGTGTGTGTGTATAGTGTGTGTGTGTATATTGGTCATGGCAAATAATATTAGGGAAATAGAAATTAATATTATTAATTTAAATAAAATTACAAAAATGCCATTGTACAAACAATCATAGTTTTAAGGATGTTAACCTCATCTTTTAGAGAGATGAGGTAGTAAGTTGCTATCCTCATCTCACCAAGAAACAAGGTCGCTTGTAATAAACTGGCCTTATCTTTGAAGAGATGAGGATATCTATAATAAACTAACTTGTCTCTTAAGATGAGGTCAGTCTATTATAAATGAAAAAGGAGCGTATAGGAAGAGAGAGAGAATACCTAAAGAGGAGAAGAAAGAGGAGGAAGGATAGGGTTAGAATCATGGGAATCATGATTGATGGCGGTTACAATCAAGAAGCGGCTTGAAAAAGGGAGAGAGTGAACGAGTTACTTATCAACAACATTGACATCAAAGTGGATGAGACCGGTGTCGCGACCCTATGTGGGGCCTAGTAGGATTGCCCTAAATCGTCATATCACGTGTGCACCCGCAACATGAGGATCGCCTTGCAAGTCAGAGTTTACAAGACTCTAATTAATTATCCTCTCATTGTATTATACATATATAAGTTTATTATGAAAATAATTTATTGGATATCAAAACTTCCACAGATCACAAGACCGCAGAGAATCAGATATCCTACCAAATGACAAGATAAAGTAAACCTAGGTTTAACACAAAATATAAACTAGGTTTAAGTTAAGAAAAAGACTACATTTTCATGTTTATTCTCTCAACTAGATTTAACCTATCAAATTCTCAATCTTTTATCAGTCTTGTACAATTTGATCTTTGTCACGCTCTGCACTCAAATCCTATCCCATCCATGTATTGAACTTACCTGCAAAAGCAAACTGTTGGGAAGTCAGCTACAACTAGCTGAGTGAAGTATACCCTCGCTCCATACCGTTCAAGCAAAAGCAAACAAGTTATTAAACAAGCATATGCAATGTGCACAATCAAATGAACAAATATATATGGCCAACCGGTAACCATATAGATATTCGGATTTGCACCCTCCGAATCTGGGGTTGGGGTACATCCACTCATCAGCACCCAAATTAATATACTTCGGGAATCAAATTTCTCAAGAAAACTTTTTTATATCAAAATAATATACATATAACAACATCCCATTGAAGTAATAAATCCGAAACAATGACCCGGCGCGATCCTAGGAGGTGGGCCGTCTCCCCAGGACGACTTAGTTCCCATTCCCTTAGAACAAGGCCCATGGTACACACTAGGTATATACCACTTCGGTCCTCCATGTTCACCGTCCTCACGGGACAGTGTGGCCCATCCGAGTCAAAGTGTAGTGGTGATGGCCTTCTACATGTAATCGTGCAATGCATGATCAATATTATAATTATCACGCCAATAGTCATTAAGTCCACTTATTTGGCGATCAGACAATTATCAGACACTCGCAAAGATCAAAATGATTAAACAACACTCAATACTTAACGTTTAGAATAATGTATAGTATTTTCAATACAGATAACAAACACGAGCAACCATAAGTGTAAATTTCCCAACCCCATACTTGAATCATTTAATTTATATTAACAAAATATCATACTCTAAACCTACAAGTACAAGCAGATATGAAGGTCATTGGAATATACTCACTTGTTTATCCTTGCTTAATGGTCATAGAAGTCTACAAGAACACTTGAAGACAGATCTGTATCCCCTGAGAATCGAGATAACAGATACCCCATTACTATAATCTTTTTCATATAAAGAAACCTATTGTGTCTTTGTATCTTAAACTCGAGTTTTAGCATTTCTTAATCTAACCTTAACACACAATTAGTCATTTTGAAGCTTATAAAGGCTACACTTCGTAAGTTAAACTATAAAGTTTGTATAATCTTAGTTTTCTTAAGAAAAGTATTTTAGTTGTTTTCAAATATCGAGTTTAATCACGAAATCTTAAATTGGGCATATTATATTCGTTTTGACTTAGATTTTAGCATATGAGTAGTCATTGGAAAACTTATCGAATATAGTTTTTAATTGTCAGGTTAAACTAATCATTTTGTATATTTTTCCTATATTACTTTAAGGGCTCGAAAGGTATCATAATGATGCCTAGGTTTCTTGTTTGGTATTCTTAATTATTATTTCAAGTTCGATTCCTTGTTTTATGTTTATTTCATCAAGTATTAGTGATTATACTTAATTTGAGTTCATTACTCTACTTTTTAGTTAAAGTGTATACATTATTTATACTTATTTTCATTTTGATTGTCTTGATGTTATTTTAAGTATTTAACTTTAGTTAATTTGATTATATCTACTAATATTTATGATTTTCATTAATCTATACTTTATATCCTTATAGTGTTATAAGCGTTTAATTTTATACTTAGAGTTACGGAATTTTTGGTTAAGTTAATCTTTTAATTACAAATTTATATTATCTTGAATTTCCAATTTGTAATTGAATTACTTAAATTTTATTTTAGAAATCTTATTCTTTTATATGTGTTGAAATCTTCATATGTCTATATAGGTTTGTTATCGAGTATATCTAATAGATTTAAAGCTAAATATCTTTTATCTATATAATACTTAAATCATATCAAGTTTATCTATTAATATCCTATTTCTGCGTATGATCTGAATCTTATATTTGTATATAAGGTCACATATTGAAGTTTAATTACATATCCAATTTTCTTATAGGGCTAAAACTTTTATAATAAGGTTCTATAGTTTTCTAAGCTTTTATTTTCCTCCTTAATTCCATTTCTACTCATGAGTATATGTTGTGTGACTTTAAATTATTTAAACTTGTCATAGAATATCTCTATTCTTTTTAAATGTCAGAACTACGCTATAGGTTTACATTACTTAATTTTAATTGTTTCTTTAGTTAAGTTTTACTTCATAAAACATAACTAGTGTTTATATGAGTTAAGAATATTTTTGTTTTAGTGTTTTCGATATTAAAATCTTAGTTTGAGTCTTATTTATGTAAATTATACCTAATATCTAGTTTTAACGGTTACATCTCAATCCTAGCGATTTATCTTTAAATCATCATTTGTTAACTGATATACTTTAAAGATCTAATAATTCAATTCTAAACCACTAGTTATTGTCTTTGAATTATATTTATCAAAATATTACTCGTTTTGGAAAATTACTATTCATTTCCCAGGAGGTCACCCATCCTAGGTCATGAGCACGCTTAACTTTTAGTGTTTTGAGAATTTTTCAATATTATACTACATATATCTCTATAGTCAAGGTTCTATATTTTCCTTACATTATTTTCAAGTTGAAAACTAAATTCTAAAATCTACGGAATCGGATAGATTTAGGTTTTTCACCTACACGATTAGAATTTCCAGATATGATAGAATAAACTAGGGTTTTAGTCTATATAGGATTGAAATATTATAACTTTCATGTTTGTGAAATCAGAATTTTAATTTGGGCTTTAGATTAGAAGATTTTGATCAGTTATTGATCCTATCGTGTATATCTCAACTCTAGCAATATATCTCTAAGTTTCTATTTACTAATAAATAGACTCTAAATATTAATTATCTAAAATTATAATTAATTTTCTATCATCTAGTGTTTTTATTTATCAATTTATTATTCATTTGATAAGCAAAATGTAATATCAACTAGTCTAAATACACATACTAACATGACATAATTTTATATTATAATCATTATATATGCATGTAAATATGTATATTTATAATAAAAACTAATATTAAAACTCTTAATATTACGAAACTTCTATATACCGGATCATAATAGTAAAATTTTAGAGTGATCGAAACCTAATTTTGTGTGGTCTTGAATTGAAGAGCGCATTGTCACGATCACAATGCCACTTTCGGAATTGGAATCGGTTGTCGTATGTGAAAGATATGACCTTTTGAAGATCGGAAGAGCTTCTAGATTCCTTTTTGATTATTTGATTATTTTTCTTTTTCTTTTTCTTTTTTTTTCTTTTTCCTTCTCCTGCGGTTGATTTTTCCTTTTCTTTTTCTTTTTTCTTTTTTTTTCTTCTTCTGGCGAAGAAGATTTCTTCCTTTTTTTTTTTTTTTAATATAAGTCTTCTGGGAAGACTTTTCCGAAGAGAGAGAGAGAATATTGGAGAGAGAGAGAATTGAGAGAAAGAGAGTATGAAAGAGAGAAAGAAATTCGGAGGAGAGAGAGAATGAAAAGAATGAGAAGAGAGAGAGAAAGTTGAAGAATTTATAGGAAAAAAATCGGCGTCGAGAGCAAGCCAAGATGAAAATGATGGGAAAGTTTTAATTTTTGGGTTCTAATTAATACGTATAATAAATATTCATTCGATATTATTTTTAGATAAAAATTTACGTACCTACTATATTAAATATTCTGAACATTATGGTATACTTAAAATTTTTAATTTAAGACTTTTATTTTTCAACTTTAATATATATTATCGTAAATTATAATTTATCCTTTAAAGATTTAAATTATTAGTGTTTTGATATTTTATGACCTGTTAATAATTAAATTGTCTTTAATTTGACTTTATTTATATTCTACTATTATAAATTTATAGTATTTATCTTTTGTTTGTATCTTTTGGATTATTTTGCGTTCTAATTTATTATTTTACTTATCTTTATTGGTTTTTAGTTTATATATTAATCATATTATTATTGTTATATCTTATGGAAAATTTTTCTTTGTTATAGGTATACTTTATACTTATATTTTTATTTTAATTAAGTCTTTTATTGTCCATATTGGTAATTACCTATATTTAAATTCAAGAAAGCGGGGATGGTTTTCTAGACATTTTCTAAAATTTCTACCAGACACTACTATCTATTTAACAATTATCAAAAATTAAATAGATGTATAATTTAGGGCGTTACAACCGGAATTAAGGTCATCGACACGAATGCCCTTAATTAGGAACTAAAGGAACAGCTCCTGTGTGGAGACACCAGAGAGGTTACTGATCTAAGCATAGGAGAGGATGTTGAGGATTTGGAGGATATAGTAGAGCTAGTTGTTATCGAAGCTCTTGGCGTGGGGTGACATGGAAAGAGCCATCAATTAGGTCAAGCATGAAGTGGGTACTACCATTTGAGAGGACCCCTTTTGGAAACTCATTACATTAAAGGTGATTGTATATGCTCATCGATTCAAAACCTAAAACACAACCTAAATCTAACAACAACATCATCGTCACTCCAATACTAACATTCATCTTCCCTCTTCTCTTTTCTTTTATTGTTTTTTTTTTTTTTTGGGAAGAAGGAGAAAGAAATTAACCAAAAAAAAGATTAAATTAGAAAAAAATAAAACAAAAAAAAAGGAGAGGAGAAGTAGGAGGAGGAGCAAGAGGGGAGCAGTTACATTTTACAACTAAAGAAGGGTTGTGTTTTACTCTTTTTTTTTTATAGAAAGCCGTGACCTTGTCTCTTGAAGAGGTGATGTTACTGTAGTATATGTGGCATTATTTTTTGAAGAGATGAGGTTGACTAACTTACTTTTAACTTGTCTAAAATTATAATTATTTTCATTTTAGTCGTATTTTTATAATTTTTTTAAAAATAGTAATATCAATTTCCTTTTCTCATTAATATTGAACTTAAAAAAATCACTATTATAATTTTAGAATTCTTCTAATGTTAATGTTGTTAAAAATTATTTATTAATCTAGCTTAAAGACACTTCTAGCTTTGAAAAGAAGTTTTATTTTATTCTAATCATATATAGGGAAATTGAAGACATCAAATGGGATTCTAAAACAAAGAAAAAAGATATGTCTATAGTATCTACTCTTCATTCTCTAATTTTGTAAAAAATATATTTTTTTAAAAAGGAAAATCCCAAAAGGTTAGTAGAAAATGACATGGCAACATGTATTACATTTAATCAAACTTATAGCTCCAATCAATTTATCACCATCAAAACAACATCATCCCAATGAAAAACATAAGGAAATTCTTTGGTTATGCCATTAATTTTGATGGGATCAGTTTCGTTCATTATTTAACAGCTCAAATTCATATCCATCTGTGATCGTATTATTAAAATAGTTAATATTCTAATTACTATATTTAGTTTAACGGTTAAATAATTGACTAGACAGTTCCCAATACATAGTCTCTTTAAGAACATCATCATTCTTGCCTTTTCATGGGTAATTTTATTGACAACTCATTGATAAAAAATAAGTCACATCAAATTTGATAGTTGATATTGATAATGACCATTCAAATTTATACATCTTTAATGAGTTGTCTACTAATTTCTTAATTATTGCAGGTTATCTTTCATGGCTATCATGGACTCAAGCAAAATAAATGAAGTGCATAAACAAATTTTATTATAAAGGAAAATTGCCCGTTTTAGTACCTAAATTTTAATAAAAATATCAGTTAGGTATCTGAACTTTAAACATATCAATTTCATTAATTGAACTTTTCGCGTCCCTAAATACTACCCTATTTAATTATTGTTTGCTACATATCTATTATTTCAAGAGACAACAAAAGAGTGAGAGTAATATTTATGAGCACGGAAAGTTCACTAAATGAAGCGCATAAACAAATTTTATTATAAAGGAAAATTGCCCATTTTAGTACCTAAATTTTAATAAAAATATCAATTAGGTATCTGAACTTTAAAAAGATCAATTTCATTAATTGACCTTTAAAAAGTTCAATTTCATTAATTGACCTTTAAAAAGTTCAATTTCGTGTCCCTAAATACTACCCCATTTAATTATTGTTTGCTACATATCTATTATTTCAAGAGACAATAAAAGAGTGAGAGTAATATTTATGAGCACGGAAAGCTCACTTGGGTGCAATTGGACTTTTTAAAGTTCAAATATCTAATTAAACTTTTCATCAAAGTTCACGTATCAAATTGGGCATTGCCTCTATTATAAAGCTTAAGTTGTCATAAACAATCAGTAGTACATATCATGGAACTGATCAACTTTAATAATTAATATTGAACTTCAAAATTTTTGTTGTCATATTTTTAGAATTTTTAAAAATTAATAGCATATCAATATTAAAAATACTTGTAGCTCAAAAGATTATCTAGTTTTAAACTAAAATAACGAAAATGCAAAACATTAAAACGATGTTGAATTAGAATAAGAAAAACCCATTATCTTATATATCTGTTCTTCTTTTTCAGTTTTTATAAAAAAGGTGGCACCTTTATTACATAAAATTTGTGCCTCAAAATTAGTTAAGGGTCTGATTATTTAATCATATTTTGGTTATTTTAGCATCATATTTTTATTATTCAAATAAAATTTGTTAAAAAAACAAATATCGATAAAAATTGATAATTTTACTCATAGACTGATCAAACATATACGATAATAATTTGATACTAAAATAATATAAATAAATTATAGATATAAATTTAATACATATAAAAATCTGATAATCTAAACAGAACATAAAACAAATCCAAACGACATCAGTTGAGCTTATTGACGACGTCACGGTCTCCTTTCAAATTATCAATCCAATTACTCTATAATCTCTCCAGAACAAAATTATAGGTATAAATTACTCATTCTCAAAATTCTCTTCCGTCTCTAGTCGCCACGAATAAAGCTTGTTAAGTTAGGGTTTAGAGTCGCTATTGAGGATACTTTAACTCTTATCAAACTCTCTCAACCATTGCTTTTTTTTTTTTAATAGCTAATGTGTATGCTAATGGGGCATGAGTTGCAATTATTGGATTTTTAAACTCCAATTTTGGTTGCAATCTCTTGCTTGTAAATAGGTTTTCTTATCGTCTTGACGAATTTTTTAATAAGAAGCTTAGTCTTTAGTGACCACTAAATATATATATATATATATATTGGGCGTGGCAATTAATATTGAACTTAAAATTATCTACTATTATATTTTTAGAGTTCTTATAATGTTAAAATTGTTAAAAATTATTTATCAAATATTCTAAAGGTACTTATAAATTTGAAATGAAGTTTTATTTTTTATATCATGTATAACAAATTTGGAGATATCAAATGGGACTCTAAAATAAAGGGAAAAAAAAAAGATGTTTTTGTGATATCTATTCTTCATTCTCTAATTTTATTTTTAAAAAAATTGCATTACATTAATCAAACTTATAGTTCTAAATTCTAATCGATTTATAAAAATTAAAACATTGGTAACAAAAAAACAATTGAAACAAGGTCATCCCAATAAAACATAGTCTCTTTTACAACATCACCGTTTTTGCCTTTTTGTGGCAATTTAGCACATAATATCTTTAAATCTATATGCCAATGGTTTAACTAATTTCTCTTGACAACTTGTTAATAGAAATAAATCACTTAAAAATTTTATAGTTGATATTGATAATTACCTTAAGCACCGACCATTTATTTTAAATTTCTACCTCTTCAGTTTTTTGTCTGCTAATTTCATAATTATTTTCTGTTGTCTTTTATGACTATTATGGGCTCAACCAAATAATGCAAATGTATGAACAAATGGTATTATAAAATTTAAGTTGCCATAAACAATTAGTAGTAGTTATCATGGAAGTATTCAACTTTAATAATTAATATTGAACTTCAAAGTTTATGCTGTCATTTAAAGAATTTTTTTAAAATTTTAACATATTAAATTAGAATAAGGAAAATGTAACACCCCTCAAATATAGATGGTGGAACTCTAATCACAGAAGCGCATTTTTGGTGCAATGGCTTAGAGTTTGTCAGAACTACAAAGTTAAGCGTACTTTGGGTAGAGCAATCCCAATATGGGTAACCTCCTGGGAAGTGCTGACACCAAAAGGATAAAACCGTGTAGCGTGTGGTTAAAGCGGACAATACCTTAGTGGGTAGATTTTCAAGTCGTTACACAGTGTCTCTAGTGTCCTGATTGTGCCTAAGGGTGCACTGGGATGGCCAGTGTACCTGGCATCACGATCCCTATCCAGGATAGCGTGAGGGCCTAAAGGTGCCCCCTTTGCTACGGTGGAGTTTGGGGTGGCAAGTCGTGATAGAAAAAGTGAGACATTAAATCAGAAAAAGAAAAATCAGGTGA
This sequence comes from Combretum micranthum, assembly GCA_024138025.1. NCBI lineage: Eukaryota > Viridiplantae > Streptophyta > Magnoliopsida > Myrtales > Combretaceae > Combretum > Combretum micranthum. Next base: position 308,117 of record JAMXBD010001604.1, read on the forward strand.
AACACGTGTTTATCCCTACTACTAAAAATAATTACCAATATATAGTTGATATGAAAAAAAAAATACTAAATCGTCATACTTAAATTACATGTATAAATCAGGATAAATAAAATTTACACATAAATCATATTTTTAAATTACGATATTAAATTTGGCTACCATCTCCAAATCATTTTTTAAACTAGGGATATATGATTTTAGGTGTAGATGGCGTTTTATTATGCTAATATTGTGATGGACAATTCTTCTCCTTTATTGCTTTTTCACGATAAAATAAAATGATCGCCACTTTCAATATGCCGTCACATTAATTCTTTTTTCTTGAAAATGATCTTTTGATACTGTTTATAATCACTACTTTCAATGCATGATCAGGCAACTTTTTCTTGGAAATGATCTTTTGATAGTATTCATTTGAAGAATGATTTTCTTACATCAAAAAAAAAGGGTCCACCACTTTTAACACCATCCGCCTTTCTCGATGCCAACTTTGAAAAATGATATTTTGGCGGATGGATAGAGTGGAAATCCTCCAAACATGATTATATGTATATCGCAATTATATAAAGTGATAATTATATGGAAGAATGTAAATTGTGTTTATTAAACACAATATGTGTGTGATATATAATTTTTTGTATATTTAGTATATTATTAAGATCTCCTAAAATATGTTTTGATGATAACAAAAAGATCAAGGATTTCTAATAAATTTCAGTTATGGCAGTGTTTAATGAAGTAATATTCTTAACGGAATTTATGAAGTTCTGAAGTCAGAAAGTGAGTCAGATGGTCACGCTTGAAAAATAAACAAAAAATTTTTGAAAGGCTGACTCAAAAGATCATACAACGTTACATAAACAAATTATATGGAAAACCCAACACCAAAGTTGAATGTATTTTGGTAATGCATTCGAATGTGTTCCACATTAGTTGGATTAATATCCATGGGGATTCAAGTGTTAAAGTAATCGAAAAATAAGAAAATAGCTTCCAAGATTTTTTGGACAATACATTATCAAATCCAGATTTTATTTATGTCTGAAGAAAAGAAGCAAAGCAAGAAGATCTTATAAAAGAATCGATACTATTTTCAATGGATATGAAGATCAGAAGGTAAACTAGAAGGAAGATGTCAACAACGGTTCAAAGCTCAAATTCAAATTACAAGATAAGGATTCCTATATTTCAGTTAAACGAGTTTATCTCATGAAGATTAAAATGAAGATAATAACTTCAAGATAACGTGATATTCAAATTATCTTCAGTCAAAGTTTCAACTTAATTCGAAGATGGTGCAAAATATCGAGGAACAAATTTTATCTTCGTCAAATATGACCGTTGCAGCTTCTAAGATATATTCAACAAGAACTGAGAAGAAAAAATACGGAAACTTGAAAAAGAACGATCTGAAAAACAAAAACAATCTTTATCTGAGCAAAATTACGATAGCTTACATAGTCTTTATTGTTCGAAAATTTTATGGATACATATTGTATTTCCATTGATTTAAAGTTACTCAATTCTTGTGTGAGATAGAGAGTTACAAGTAGGCTCAGTAGATTGATTGTTAGCTTAAGAAGAAGCTTAGAGAATCAAACTGAGTGCATTGTAAGCCAAGTGTGTCGGCAAGAACAACTTTGTAACTTGTTTATTTTGGATATAATGGAATATACCGGTGAGGAAGACCAGGTCCCTAGCTTGGTGCTGGAAGAGGGAACTGACGCTCAAGGCAAAACCTTTACCAATCAACTTTGCAATCTTCTCTACCCTATCTTTCTATTTTCATATATTTTCATTTAATTATTTGTGCTGTGGATTAAACTCAGAGACTAACTCAGAATATTTCTAGGAGTAAAAAGTTTTGAATTGATATTTGATTTTTCGTGAGCTTAAGCAAACATTTTGATCCGAATTATTGTTCAAAGTTTTTATTTGTTAAGTTTATTGTTTTAAGAAAGTTTCAAAGCCATTTTAGTTGAATAACCAAGTGGTGTGAAATTTATTCAAAATTTTTAAAAGTAAATTTTATAACCAATTCAACCCTCCCCCCCCCCCCTTCTTGGTTATCTTTTCGGGACCAATATATATAAATTATGATTTTAAAACTGTATATTAGTAATTATTTTTATTTTGATCTTAAATAAGTAATTATTATTATTACTACTGATCTTAATCTGAAAATTATTTCAGAAAAACCTATAACCTTCACTATCCTTCATTTTTCCACTTTTATAGAATATCGATAAATAAATAAATAAAATCAATTTTTCTTTTTCATATGATCCTGAATAATTGGTAGGAAGAATGTGGCACGGACATTACGTGCGTAAAATCATACATATGGCTCAAAATTAAGTAAAACGAATCCAAACAAAGTCGGTTGATCACTGCCTCTTACTTTATCTCTTTCTCCAACCCTCTATTCCATTCAAATTGTATACCATACCAAGCACTCCATACTCTGTGGAACACAATCATAGGCTCAACCTTTTTTCATCTTCAATTGTCACAAACAAAGCTTTTTCACGATTAAATTAGGGTTTAGAGTCATTATTGAGGATATATTAACTCCATCACACTACAAGTATTTTGATATTTTGCATTTGATAAATGTTATAAAAACTAAAATAAATGTCACAAAAGATATTTTGCATAAAAAAAGATATAAACATCACTAATAGCATTATAGTTATATTTAATAATGTTTAAATGTAATTAACAATCAACTATAAGTGACAGTTAAACATTTCTATATTAAAATTCAATATCTTATATAAAATCTATAAACATTACAAAATAATAATATTTAGTAATGGTTAAATGTAACTAATATAGCACTTATATGAAGGATAACCATTACAAAACATTTCATTTAGTAATGCTTAACATTACATATAATCGATTATTAGTAATATTGTCACGACCCTAATAAGGGCCTTTTAGGATTATCTTAAAGTTATCATATCTCGTATGCACCCGCAATATGAGAGCCGTCTTGCAAGTTAGAGATGATAAGACTCTACTTTTTCATTAGCTTCTCATATATTAATTATGCAATTTACATATAATACTATTGTTGAAACACAACTATAGAATCCATTTTCCACATTCCACTAAGATCGCAGAGAATCGATATCCTTTACCAAATAATAAAAATTGGGTTTCAATCTACAAAATACAAAGGCTTAATTGTTTATACAATTTATCTAATTTGCATTCTAAGTTTAGTATAACCTATATTTCTAACTTCAATAAAGTCTGATGTAGAAATACTCTTCACACATTCTTAGCCCATTTCCGGTAAGCACTATTCTTGCATAAAAACTGTTAGGGGTAAACGAAACCACAACTTAGTGAGATAACCTGACCTGACCAAACCATATATTAAGCAATAACAAATCAATATAATTAGCAAGCATATGCAATGCAACAATCCAGCATATGCACAAATACAAACTTGAATAATCCGGAATCTAAACAGGATATAGCTTTACTGTCACACCTTAAAGGGGGCCAAGTAGGATTATTCTAAAGTTATCATACTACATATGCATCGTAATATGAGAACCATTTTGCTTGCTAGAGATTACAAGACTCTACTTATTTGTTAATATCTCCTATTTAAATGATACATATAATGGTATTATTAAAATTCGATTATAGAATCCAATTTGCACATTCCACCAAGATCATAGAGAATTAGTATCTCTTACCAAATAGTAAAAATGGGGTTTCGATCTTGCAATATATGTCTCAATTGGTTATACAATTTATCTATTTTGCATTCTGAGTTCAATATATATCCTATATCTCTAGCTTCAATAAAGTCTGATGGAGAATCACTCTTTGCACATCCTAGCCTAATCCCAACTAGTATTATTCCTGCATAAAAACTATTAGGAGGTGAATGAACCACGAGCTCGGTGAGATAACCTAATTAGACCACACATGAAGCAATAACAAATAAGTTTAATTAGTAAGTGTATGCAATGGAACAATCAACCATATGTATAAGTACAAGCTTAGATATCCGGAATCCAAACAAGATGTAGATTTATGCTCTCTCGTCAAGGTTGGAATGAAGCAATTACAAGTGATATATTGTGCTGAGGAGAATCAGAGAACTAAGGAATAATGAGTATCATAAACTCTCACAAATTATTTTAAATATTTCACTCTTATCCTTGGAACAAAGAAACATCATTAGGTATTAGCCCTTTCATATCAATACCACGAGCGTTTCTTTGATGCCAGTTAGTTCACATAGAACCAAATGGACAAGGTGCTCTTGGAAGAACTAGGAGAATGTCATCTTAAAAAACCAAGCATGTCACCAGAGAACCGAAATACTAATACATAGCAGGGTCACCACTTCTTTAAAAATGCAGAATATGCGTATGATGCAATGCATGTCCATTTTCATTTATGGTACCATTAGTTTTTAGTCAAGTTTAAAGTGATCATACAATTCACAGACAAACATCCCCATGCTTCATACAATATTTATTATACAATAGAATTATCGCTTATATTATGATAATTTGGCATTTAAGCATACACCAAACATCATGCATCATACCCAATCCTGCATGCATATCAGTTGGATATATTATTTCAAATGTAGCTATACTACAAGCATAAACAATGTGTAAAGTCAAAATTACTCACCTGTTGTCCTTGTTAAATTGTCGTAATATGCTACTGGAAGTCCAAAAATTATTCTATTCTTCCTATAAAATGAGATAACAGATATCTATTACTATATTATTATTTTATATAATGATATTGACGATATTCTTTCAGGCCATAATTATCAATTTTAATATATTTCTATTTACTTAGTTAGGAGTCTTAACTTTATATGAGTTATATTCTTTTGGTAAAGTTGTAGACTTTATATTTATATAAGAGAAGTCTTCTTAATTTATAGAATCTTTTGAATCTTATTTAATAATTCTATTATTAAGCTTTTATGGTCTAAGTTGTCTTTTTAATATGTCTGCCTTAAGATATTGTACTATCTATTACTTATTTTCATTTTGCTTGTCTTGATCTTAATTAACATCTATATTTTATTTAGGGTGTTTTCTTTATTCTAAATTTATTTAAGTTTCTTTTTTGTTAGTATCTATATTGATAGCAAATTTTTATTTATTATTTCTTTGTTTGTCAACCTTATCTGTTTTGAAATTTCTATTATTTATATTTACTTTTACTATTTAGTTCCTTAATTATTTTTCTAACATATTCTTAGTTTCCTAGAGTTTAAGTATATATCAAATATTTACTGAACTTGAATTTTATTTTATCGATTAATTATAGAGTTTGTATTCAATTATTCAAGATTTTATTATTGTCATTATTATTATTTTTATATCGTTGTTTAGTTTGAGTATCTTATGGTAACTGATATTTATTTTCATCGTGTTTCTCTTGATCTTACTTCACACTATTATCTTGTTATTTATGATGGTCACTTTATTCTTAATTTAACTTATTTATATTTTCCATTCTTATATACTTACCTATATAATACATTTATCGTAAATTTAATCTTTTTGTTTAATATACAAAAGTATTTCTTATTTGTAACATTTACTAAAGTTTATCATTCAATCGATTTTTATACATACTAATATTTATATTTATTTATTAAATTAATATTCTGTTCCTTCTTCTTTTTCTTTATGTGTGTGTGTGTGCGCGCGTGTAAAATCTGTTACAGAAATAGATTTTTGTTCCAAGGAAAAATTGGACGTATGCCGGCATCCAATGCCACCGGTGTTGGATCTTAGACTGTCGGTATTCATATAAATTTTGTGTAACTTACGCCAGCGTGCATTGGCCTAAGGCCGCCAATGTATCCAACGTACGCTACCAATGTTCGTGCAAATTTTACACAAAATAAAGTTTTACATAGCTTCATCCAGTAAAGGTCGATTCGAAGGCCGTCCCTATCCTCATACACCACGACCTTAATGTTTTACGCTACCAGCATGGTGTTAGTGTAGGCATCGTTCATTGTCTTCCTTGGTTTTCTCTGGTTCGAAATTCAATTTTCTTATATTATATAGCATTATACTTGTGTTTAAACTACTTCTAAGTATTTTTTCATGATTCACAACTATTTTTCTTGACATATCAATATATAACATCTCATAATCATCATACTATTTAGTTTCTAGCTTCTATATATACCATAATACATAAATAGAGTTTTAAGATTAAACATTACCTTGTTTGAGCTGTAATGAAGTGTTCTATCATTCCCCATAGCTTGTTATGATCCTAACTTGACAAGTACATGGTTTAAACTAATGTTTTAATACATAAACTAGTTCAAAATGAATTCGCTTACCTTCTTTTGTTATCTTCCTAAGCTTAGAGCTTGGTTATGGAGCTGTGTTATGTTTTTATTGCTGTTGTTTGGACTAATATGGGGTGTTATGTGTTGTTCTTTTTGTTGTGTTTGTTGTTTTGTGTTATTAAGACTTTGTTGGTTAGCTCGTTAAAGATTGATATATATAAAGGAAAGGGAGGCAGCAGCGCCATCAATTTCCAACTAAAAAGAGACAATTGCCACCAAATCACTTGTGTTTTGCAAGAATTCTCCATACATTTAATGAGAGGCTGAGTTGGGTTAAGTTGATTGTGTTGTGAGTTTGAATTATTGACTTTAAGGTGATTATTTGGGCAATTTGTTGAATGATGTTCGACTGTGTAAAAACCATGGAGCTCCCAGCCACAATGCATGCATATTTTCATCGAATTCATACAAAAAATTAATATAATATATTTAGTTAATTAATTATCTTTTTTAGGGTAGTGTACAAAGCTAAATGGGTACAAATATATCAATTATTTAGGAGTTCTATCTCTATAAATTTACTTAAAATTTCTAGAAATTTACTTAAAATTTCTACAAATTTTCTAGATTATCTTTGAGTTCAAATTTGAGTTTAAAATTTACGCGATTAAGATTTCTTGGCTTGGTAAGCTAAATTAGTATCTTAATTCCTATAGGCTCCGAATTTCCTAACTAGAATCATGGTACAATCCAAATATTTTTCTGAAGTCTAGATTATGAGCTACGGATCTGTTTTCATTCTTATCACGTATTCATAATCCTAGTAGTTCATATTTTAGTTATTATTTTAATCAATATTATATAAGGAAATTGTCTTTTATTGCTTTTCAAATTTAAAGCTACTTTTAATTATATCTTGAGTTATTTGCTCAAGATACGAAATCTTGTCTTTGGTATCTATTAGGGTCAAAGAATTTCTATTCGGGTTTTTAAATTTATGAATTAGTTTATTTCTACTCATAGGTTTATTCTAAAGTTTTTATTTGGTGATCATATGTTTAATATTTATTTACATTTGTTACTCTGTTTATTTCACTAGTTATAAAGATTCTTGTATTACAATTGTTAAATCAAGATTTTAATCTCTATAGACTCAAAATTTTATAACTAAAATATTGGTATAATTCAAATATTTAATTAAGGTTTAGATTCTTTAGTATTGATCAGTTTTTTATTAATTGTAGTTTATAATTATATTAGTTTATCTTTAAACTATCTTTTATAACTAAGGTTCTAAGAATTAATCGTCTTTATTGTAATTGAAATTTAAGTTCAACTATAATTATTGTTAAATTATTGATTCGTGTCACATAATATTATCTTTTACTGTATAAAAATTATTATATCCTAATTATTAATAATAGTAAATTTTCTAATGTTGCTTTATAGTTTTAAAATATTATAGATAATTTGAAATTCATTGTATCGTTATTAAAATCTTACTTTTCTATTGAACTCAAGGAAACTTATTTTGAATTTTACAATAACAATCGATTTATCATCAATCGTTATTTGTTCACTTTAATAATTTAAAATTTATGAAAAAAATCGATAGTGATTTCTGTGACTTTTTATTATACTTCTTCATGGTTCCATATTATATTTTCAATAATTATTATAATAGGTTATGCAAAATCGGGTGAATTATATTTACGGCCCCCATCGGGGTTTAAGAAACCTAGTCAGGACAATGCCTTAATAACCCACCCGCCTAGGAGAATCAGAGAACTAAGGGAGGAATATGCCAAACAACTACACCAATCACTTAACTTCGATGTCTCAATATCTCAGTCTCATCTTGGAACAAAGAAACTCTACTAAGTGTTAATCATTTCATACCGATACCACGGGCGACGTTCCTTCATTTGCTAGCTAATTACTGTGGAACCGAATGGAACAAAGATAATCTTTCATCGAACTAGGAACCTTTCATCTAGAAAAACTAAGTATTATCAGAGAACTGAAATACTAACATAGAGGGCTATTGTGTCTTTTATACAATATATGCAAATCGTGCAATGCATGATCTTTTTAAATTTAGAGGCCTTATAGTTTTAAGTCAATTTTCAGGTGATCAAACAATTCATAGACAATATCCATATGCTTCCAACAAATTTTCACGAACAATTCTATTATCAATTTGAATAAGTATATTCTTAACATCCATTTCAAACACCACTCATTAAGCAATATTCTCAACCCCACATACATCATAATCTCATTCAGTTGATTTATTGCAGATACAACTATATTATCATCACAAACAATGTGATAAGGCTAAAGTTACTCACCTATCATCCTCACTTAATTGTCATAATAGTCTATTGGCATGTCCAAAAACTTATCTATCTCTCTTGTGAAATAAGATAACAGATACTTATTACTATATTTTTTTATTTATATAAGAAATCCTATCGAGGCTTTATGCCTTAAATTCTAATTTTATATTCTCAATACTATTTTCTCATTCCCAATTTAGTTTTTTGTTTAAATAATTATTTCAAAGCTTGTGAAACCTATTTTTTATAAATTTCTTTATAAAGTTCGGGTAACTAAATTTTCTTAGGAGAGTGCCCTAAATGATTTCAAATACCGATTGCAATCACATAATTTAAACTAGTCCTTTGTACTCATTTTAACTCGAATTTTAACATATGAAGAGGTGTTGGAAAGCTTATTGAATGTAGTTTTCAATTATTTAGTTAAATATTATTTTGTATATTTCACCCACGTTATACTAGGAGTTTGAAAGGTGTCTTTATATGCCTATTATTCTTGTTCTATATTTCTAATTCTCATTTCAAGTTTCTGCTTTGTTTTATGTATCTATCATTACGTTTTAGTGATTAAGCTCATTTTAAGTATCTTGATCAACACTTGCGTAAATATGTGTTATAATTTATTTCATTTGCTTCCTTTGATCTTTAAGTTAAGTACTTATCTTTTAATACGTTAAGGATTGTTTTCTAAGATTCCTATAGTTTACGTTAATCTATGCTTAACAATTCTCATTTTCCATATATTTGAAATCTAGACTAAAGTTTATAAATGATACTTGAGTTTAATGATTTGATTCCAAGCTAAATCATCAAGTTACTTAATATAATATTGAATTTGGATAGGTTTATCTTAGGAATCCTAGTTTCCTTTGTGAGCCATGACATCTATACATGATTATGATCGTGTTCCTAAATTTATCCATATGATCAACTTCATTATGACTTTATTGAACTAATTATGGTTCAATTATTAATTCAAGCATGAATTTCCTTTAGAAATGATATAGGGTCGAGAGCTTAGGGTTTGGTCCTTAGGGTTTTCTAGCTTTATCTCGTCATTCTAATTTTTTTCTATGCATGAATACATACCATTTATAAGTTGAACCACTTAAATTCGTTATGGTTAAAGTTCAAATTTTATATGGTCGAATTTTCTAAAGTAATGTGTAGATGTTCTGAGTTTCATTAAATAAAATATATAGCATTCTTATATTCCCACAAATGATAAAACACTATAAGATACCTAAATCAAATTGTCATCTTGAGTTCTATTGAATTCTAGACACAAATAAAATTTATCCTTAGGATAGTGTAGACTTCACCTTGATTTAATAGAAACCGAAGATGGTTTCCACTTCAATAAAAATGACTGAAATCCTACCATAAAGTAATATGATTAATGAGTTTAATTCTAATAGGAATCTAATTTGATTAAGATAATTTCTTACCTTAGACACTTTATTCTTGAAATATAATTTCCTTGAATGTTTTCTAGGTTTTTTGAGTGTGTTTTATGTGTGTTATGATTGTGATTTCTAACTTAAAGTTTTTGGAATATTTTCATACATGAAAGGAAAGTATTTGATGTTGAAACGGATATGGGAGCTCATGATTTTACAAAGGTCACGATTTGGGGTTTGTTGGTGTCAAGACTTTCATTTCTCTTTCATGTAGTCTTTTTAAGGAAGTTTGGAAGAGTTTTGATGTTGTTATGTGTTGGTGCATGGGAAATTCTACACGATAAAGTTCAATTTGTGGTTTTAAAATTTTTTCTTTCATTAATTAATAATATTATTTATATGAATTTGTTTAGAGGAGACATGGTAATTGTAGAGAAGATAACCTATACTAGTGGAATAAGTTTTGTCTCCAATTCCTTAGAGAAATTATAGTGAAGAGAGGGAAGAGATCTAGTTTCACAAGCAAGCTTTGAGTCATCTCCTTCATTAATGCAAGGGTTTAGTTGGCTTCATCTCATTAGCTAAGACGTCCTTTTCCATTTGACTTTAGTTGGAAACTTGAGGAAGCAAGTGACATCCACCTTCTCTCTAAAGCTACAAGGTTGGTTCTTGATTTTCATGAAAGAAAATTGTTTCACGTGATGCAAATTGAAGAGTTTTTTATATATATAAGTCAATAATTAAGCTATTGCGTAGAATAGGGGCTGTACACATATAATCAGTTCAGTTATTTTAACAAAACAACTTTTAAATTATGTCTAAGAGTTTCATATAATTGTTGAGTTGAGATTTTAATTTAAAATTAAGTAATTAAATATTTTTAGGCTTTTCTCTTACGCGATTAAGGTTTCTAGGCCCGATAGGTTAAATTAAGATATTATACTCAATAGATTTAGAAAATTCTAAATTTCATGACTATGTATTCGGAATCTTTATTTAAGTTCTAGATCTGTAAATTTTCATCTGTTTTTAGTTATATCGGGAATATTTCATCCTTAGCGATTTATCTTAGAAACTTCCTTTCACCAATAACTAGACTCTAAAATTAATTATTTCTTATTTCTTTTGATTTTTAAGGTCCATATTTTTATTTAATGAGTTATGATCTTTTTATATATAATCTCATTTTTGTTATCTTTTATTAGTTGGGAAAATTACTTACCCCATTATAGAGAATATAAAAGAATATTCTACAAGTGATTTAATGCATACTTTCTAAATATCTGTTTTTCTATTGCCTACTTTGTGGATTTAAATTTTCAAATACCGGTATTAATTGTTTGGATTTTGTAGAGATAGTGATGTGTTGCATATGTTTTGAAATGGTTTCTTTAGGTATGTGGCTAGAGCATGTTATAAGAGAGGATCATGTGGTCCTACATGGAATAAGTTAATTAATGCCAAGTTGAACAAGTAAAGTTTGGTAAAAAAAAAAAAAAAAATCTAAATCCTTATCTTTAGGGTGGGCAAAAAAACCGACCAAATCAAACCAATCCGTAACCGAACCAATCCAGGTTTGAAATTTTTTAAATCCGAACCAATCCGAAAATTTATGGTTTGGTTTGGAAGGTAAACCAAACCAATCCATAAAATCGAACCAAACCATTTTAGAAAAATATAATAATATTTTACTATATGTTTATATGATTTCATTTGATATTTATTATTTCGTGAATATTAATTAAAATCAACTTGTCCTTTTTAAAAATTTTTTAACCTCATGATATGTAATTTTTTGTTGATGATGAATTATTGTTTTTTTTTAATAGCTTTTAACTTTGTAAAGTATGAAATTTATTTATTCAATTATAAACTTTCATTATGTATTAATTTTTAATATATTTTGTCAGCTGGTCATTTTATTCATTGATGAATTTTGTTAATAGATGATTTTTATTTTAGCTAAATTATTGGTAGATAATTGACATGATGGTTATTAAAAATCATAAATTATGACTTACTATGTATTGGTTAGTGAATGTATTTTATTGGTGGATAATTGATTTTATAGAGAACTATAAGTATGATGAATTTATAAAGTATTTTGTTATGGTTTATAAATCAACTTTGTAAAATGATATAAATATTTAAGAATCTACATAAATGTAAAAAAAAAAAAAAAAACCTAGAACAAGAAAAATTTTTAGTTAGAATTTTGATTTAAATCGTAATCCAAACCGAACCAAACCGTTATTTTAATGGTTTAAAAAATTTATAATCCGAACAAAACCGTTACTTAATGGTTTGGTTTGGGATGGAAAAAAAATCAAACCGTAAATTATGATTTGGTTTGGTTTTAGGAAAAACCGAACCAAACCGATCCGTGCCCACCCCTACTTATCTTAATGCCTCCTTAAAGTTTACGATTTTAGCATGAAAAAGGAGAGAGAATTGCTTCCCATGTAAGTGCAAACTCATTTAATAAGTAAGCTTATGTGTGTGTGAAAGTATTAATGAAGTTGGATTACGTGTGTGAATGCATTTATGAAGGATTACGTGTGTGTGAATGCATTAAACACATTAGCTTGTGTGTGTGAACACATTAAATGCATTAACTTATGTGTAGGTGAAAACAAGAAGCATTTCACAGTTTCAAAACTTCAAATTAGGATTTTAGACATAATAATAATCTAAGCTATATTGTAGGATGCTGGGTTATACGCAACAATTATGTCAGCTATATGGGAGTTTTATTTCTAAAGCTCATCTAATTCCTCTAAAATAATCTTAGATTATTCTTGTATTGAAATCTTTAATTTAAAGTTTACAAGATTGAGTATTTCTAGGGTTTTGTCCTACACAATTAAAGTTTTCAGATCCTATAGGTCAAATTAAGGTTTTAGTCTTTATACTCAAAATTTTCTAATTAGAATATTAACATGATCAAAATATTTAATTGAGGTCTAGATTCTTAGATATCGATCTATTTTTTATCCTATCACGTATTTTGTAACCCTAGTGATTTATCTTTAAACTATCTTTTTATAACTAAAAGGTTCTAAAAATTAATCTTCTTCTATTACATTTAAAATCTAAGATTTATTCGGATAATTTATGGAGTTATCGACTCATATTACGGAATATCATCTTTTATTGCCTAAGAATTATTTGTTTTGATTATTAATAATAATGATAAATTTTCTTGTACTACTTTAGGGTTTAAAATAGTAAAGATAACTAGAAAACCATTGTATCATTATTTAACAAGTATAGAATTTATTTTTTTCATCATTGAACTTAAATTAAGAGGGTCTTAAATTTTACAATAACGATCGACATATCATCGACCGTTAATTGTCTAAGATTATGGAAGTTATATTTTGCATGTAAAAATTTTTTGGTAAAGATTTTAATTTTTTAACTATAATTAAATTGGTTCATACTTTAATAATTTTAAATTGCGAAAAATCGACAGTGACTTTTGTGATTTTTTTTTCAAAGTTATTCAAGATTCTATATTGTATTTTTGGTGATTATTATACTCAAGTTCATGTAAAATTAGGAGGATTACAGATATTTAGTTGTAGCTAAATTATATTAATGAAATATATTTAATTTAATAAAACGTTAGTAATTAAGACACTTATATTATTATTAAACATTGCTAAAAATATATAATTAAATCATTTAGTAATGCATAAATGTTATTAATCTTGAAATAAAAATATTTTGTTTTGTTATTTAAAGTATAAATATTTAAATGTTACAAAAATCAAATTATCTTATTACTCTATATACTTAAAAAGTAATATAATTGATGTTTTAGACCCACTATCAATATACATAATTATAGAACTAAAAGTTATTATAATTATCTTTTTAAAATAAAACTACATTGAGATCAACATTGTAAAACCTATTGCTTAAAAATACAATTATTTAGACTTTGTATAAAAATTAATGACATACATTATATTTCATATGAAAAAAAGTATACACAGCATGAATTATAAAAAAAGTTGTCATCAATATCAAGTATATTATCTAAAGTTAATTACAATATTTATCAAACTAACATGTATAAACCAATGTTGTCAAACCTATACCAAAGCTTGACCTAGATATTAAGGTCGTTGGAAAAAAAAAAAAAATTGAACCACGAACCAAATGGAGTCGAATAATACCAAAATTTTAGTTCTTTTTTTGAACGGTTCTATTCATTAAAGAGTAAGCAATTTGCAGTTCAGTTCAACCCATAATCTTACTATATAGTTCGAACGAAATCAAACCATTTTACATATTTTAAAAAATTAAACATTATTTTATTTCTTTTAATTGTTTTATTAAAAAATTATTTTTAAATCTCTTTTATTTAGATATATATCATATATGAGAATGAAATAATAATAATAATAATCATACCATGTGTTTAATTATTATGATGTCTATAAATAGGGTAAGTTTCATTCATGCTATCTGAACGTTTTTATTTGTAAAAATTTAGTACCTAAATAAAAATTTGTCCCATGATGACACCTTAACTTTTTAAAAAGTTTCACGCATGGCGATTCGCTGACGTAATGAGTACTTGATTAAAAAAAATCATGTTTTTTTTTCATTTCTTCCTCTCTCCTCCTCTCTCTCTTTCTACATATATCTATCTATCTATTAAAATAGAGGAAATTTAAGCTTTCTCTCTCTAAAGTCCATGAACATCCTTACTTTCTCTCTCTAAAAAGTTTTCAATTCAAGCAGATTAAATAAAAAAACTCATCACATATTTAATTTTTTTGACTTCGATAATGCGGGAAAGTTGTGAGCTTTCTTTCTAATTTGTTGTGAAAGCTTGGATCGAAGAGCTTCAACTTAGTTCCTTCATCAACCATCGTCACACCTCCTCACCATGCACAAAGACTTGTGAGCAAATTAGGTTACATGTGATAGGAGCTAGTTTGGTCTCCATATACTATAGCTAAAGATAAAAGACACACTTGTAGACATAAATCCCTACAAGGGAGAACTTTCTATTTTTATAAATTTTCAATCTATCTTTGTTATGGGATTTTTATAGAGAGCTGAAATTGTTACTAAAAGCACTTTGGAAATAATGCATTATTGATGATTTTTATGTAATTTTTGAAATGTTATATCAATGTTATAATCTCTTGTTGTTCAATGGAAGGCTTATAAGTTTATTTATGCAAATGTTACAATATTATAATTATCTTTTACTTTAGAGTTAAACATCCTTTAATACCACTTTATTGAAATTGATTTTTTTATAAAGCAGGTATATGATTACATCAAATGTTGAAGCTATGTAAGGATAGAATTATAAATATAACCTCAACGTTCTAATAATTAATTTATAAAAAGAGCTTTCATATGTGCTTTTTTTTTTAAATAAACTTTAACATTTTAATAATAAAGTTTTTCAGATAGCTTCATACGTGTACATTTTCTTCAATGCGGAAGAAAATCAGCTTTACATAGAAAAATAGGAATACGGTACAAAGACCAAAAGAAAATAAATAAATAAATAAAAGGACCAATGGAAAAGTTTAGCATTAGTACCGAATAAGAATTTTTTTCACCTCTTTCTCTACCTTTAAATCTTAAACTTAAAAACAAACATTATTTATATAGTGCTTTACTTTATTTTTCATATGCATTGCTGGGTCGTTATAATATTATTTTATTTTTATACACGTACCGTGGGTACATCAACCGCTTGTATTACAAGAAAGCAAAAAAGAAAACTGAAAGATGTAAGATTGATGAGGCATCCATAAAAGTATAGAGAATGGTGTGTATTAAAGGATAATTGAAGAATGAGAAAACTTACTTTTAAAGAGAAAAATAACAATAATTCAATGCTTGATTAAGGTAAAATAATAATTATTTTTGGAAAAGGAGTATGTTGGTCCCAAAAGATAACCAAGATTGGGGGGGTGGGTGGGTGAATTGGTTTTTCTAATTAAAATTTAATCATTTGAAAATCTTTACTAAATTTACAAACTAGGTTAATCAATAAAAAATAGCTTCTTAACTTTACTTGAAAAACAACAAAATTAATAAACAATATCTTTAGTTGAAATTCGGATGAAAAATATTCGAAAATATCACAATACGTTATGCTTAAACAAAAATGAACTTCCAAACTTTAGTCTCTGATTTAGTTTCTGATCAGTAAAAAATACTTTTAGTCACTTTCTGAAATAGTTTCTGAATACGAATTACAGCTCAAATAAACAAATAATTATGCACGAAAATTAAAGAAATAGAGTTTAGAAGAGTGCAAAGCGATTTATAGAGGTTCTGCTTTGAGCGTCAGTTCTCTCTTCCAGCACCAAGCCGAGGATCTGGTTGTCTTTACCGGTATGTTCCACTATCCAAAAACAAATCAAGTTACAAGTTGTCTTTTACCAAAGTACTTGGCTACAACATGCACTCAGCTTGATCCTCCTAGCTTCCACAAGCTACAATCAATCTACTGAGCCTACTTGTAACTCTCAATCTCACAATAAGTAATTACAAATCAATTTGAGGAAACAAGTATAATGTATCCTCTAATTTTAGTACAATGAAAATATAAATGATAGTATTTTCTTGAGGAATATTTGAGAGCTTTGATTGTTTGTATTCTTTTTCACGTTTTTGATTTTTTCTTTCTTCTGAATTTGTTATATTTATCCTTCTTTCTTCAACGACTACTAAAAGATTAGTTCCAGATATTTTGCAATTAATTCGGATAGGCTACTATTTGTCCTTTTATTTCAACAGCTTTAGATAAACATGAGTTCCTTTTATCTCGCTAGTTCTGATATTTACCTTGTAACCCGGATATGGGTTTTCTTCAAACGTTACAATTTGAATCAGCCTTTGTTGTAGATAAACCATAAAAATTATTTGATCACAACGTTTCTGATTGGAAGAATATGACCCACAAAAATAGCAGCTTTATCATCATGAAAGTAGCAACTTTTAAAATTCTGAAATTGACTCATTTAAAATTTGAATTCTCTTGATCTTGGATAAGCTGATTCTTGATGATCATTTCCATCATATGCTTCTTGTAATATCACGAGAAAACAGCTATGTCCAAAATCGAATTTGAATTTTGCTGTTATAAAGCTTCAAATGCTATTGATTCGTTAATTTAAATTAATCAAACTTTAAATTCGAATGACTTGAATACCTTTTGGATAATGGAACCAAATTTGTGGAACATAATTGAATGTACTACCTAAATACATTCACTTTGGTGCTGGGTCTTCAAAAATACGAATTGATTAGGAAAATCGTTCTTACTCTAGTCTCGGTCGTGATTCTTGTATATTTCAAGTCTTTGTAAATTAGTTTCTGAAATGCCTTTTGATTGATATAGAAACCTTTATAACACACTGATTTTCCTTCTAAAAAAGTTTTTGAATATTCAAATGCTCTTGAAAACCTTTCCTAAACACTTCATGAGTTGTATTCTTTTGCAAAAATATTTTCATAAAACTTAATTACTGCACACTTAATGAACTTTGTTAGTAAACACTTAATTCTTTTTGTTATCATCAAAATCCATATTGAGAGAAACCAACAGAGTAAAAACTTAGGAAAATGTTATGGTCCCATGAATGGCCCCGTTGCATTATTGAACGATTGAGATATATTCTAATCGTAATAGAAATTCTTAAATTCTTTTGTACTATTTTTTTATAATCAATTTAATTATAATATTTGTGATGGTACAAATCACATCATTACCCGTAGAAGTCCATATAGTTTTGTAGATGCGCATATATAAATTTAATATATATTTATTTATTGTGATAGAAATTATGTTGATTTAATTCCTATTTGGCAAGTCTAATTTTTATCATTGGTTTGAAGGAATTCTAAAGTCAATTAATATTTTATATTATTGATAAATTATTTTATGCATATAATTTTTTTCAACCTACCTTGATTTAACATTATAAATTTTCATTTAAAAAAATAAGACATTATATATAATTCTCTAAGTGATTTATTTTGATATTTGAATAAAGTCATTTATTAGTGTATAATTCGTTCTAAATAAGTTTATTTTACTTTATAATTATACTTATAACTATAATAACTTGATTCCTTGTAACAACGAAGAGTCGGTAGAACATAGCAGAACTGCACCGGCATTACGTGGAATCATATTTGTGGCACAGAATTAATTAAACCCAATCAAAACATCTGCTCTCTTGTATCACCGCCTTTTACTTTCTTCCTGTCTTCTCCTCTCTCTCCCAAATCAATCATCCATCCAAACACTCCTAATCTCTCAGGAACACAATCAATCAATCAAAAGCAGGTGAAAATTACCCCTTGTCAACATTCTTTTGTCTTCAATCGTCTGGAATATAGCTTAGGGTCTAGTTATATTCAAATTGCTTTTGCTGGTATGTTAAAAATTAGGGTTTTGGATTTCATAATTCTTTGTTTTCAAAAGGGTTACATAAATTAGAATAAAGATTTGATCTTTGACTACCCGACTACGGGTTTGGCTTATTTTTATGCTTGTTTAGTTTCTTTTTATTGGTTTTCATGACTGGAACCTCAATTTCTTTCTTAGTTTTCTTTTTTCTTTTTTAAATCTTCATTCATGTATATAATTTGATTCTGTTATTCCATATGTTATGAGTCCTATGGTACTGTTTTATTATTTATTTATTTATTTTTGCATGCTTGTTGTCAATAAAGTGGATATTTGGTAACTACAAAGAAAAAGATTATTAACTCCGGGTTGTAATTTTTAGGTCATCTTTTTGGCATCTACCAAGATGACTGCATTGGCTTCAAGTGCGGTTGTGTGTGTTCCCCGATTGCCAGTGGGTGAGTTTGCATTTATCTGCAATTTGGTTTGGTACTCATATCACGAGGTTTGGGTCTTGTTTCTTTTATTGTAGTTTCAGTTTCAATCAGAGTGGATTAGTAATAATTTGGATGATGGATGAAATAATTCAGTTTCATTGTAATTGGCTAAGCATCAGTTTGATGGTCATATCATGTTGCATACGTCATATAAGTAGCCTTTGAACTTCCTGATGATAGCAGTATATAAGTGGGAACTTGCATATCGGTTCATAGAGAGGGAAGTTTATGTAAGGGAATGCTATCTGTGCACTCTATATGTTTATTGAAATACTATATTTAAAAGAAAAATATAAGTGTCTGAAGAAATTTGATGTACAAGCAGATAATATGTTAAATGGGTACTGTTTTTTTGTTTTTATATAGTTTGTGAGCTATTTTCTTGTTTCTAATTCTTGCTCTTGGAATTGTGTTCTGCTTGTGCAGTCAAATCAGATGGATGGTTGAGGGAGCAGAAAATGCAAATCGAATCCAGTCCATCAGAGCTGCACATGCGGTTACTACCGTTGAATGTTAAAAGGTTGCAAATTAATAGCATTGCTCTGGCTCCTGTAGGACTTGGATCACATGTATCCATTATGCATCCTATTAAGAAGAAGTCTCTTGCTTCTACAATTTGTTTTGCCGCTTTAGTAAGTGCACCCACTTTCTCTTTACACGTTTTCGGTTTTTGTTGTTCATGTTTCTTTGATGGTCTGTGCGATTTCTATTATATACTAAATTGTTCTTCTCATATTTGCTTCCTGCAACAGGATTATTATGTTTAGTTGTGTTCTTTTGCATGAGGTCAATAGCCATGTCATCCCTGAACCTTGAATACACCTCTCCAGGAGAACACCTATTTTGAATGTTTATGTCAAATTTAACAATTGGTTGTTACAATCTCATGTGTTGCATCTATTTTCCCTATTAGCAGATTTTGAGTCATGAGGCTAATCTTAGCTAGTTAGCCATGCTCTTTCGCTGAATAAATGAAAGGATCAACCTCTCCCTCTCCCTTCCTCTCCCTCCTTCTCCCCGCTCACCCCCTTTCCCTCCCTCCCTCTCTCTCTCTCTCTCAATTCTTTTTGTTTTGAGGTTGGGAGGATATGACTCATCATCATCATTTTTTTTTTTTTTTTTGGGCGGGCGGGCGGGGGGGAGCTCGGGGTGGGGTGTTTGGGGGGCGTGCTGTATAAGCCCCAAAACTTATTTAAGATTACTTGAAGATAGAGATGTACTTTCTTTAGTCTCCCACCTTTGTACATATACATAGCACATGCAATATGTTACTCTGCTGGGTGTCCAAAAGAGAAATTTGTTCAGACTGCTTGCTGTATAAAGAAGTAAGACATTGTGCATGTGTATTGATGGTCTTGATCTTTAATCTGCGTGTTTGTTTTCTTGCAGAATGCAAGATGCGGGGCAGAGCAAACACAAACTGTTACTCATAAAGCACCCACAATTACACAAGCACCTACTCATAGTAAGTGCACCCTGGGTGTCCAATGCTTCTGTCATTTCTCATTCTTATGGAATCTTGATATCCCATGTGCCTCTCTCTCTCTCTCTCTCTCTTTGTGTGTGTGTTCTACACTAATTTCTGTTCATGAGCAGTTTTATGAGGATTAATTCTCCATTCATACAGTAGTAAAATGACTTGTGAGGAACATATGGGAGTTCTGATCACTTGAAAAGTTCCTATTTTATTTCCTGTGAAGTATAGCTTGTGACATTCACTTTCATTTTCAGTCCAGGAAAAATCTCCACAGCTCGATGATGGTGGGACTGGATTCCCTCCCCGTGATGATGGTGATGGTGGAGGCGGTGGAGGTGGCGGCGGAGGAAACTGGTCAGGTGGGTTCTTCTTTTTCGGTTTTCTCGCCTTCCTAGGTTTCTTGAAGGATAAAGAAAGCGAAGGGGATTACCATACCGACAGAAGGAGATGAAGGAGGAGATTTATAGACCGCATTGTTCCCCATTCCTTCTGACTGCATTTGTTATTTCCCTTGCCTGCGTTCACCCTCAGCATGAGCGAAATGCTAAACCAATTTGAAGAAAAAGATGCGTGATGAGTTGAAGAGCTGTGTTATTTGGGCAAATTATACATATTTTTTAGATGTGATTCTGCAAACGTAGAAGTTAGAACCGGAAATTGCATGGAAATAGTAGTTCAAAATTTTGCTCTCGTTTGTTCCAGTTGTATGATCAATCGAATAGTATGTGCAAGGCCATCTTGATCATCATTTTCATGGTCAATAAGTTTCTTTCAGTATTTGGTAACTTGCATCTTAGTGCACTTGAGATTGCTTCCAATTTTGTTGATGTGTTGCTTTTTACTACCCTAGGAAACCAGAAGTTATGCACTGCTGCTGTTTTGGTCTGAACTATGTTTTAGGGAATCAGATGATACGCCCAATTCTACCTATCATCCTTAGCCTCGGCAAGTTATGTTTTCAGAAACATCAAATGGGTGTCAGTCATTTACTTCTATATATATATATATATATTTATATTATGCCACTGTTACAATGCCAATCTGATGAACTCATCGTCGGCTAGCTTGTAGAATGGAAACATCATTGCCTCAGCGGATTATAGACGCAAAATAAATATTTGCTCCCCCTTGTTCTGGAGCACAGGAATTTAATCTATGATTCGATTTTTTTTTTTTTTAAAGAAATTTCATAGAAAGCTTGAGAGAGCCAACTAATAGCTTGAGATGTTGTGCTTTCCATGTGTTTTTTAAAATGGATCAAATAACACTGAATTGAGTCAAGCCACTATTGATGCTGTCTAGTTAAATCTTGAACAATAAAACTATTTCCGATTGATATTAACAAGTTATGGCCAGTATTGTCTATCATTCTTTTTTTTTTTTTCATTTTTTTAAACCTTTTCCTCCATGTGTTTACCACATGATAGTGATATCCGATAGTTTCGTGTTATATATATATATATATATATATATATTCTGAGTATATGATCACATTTTAAAATTTTATTTATATTTATTTATTATTTGAGGACCATCTTTATGATAGGGTGGTATAACTTAGCTTTGGTGAATTTTTACAAATGTTACTTTTTTCCATCCTTAAAAGATCATTGAATCAATTGCAGTAAGATTCAATTTGAAGAGACTCATTTACAAAACATCTCAAAATACATAATAGTTGGAATGATCGCATACAACTAACTGAGAGTGGGTAAAACTCAAAAAACATCTCAAATACATAATAATAAAAAAAAAAAAAACAACAACAAATGTATATACAACATATGAAGAACTTATATATGTAAATATACATATATATATAGATAACGACTTTTATAAGCGAAAACCTGAAATTGAAAGAAGTTTCTATTCAGGAAATTAAGAGTTTATTGATTAGCTTATAATATTATTGAAGAATTACATAATTCACATATTTTAGTATAATAGACATAGAGTTGATCACATATTTTAGTAATATATAAGAGAGCTACTGAGCCTTGATTCCTTCACTGAGATCATCTTTTGATTTGGAATCAAATGCTGAGAGGTTAGAACCGACCGAGCCGCCCCGTGGGAGCCCCTGACTGCGGTGCAACCGGCATCGAAAAGAGCCTTCATGGGTGGTAGGAGAGCAAAGGCAACTCATCCTTGCACTTGATTGCTTCCTTAAAGCCGAATCCAAACCTGAACCTGAACCTGAACCTGAGCGGGCTCGCGGCGACGATGGTAAAGGTGAATTCTTCCTAATATCATCAAAAGCCATCCTAGATACATGCATCTTCCTGTTCATGTACTTG
Source organism: Combretum micranthum (assembly GCA_024138025.1). NCBI lineage: Eukaryota > Viridiplantae > Streptophyta > Magnoliopsida > Myrtales > Combretaceae > Combretum > Combretum micranthum. Next base: position 330,838 of record JAMXBD010001604.1, read on the forward strand.
TTATCTTCCATCTTGGGAGGCTTCTGCTCTTCTTTTCCCTCCATAATTTCTAGAAGTAACTTGAGATTTACTAAGAGAGTGAATAGATTAAAGTCAACTTATGAATAAGGAGAAAGGTATAACTCCCTAGCTCTATATATCAAAAAAAAAAAAAAATTAATTAATTAACAAAGGATGCGGATTTAATAATCTCCATTTACTTTCTTGTGATTTTCGTTAATTCATTTCCTCAAGACGTTACCTTTGATAATTAATGGTAGAGATTATAAGAAAGAAATGTCATCATAATAATGTTATAAGATATCTCAAATGGGTCTGTTTGGATTGTCAGATTTTCATCTGTATCTGATTTGCATCTGTATCTTATTTGTATATGTTTTATATCTGATCTGTTTGATTTATATATGAGTGAAAATGTTTGTTTTTTATCCGTATCTATTTCTTAATAAACAATCTGTTTGAAAACGATAAAAATAAAATATCAAAATCACTAGAATAAGACGAACCAAATAGATTTTCACATTGATTTACATATTGAGGGGAGATTTCGTATTTTTATATACAATCTATCCTAGCTTTTTACTTCTTTTTTGCCCTCATTGTAGTTCCACCATAGATTTTGTTGAAGAGACAGATATCCAATTAATTTGCCAAGACTCGATTTTTCCTTTGGGGAAAAAAAAAAAAAAGAAAAAAACGATAAAGCACCATTTTGGTTCTATAATATTCA